>JAZAYU010000456.1:0-338456 GCA_038501625.1 Corbicula japonica
AACATCCCCAGAACAAAAGAGAAATACTTGAAACACATTTTCAATCCAAAATATGGTGCAACATCCAGCAACCACTCAATATTGTCATATGCCGTGAAAGTTTACACAAATGACGTCATACAGTTCTAGATCGATTTCTTTCATTTAAGGTTTTAGGACTCTAATATGCACTTTTGCAGATTGGGATTTTGTTGTTTTCATTTCCAAGTACATCCATTTAGACATCTAAACCTGAGTTTTAAAAAACATTTACCATGCATAACTCGAGTAATTTAGTATTTTAGAAGGGGACCCTCTGTTTCGGAAAATGGGCTGTAAAATCAAACATACTAGAAGCTAAATTCATCTCTGTTTCTTTGAAACCTTGTAAAATTATGTAAAATAAAGGCTAATTGTTTAAGGACATCATATCTGAACAGGAAAAAACAAGCATTATGTTTAGAATTTATTTCTAACACTTTATAAATTGACTTTTTTAAAGTGTACCCCATTTCCGGAAATGCACATTTTTCCTATCTGCAAAAATGAAGCAAGTTTTTATCTGTGATTTTTGTGCATGTTCAATGCAGTAAAATAATTGTTTTATACATTAAAATTATCTGCAATGTGTATGGAATCAAATAATTAAAAAAAAAGAGCACCTCACCATCTTCGTTTTCATTTTATTGGCCTACAAAATAGGTACCTATGCCCCAGACCAAACGGTTAAAAACCACAAAAACCAAAGGGCTTGATTTACGAATGGTGATTTTTTTTATACCCCCTCAATTTTTTTGAAAAACAAGAAATACGCAAGCAATTAGCTATGCTGGTTAAAATTTAACCTCAAAAAAGTAATTTTGGCAACTGTAACCATAGCAACCACAGCATTCTTTTAAAGGAAAAAAATCATCGTGCAAACACATAAAATTAGTTTTATAAGACAAGTATCACAAAATTACTGTTCAATTATAGAAACAATAAAATAGCAACATTTTCCTAAATGAAAGTACAGATTCCATAATTATTTTAGTTTCATGTCGTGATTTTGTTGCTGTATTATAAAAGAGTCAGTATTTTGTAATAATATCATTACAATATTTCAGTTTTCATGGCTACTAAATGAAGATGAAGAATAATAACAATTGTTTCCGAATTGTAAACCTATTGATTATACTATTTTCTCAAAAAATTTTCTCACAATAATTTAAAAAAAGAAGAAAAAGGGGGGAAAAAAGGTTCCTCTCCCGAGGATTGAACCGGGTCCGTCAAAATAAAAGTCTTGTGCGTTACCATTGTACCACGGAAGCTTAATCATACGTTGCTCACTTTCATATAACCTCTATTCATTACTAAGTGTTGTTCTTCTATAGACTTATTTTGAGTATTAGTTATGAAAATATTTGTTTACTTTACATCAATTTTATATCCGCACTTTGTATTATTTGATTTAGTTATTAATGACGTCATAATCGCGGAAAACACCTAAAGAGTAGACTCCTTTTACGAAAAATAGTATCAACCGGAAACGTACGAATCGGCGTTCGGAAAAAACGAATTAGTGACGACATAAGTCGATGTTTGGCGGAAATATTACAGTTCTAAAACCTTAAAACAACTTCAGAAGCCGTTTACGGTTATAATTTTTCTTTCTAGACATAGCACAGTTAAAATGATCGATTTTATTTCATGTTTTGCAAAGGGGACAACGGTATGTTAATTTTTTTGTTAGGCTTATGTATCAGACAAATCATCAAGTTTGTGTAAACTATACAAGTTTTAATTTTAAGAAAAGCGCGAGTTATTATTCACAGTCCTATTGTTCTTTAATTGAGAAGGCATGGTGCATCATTTCTTTTTCGCACGGGTCAGTATAATTAGTAAATTATACAACTTTTAATTGCTTTCAAAAAGCAGAAGGTGTTATTCACGGTCCGTTTGTTCTCTGTTTGAGAAGAAACGGCGCTTACTGAAAAAGAGCGCGGTTCGTGCTAGTTTTGCCAATCTTGAAAAAAGGGAGGTAATAAAAAGTGCAACTGCGTAGTTTCCAACATCAAAAGACATTTTATTGAAAAAATGTTTTTAGTTTTCCCAAAACATCTTTATATAATTAATTAATTACAATAAGCGCATTATATTGTAATTTCCATTTATTTTAGTTTTTGTGTTCATAAATATTTCTAATTGATATTAGATCTAATTATAAATGATAGGATCTGAGAAATTTTAGCCATTGTAATACAATAAGGATTTGTGTTTCAATTTTGAAAAGCATTAGATTTTTCGGTGTATGAAGTTAATTAACGACTTTTGAATCTTTGTTATAAATCTGGTAACCCTACAACAGCCATAGAACAGTGTGTGTGTGAAGACACAGTTTATATGTAACACATTTATTATTAACATGTATGTCATTTAAAAGGGTTTAAATGAATTAAGCCACTGAAGAATAAAAACCAAATTTATTTTATCATTTATTCATATTGATTACAATGAGAAGCAAAACTGATATACGAGTATACCCAAAATTGAAAATTAAAAAGCGCGTTGCAGCGGGCGACAAAATGGATAAAATCAGTCTATGCTGCGACGACCCTTCCTGAAATCCTGGGGGAAAACCTGTGGTATAAATATTGATATTGATGATCTCTACTCAAATTATTAAAATCATGTTCTTGAATTGCCCAGGGGCCCCATCCTGGGGATTTAATTTTTTTTTCTTTTAAATTCTGTTTTTAACCTTTGTTTTTCTACAGTTATCAACCAGATTTTGACACAAACTTTAAACCCAAGGCTCTCACTAAAGGGAGACTTGGGAGAAGTGGTTTCCCAAAAGTGACCATACTTCTCCCTTCTTTGAGCTATGGGCGAAGTCATTTTGTATAGACTATATAGGAAAAAAATTCTGTTGACTTCAAACTTTACCATAATTCAGTAAAATCATGACAAAACTTCTCCCTGATTAGCAAGTCTAGTAAGAGCCCTGATACCATCTTAAAAGTATTAAAATAAAAGCAAATTTGTAGCAGATTTTCAAAATGTTCAGACTATATAACAGAGCAGCCTCATCTGTATACAGTGTATGTACATAAACTAGCAAGTTTATTGGAGGTCTCAGAACTCAAGTGTTTGATTGTGTGTTTTTTTCTGAGACTAGTCTCATTTTAGGCAGTCAAATGCTTGTGAATTGAGTATGGTCTCAGTTATATTGTCTTTGGTCCTGATCTTGGCTAAATCAGTCTTTTACCCTTTCCTCCATACAGTACTGAAAATCACGAAATTGACAAACGAAACGGAGTGGAAATGGAAATGAAACGCTTTTCACTCTATGTTGAAATGGAAACGGAACGCTATCGAAATGGAAACGCAACGGAGCGCTAAAAACGCTTGGAACGGTAGAAACGCTATAATCGGAGCGCTTGGAACGCTAGAAACGGTAGAAACGGAATAATCGGAACGCTAGAAACGGCCTGCTTATTTATAGTAGCGTTTTTATCGTTTCTAGGTCACCCGATTATTTATAGTAACGTTCTAACCGTTTCTTTGTACAAAATTAATTTTAACGAAAATAATAATTGTCGAAATGACGCTTCGTGGGACACTTGTTTCAAGTAATGATCAGTCTAAATATTTACCATTATTCAGCGCTGATCGAGCAATTTGTAACACATGTATCGAAAGATTAGACATTTCGCTTCATGTATATGCATAAGGACCTCAGGTGAATATATTTTTCACTTGAACCTATGTTTATGCGTGCACGTTTTTTTATCTTTGATAATTTGAAGATGTGTTTTTATTAATTCGTTTTATAGCTTAAAACGCGATATTGAAGAGAACTAGCAAAAAGTACGGACAATGCAAGATTATTTGGTTTCTTGCATCGGGGATTCAGTAATGAAAAACGAAATAACATGTTGCAATCGTTTATTTTACTCATAGGAAACAGCATCAAGTGCCATTTGAAAAATAATGTTTTCAGGAATTTAACATTCGTCATTAAATATGACCTACAATCAAACGCCGACAATAAATATATGGCGGTAAAAACCACATGATTTGTTCGATATGCACGTTGTTTGCTCGCCGAAACCACCATAAACATATGACGTAAAATACATATGACGTACAGTGAAACGTTAACAATACGTCAGACGTGTGCAATTAAAAAGACTTAATTTGCACAAGATGCGCGCTTCTTGAGCGAAGCATGTGAAAATTTTTCATCGAGGGTGGTATTTGTGTTCTGTTTCTTAAGTTTTGGTCTAGGAACGATTCGCATGAATGACATGATGCTTGCGATCAGAATCAAGCATTTCTCGGTCGCAGATAGAAAATATTGCTTTCAACATTCAATTATTTAACAAATATCACAACAGTTTAAACTCCTGTTTTGAAACTGAACGTTTCAGATTTAGATTTTGTCGAATCCTTTCTGCACGGAAAAGGCTTTCAATCATCAATAATTAAAAATAATATACGATCTTTTACATTAGATTTCACAGGCGGTGATCTTTAACCAGTAGATAATTGTTATTTATTACTGATCTTGTTGTTTATTTTTAGTTTCCAAATTAGTCTACCGCACACGCAAAGTACAACATTTTATAGGATGTCTGGTCCAATATTTATTTCAAGTTTCGTTTCGTCTAAATATAATTATTTCAGCAATAGCAAGTTTGGAAAAGGTGATCTCCCTTTGAATAATCAACAGTAGGCACTTTTAGTCAAGAAGAGGCTACCTCCCGTGGACATTGTACGATTATTTTTTTTCTGTTTATACTGAACAAATATCTAATGTAGCTCTAGAAAGCTTAGTCACTTTGTAGTATTGCAACACTGAATAACATGAACGTAATTATATAAAAATATTTGTTATGCCCCCACAAAGTGGGAGGCATATAGAGTTGCACTCGTCCGTACGTCTGTACGTCGGTTCGTCCCCAAATCTTGTGGCATCAACTCCTCCTAAACTATAAGGCGGATTTCTTTCAAACTTGCACAGATGATCAAGCACGATGTGTAGATGATCGTAAAGAAAGGATTTTTTCCTGCGACCATTTTTACCAGAGTTATGGCCCTTTGTTAATTTCAGTTATTAAATCTTGTGGCGTCAACTCCTCCTAAACTATAAGGCGGATTTCTTTCAAACTTGCACAGATGATCAAGCAGGATGTGTAGATGATCGTAAAGAAAGGATTTTTTCCTGCGACCATTTTTACCAGAGTTATGGCCCTTTGTTAATTTCAGTTATTAAATCTTGTGGCGTCAACTCCTCCTTAACTATAAGGCGGATTTCTTTCAAACTTGCACAGATGATAAAGCAGGATGTGTAGATGATCGTAAAGAAAGGATTTTTTCCTGCGACCATTTTTACCAGAGTTATGGCCCTTTGTTAATTTCAGTTATTAAATCTTGTGGCGTCAACTCCTCCTAAACTATAAAGCGGATTTCTCTCAAACTTGCACAGATGATTAAGCAGAATGTGTAGATGATCATAAAGAAAGGATTTTTTCCTGCGACTATTTTTACCAGAGTTATGGCCCTTTGTTAATTTCAGTAATTAAATCTTGTGGCATCAACTCCTCATTAACTATCTAAGGGATTTCTTTCAAATTTGCACAGATGATCAAGCAGGTTGTGTAGATGATTGTAAAGAAAGGGTTTTTCTTACGGCCATTTTACCAGAGTTATGGCCCTTTGTTAATTTCAGTGATTTAATCTTGTGGCATCAACTCCTCGTTTACTATTGGATGGATTTCTTTCAAACTTGCTCACATGATCAAGGTGGATGTGCAGATGATCATAAAGAAAGGATTTTTTCCTGTGGCCATATTTACCAGAGTTATGGCCCTTTGTTAATTTCACTTACAAAATTTTGTGGCATCAACTCCACATTTTTTATTTGGCTGATTTCTTCCAATCTTACACAGATGATTAGACATGATGTCTTAATTGCTGTAAAGGACATTGCCTTGCAACCATTTTCACCAAAGTTATGGCCCTTTGTTTATGTTAGTCATTAAATTTTGTGGCTCTTACTCCTCATTCACCACATATTGTTAATACCTAGTACACAATTTTGTAACAAATGTTGTTGCAGCAGTGGGGGCATCAGTGTCCTGAGGACACAGTCTAGTTTCTTAAGTTTCAGTATCTAAGCAAACTACTTTTCGAATATGCATGCATTTTCAAAAACAAAACAAAACGCAACAACTTGCCTCTTACTCAGATATTTAAATTAAAATGAAGTAAATTGAAATTTATGTTCCGTCAATAGCGAAAGATAGATATCAGTCGTATCGGGACGCACGTGGGGTTACATTACCGGAGCTAAATATTTTTGCACCAAAATGATTAAGATGTTTTGCTTTATTTTTACTCAATAATGTAAAATCTTTATAAGACAATAACGTTTACAGTGTTGTTAGAAATACAATAGTAAATACACTCTAAGGCATGCTTATCATGTAGACAATGTTCTTAAATCACTTTATTCCTGGCGTCAGCTCGAGTCATGTATACGCACTTGTGCACTGCACTGGGAATTAGCGGGAACTTAATATGAATCTTAAACTATATCGTTTTTGATAGTGATTAACATTATTCTGATGTAAAATGTTTAAAATCACTCAAAATAACCAATGCATACTGATGTAAATAAATCAGTAAATTTATTTAATCTGACTGATATACGTGTATTGATAACACTACCATGCTGAAATAGCGTCGCTAACAAAATGATAATATTCTGTTAATTTTATAACAACGTAGTTGTTTTAAATTTGCAAATAAATAATTTTAAAGTTTTTTGTCTAATCCAGTTTAATACCAATTAATTTCATTATTGACCGTCTATAATTCTTTGTAAGCGCTTTGGAAATTTTATTACCTATAAGATGTAGATATCACTGATAGTTGTCATGGCAACAATTGCCCGAGGCAGATAAATTATCGGAATTTTATGGAATTTACATGTATATAATGACATTCTTATTTTGACTGTTCTTAAAGAAACTACTAAATCATAAGCAAGAGCGAATGAATATCGTTATTAGAGAATTCAAGAGAATCCTACTAAGGGCTTTATAGTTTTTATAAATGTATCATATCTAATCTGTCCCTGTCATCTGATCGGATCGCCTTCACGCCATGGTCTTGATGCAAACATGGTAATGTCAATTTCGCAACGCCAGTCAGAAGTTTCTCGCCTTATTTCATTCCATTTGATATAAATCCACATGTTTTGAAATTTACAACTGAAATTTGTTGAACGAAAATATTTTACCGTGGAAACGGTACAAACGCACGGAAGTGGAAATGGAAAGCTGGAAACGCTAGAAACGGAAGAAACGCTCGAAAGCGTTTTAATCGAAACGGAAGCAGAATGGAAACGGAATGGAAGCGCAGCGGAAAACGTTGCCAATTGAAATGGAAACGAAACGGAGTGGAAAAGCAAAAAATGTCAATTTCTTGATTTTCAGTACTGTATATACACATTTTTATGCAATGCAAACATGTAGATCTAGATCAGCTGGCAGCTGGCAAACTACCACATTCACAACATGCAACTACAGATAGGGAAGGGTGGCAGATACCTGGCTCTATATAGAGCATCAAAGCCATTGTTACCAGTTTCTTGTCAGGCCCATTATGGAATAGGCTGCTTCTGTCTGAGATCCATACACTGCCACAAACTTGGCTTAGCCTGAGGCAGTCCAGTGCTGTCCAGCTAGATTTGTCAAGGGTGATTTGTACCACGCTACAACCAGCATCAGACACATGATCCTGTCACTAGTCTGCCAACCCCTCAAGCAGGGGCCGGTTCAATGCAAAACTAGAAGCAATGTACAGAGAGGTCCACAAACAAGTTGGCATCCCAGCAGAAGTTTCCTAATCCCATGACCTACAGCATGTCCTCTTAAGATACATCCCAGAAATACCCGCTGCCCTTCTGCATAACAGATGTTTACAGATACTCATTCTTAACATCTGCTGTCAGACTGGGACTTTCAGCTCCCAGTCCAGCTCACTGAGGCTGTTAGTGTCGTGGTCTTCAAGAGTGAACTCCACCATCAAAACCATAAACCAAACAAAACTGTTTTGATTGGGTTTAAACTGTTTTATCAAGTACCTTGTGAATAATTTGCACTGGATAGAGGTTTTTACTCTAAACATATATGATGTATGGCTATGCTCCAGAGGATATGTAGTACAGTATTGGAAGAAGAAGAAAAAGATGTACATTTCATTGTGATCATGTGATGATCTGTGAACCGTTAACATTGTTATCTTTACTAATTTAGGATGTAGAGAAATGATTTTTGTTCTTTTTTACAAGACAAGGTTTGTGTTCCGAGTGATTGTAGTTACATATTGTGATACAGATCACCGATTTATTAGCTGAAGTTGTCCAGACTTGGCACAAGAGCTCTGTTAAGCCTCTTTAGCTGTAATGACAAATGGGGCCCTGAAAGGACCCGTTAACAGGTGTCTGTGGTTATTTCCATCCATACTTATTATCCTCTTCCCATGGAATAAACATGGTGTTCACACTTACAAAATTTTAGATCACAGACAGTCAAGAATTTGTTTATTTAGTTTTACTGTAGATCGTTTGCATTCATTGTTAGTTTATTTCATGAATGTTTTTAGTAAAGCATATTTCTGTCTGTCTACTGGATTTGCTATCTTTATATTTTTTTCACTTTTTTTTCATATTTAAACTGTGCATCAAATATTTGTTGTGGTTCCATGTTATTATTCAACTTATTAAACTGCAAAAGTAAACAAGTACAAAACATATTTAACAGTTTAGGATACCCAAACATTAAAACTTTATTCAGAATTAATCTTTTATACAAAAAACCCGCAAAATTCAAGTCAGCTATTGCACATTCACAAAAATTAAATTTTGTCAGAATCATGACATTCAAGGTAAACAAACCAAATAGTAACTGCTACTTACAGTGTTACATGTATTATCAAACTAAAAGATTTTTCTTTTGCTAGAGCTGCATTTTTTCGATCTTTTAATGTTTGAATTTCACTCACTGTTGGTTTGGGACTCAAATGAACTCTCAGACAGTGGTCACAGGAAGGTTTGCATGTGTTTTGTTCTTTCCTAAAGCAATTTATACTAAACCAGTAAAAACTGCATTAATAACCTTACATTATTTACATCATGCTTAAAATCTCTTTTACATATTTTTCCAGAATAAATGATAGAGGGGAAGGAAGACAGAGATGTCGACTAAACGTCCAGCGAGCGATGCCGGGGGCTCCTCGGAACCTCCGGCCAAGAAGAGCTTTACCAGGATTGAGCCATTGAATTTGGGATCCATATATTCATTGGTATGATTGACTTTATTACTAATTTGCATTCTTATAATTTTTGACTCCCAAAATAAAATTTAAAAATCTAATTCTCCAGAATACAGATATTATACAAAGTAAATACTAAATAGTGCTTTTTACATGCACTGATTACTGATCTGTTAAACATATGAGCATCTCGTCTATGGAAGTTTTTTTTTTCATAATTAACACAAAGCCTAATAATTTCTGATGCTGTGGTCTCCCTTGAACTTTACAAATAGTTTAATCACTGTTACCATTCATCAAATAATTTTGAATGTGAAAAATGTCAGCTGTAAAATAGAATTTATTTTAATAAATTGCTTTATAATGTTGGTCAGAATATCAAAATCTTACGAATAGCTATTAGAAAATGTGTCTTAATTAATAATTACTATAATGGTTTTGGTGGCAGTGGTTAGAGAAGTGGCAAGGAAAGTAACACCTGCAAGGAATTTGTTTATACCTTGTTTCAACTGACTAACTGCAAATAAAAAAATCTTTTAAATATTTGATATGAGTTTCCCTTGTATATTTATTTTCAGGAACAAATGGACATGAAGGTTCTACAGTTCCAGAACAAGAAGTTAGTTGAAAGGATAGAGCAGAGAAAGCGTGCTGAGGAGGAACTTCATAAGCGTATAGAGCAGCTAGAAAACAGGCAGAGAACTGATGATGCTGTACTCATGATCGTAAACAGATACTGGAACCAGGTATGTCTCCACACAGGTTTCATCAACACCTGAAAAGGATGGATACATCTCAGAGTCACACATTGCTGTTTTATAAAAATTTGAGTTGAAAAATGATTTACACGTTCTCAAAATCCTGTTTCATTTATCAAAAGCAAACTCTAATTTATCTGCAAATTGGACTGCAATTTTTAATTTTGTGTTTACTTCTTCATAAAACATGTTGTGACATATGAAAAATCATTTTCCCAGCATGAGTGTTGTTACTGGATGTAGGTCACCAGTGTTAGGTGTTCAGATGGTCCTGTTGATAGTGTCTTTTAGACTAAACATTTGTGAAATTAAAAGTCGGTGCTTCATTAGGGGATCTGTATTTACACAAAAATATGTCTTTTTTGTAATTGATAGCTGGATGAAGATGTGAGAGTGCTGGTACAAAGATTTGATGCTGAGACAGCTGATGAAGATGAAAACAAAAGTAAGTCAGTTATAGAAACTATCCAAAACTATAAGCTGAAATATTAACAACCCATAAACAAATGAGTGAAAAGATAGTTAATAATTGATGCTGTATTAATACACTTGCCAGCTTGTTAAAAAACTTTCTTATATACATGTAGTCAAAACAAATTAATCCTTATAATTCATAGTTTGTGTTGTTTTGACACATACATCATATAAAAAGGTGCAAACACTGGTTATGCATCATATTCTAAAACTTGAACAAGTTTCCTGAATGCTCCAGTTTGGAGTATAATGACCGTATTTTTACCAGTGTGAAAAAAAAATCGGCAAAAATAAAAGTGATAAACTACTGTTTCAAAACAGTGGATTATCACTGGCATTTCACTTTAATAGAAAATAATTCACAAGAAAGCAATGTCATATTGTTGATAAATACTAACTTTACATCATAAATCAAATGGCAATACATATAATTAGTCATTTTCAAAATTTAAACAATTAAAATAAAAGGCAGAATTTCAGTCTGATAAATAGATAAGCTGTTTTGTGATTTCTTTAAATGGTGTTTCATTTTAATGTAGACCAGAGTACAGAGACAACATCATTCCTGGCATTGCTGTCAACCTGGGACCGACAGGAGCTGGAACAGAGACTGGGACAACGTGTCGAGTTCTCCAAGAGAGTCATCGGCAAACTACTGCAGGCGTTTGACAGACTTCTTCAGAGGAACGAGAAACTCAACAATGCTCTCAGGGATAAAGTGGATACGGTAATCTTCCGGGACATGCACATTATCTTAAATTAGCAAATTTAAATTTCATCACAGTAAATGGGAAACATTTTGAAAGCTGTCTTACTTTGTGTCACAGAAGATTGAATTCAAAAGGTCCCATTGATTTCTAAACTCTGTTCTGTGGTCTAAGTTTGAACAGTGTTAAAGCAGTTGACAGCGAGAAATTTGTAGAAATTCGAAAAAAGGATGAGAGCAACAGAAGTGTTTTTCTGATCTTGATGATAGAACTTGTTTTAAATTCAGTCATTATTAAAAAAGTTATATTTATATTAAGCCATTAATATTTTATTTGTCAGAGTTTAAGATGGATTTTTTTGTCTGCAGAGTGCAGATATATATTAGACATTTCAATATGACACACTTAACCTTTGATGTATAACAAAAACAGGGGGAATAGCATAATAATATAAGTTTAAGTCATATATTAGTCACAGACATTAAATCATTGATCAACCACCAAATTCTGGAACACTAAATCCACAGTGACTTAAGATAGCACAACCAAAAAAAATGAAGCACCCCTAACTGAATGGCACATAAAGTGGAATTCTCTCGTTATGCCATGAGCAACAAGCTCTGAATTTTCATTGATTTAGTAAGAGTCAATTTTAAACTTATTAGTCAATCATTGTTTTAACCCTTTATTCCATTGATACACCTTAATTGCATTGCGAACAGTGTAGATCAAGATTAGTCGGCACATCCATGCCGTCTGACCTTGATCTTCACTGTTTGCTTTTAGATTAATTAGTTTATTTCTGACCAAGATGCGACAAATGCAGATCCTGATCAGACGGCATGGATGTGCCAGCTAATTGTGATCTATGCTGATCACACATGTGTTTAAACACATATATAACGAGTAAAGTGTTAACCTTTCAATATTGTCATTGTGTACAGGAAGAAGAAATGGGTTCCGAGCTTGTCTCATCAGAGATTACACGATCTGAGATATCTCCGATAAAGTCTGAGTCAGATGTAAAGAAAGAGCCAGAGGATCAGTCAGAAACATCAGAAGTTAAGAAGGAGGAGGAAGAGAACAAACCTGCTGTAACTGAGGGTGCCGAAGCCAGTGCCGAGGTCAAATCAGAACCTACTGATGGTAGGCTTCACTTTATTGACTACTTGTATTACTAGTCTCCATGCATGTGGCTTATATTCCATGAGAGATCAAGTAACCAGTGTAAATTCATATAAGCCTGAGCATGTGTGGTTTGATTAGGTGCTATGCTGTTCACTGTTCACAAAGATAGCGGTGTAGATCCATAGATTTGCAGGCTGATCTGTATCAGCACAGGTTATCCATGTGGTACTATAAGAGAAAGGGTTAATCTGAGAATATTTCATCAAATTACAATTTAAAGACTTCTGTAATTCTGGTGTGGCTGCAAAAACTAAAATAGCTTCATAATATTAATAATTGTCTTAGACTTGGTACATTTTGATCTAATATCAAAATATCAATAGTTCCCAGATGGCAGATATCTTTAATCAAACAGGGTTCTTGCTGGGGATTTTCTAACCAGAATTTGCTTGGTAATCCCAGTGAATAATACAATTATACAAATATGATCTTGAGGAGAATTGAAATGAAGTTATTAGTTGTACTCATAAACGACAGAGAAGTGTTGTTTAACCTTTTTAGTTGTTGTTCCCAATGTTAAGTAAACATCTGCATAAACAGTTACCTGATTTGTTTTCACTTGAAATGAATAACAATACAGCCGAACTTTGATGGCTCGAAAACCGTTCGCTCGAACACCACCCTTCTCTCGAACAGTTCGTCTGGTCCCGAACTAGACCTCTATATTTTCTATATTGTTCTACCTCCGATGGCTTGAACTACCCATAACTCGAACAGTTGAACACCAATCAAGGTCCCGACAGTTAATTTTCAATGCTTTTGACACCCCTTGGCTCGAAAAGACTGTTATCGGTCATCATCAAAGGTGCGAACAAAGGCGCGAAAATTTCTCGCCAATCAAGACGATGCGCTTTTTCAATTGAGTCATGTAAATGACACATTAAAGCGAATGAAAATATTTGATCGTTGTGTTAATTTACACCGCATTAATCATGATTGAAAAAAAACTGTTATTTGCTTTTTAAGAAATTGGAAAATTGTAATTGTTCATTTCGTATATATAAAATTAATTAGAAAATTTTAGAAGATTTTTCTCTAGAATTCAAACCCAATGTCATCTCAGAGGTTGAAAACGGGCGAAAATCAATTTTAATGTGATAATACATTAAATACATGAAAATAAGAAATATCAAGAATTGTTATGTGTTTGCCTAGTTTAGTGCACAGAAACCTATTCTAACATACCAACCACGGATCGCTCGAACTACCGATGGCTGGAACAAATCTGCCGGTCCCGTGGAGTTCGAGCCATCGAAGTTCGACTGTAATTGGCATTTCACTACAAATTACAAAGTAAAACTTGACATTACATAGGTCAACCAGAAGAGAAGAAAGAAATAAAAACTGAAGGTGAACAGCCAGAAGAAGTGAAACCAGAGGTGAAGGTTGAGCCAATGGAGACATCAGAGGTGAAGGTTGAAGAGAAGCCATCAAGTCCTCTGTCAGTACGGGCAATGAAGGATGAGTTACAGGAACTACAGGTAGAAAACAAGAGGCTACACAATATGGTCACTGATCTACACCAGAGACATCATCAGAATACACTCAAGGTAACATTATCTGCCTTCTCATTTAACTGTTGTTTTATTTCTTAATTAAAGAATGGAATTTCTTTTTTCTGCATTTCATAGATGTACCCAGTACACCTAATTTGCATAAAAACATGAAGGTTTTTATGTTAACATTAAGCATCCTACGCTTCTTAACTATTGGATTATTCTTGCAGATTAATTCTAAAATTAATCAAATCAACATCAGTTAACATACAGGATATCACCTAATTGATTAAAGAGATTTGAGACTGGTCTTCAATCTCAGTTTTATAATTTAAGCCCAGGAAGAGTCCAGATTATAAATCATTGATTTTAGTCATCTCCATTTCAGCCAATCAAATGCTTGAGATTTGTCTCCAGTCTCAATTTTATAATGTTGGGCCCTGATCAATTTTAAGTTATGATTGATCATTAGTAAAACCTTGAAGTAAAAAAACTTTCATAATATTATTTTCTAGGTAGCAGAGCTCCAAGACAAACTAACTGCAGCTGAAACAGAAATAGCTGAGCTGAAGAATCAGAGTGAGGACTTGGAGTACAACTACCAGGTGTCGTCTCAGAGAGCCGAGAAGTTAGACCGCTACCTGTCTGACGCCTTCCAGAAACTCCAAACATATGAGGACAAAAATGTAATCACGGTGGAAGGTGGCAAGTCTGTCACTGGGGTCTCAAAGAACAAGGTAAACTACGAAAATATTACATTTTATTATGTATCCATGAATGATTTCCTTGTTGCCTATCCTTGACCTTTGGTCTTGCTTGATATTATTTACACAAGCAACTTAATATAAACGTACAAACTGCATTCTGAGATGATATTCCATTTATAAATTAATTAATTCAAAGGTAAAATAACTACAGTGGCACATGGAATGTTGTTTGGTATCAGAATACCCATGTTTTTGTTTAACATTTTATATATTCATTTTCATTTAAGTTTTAGAACCAATTATTCAATTTCATTGCTGATAGGAAATTTGGTGTAATATTTTTTTAAATCACACTATTAAAAGTCAGAACTTTCCAAATATTGCAATAGTAAAATACACATGAATTGCTATTATGTCTTTCTGTCAGGTAGTGGCTTAGGTTTTCAGAACAGGGAGATGGTTTTTTTTCCAATATTATTGAAAATTTAAGTAGGATATTGGCTGTCTGTCGGAAACATAAAAGGGAAAATTTTCTCCCTTTGGTTAGCAGAGGAAGTTTAGGACATTTGGGAGACTATTTCTACCAGGTCTCTCTCTTAGATATTCCCTGTAATGTGAGTTAAATATTATATTTTGCCAACATTTTATATGTATGTATGTTACAGTTTGATGAGATACTGTCTGACCTCGAGGAGCAGAAAGACCTGGCGACTAACCGACTGGCAGAGCTGGAAAAACTACAGAAAGATCATCAGAAAGCACTCAAAGAGATAGAACAGCTTAAACTGGATGTAAGTGCACATGCACTCAGAATACAGGTGTATCATATAAAACTTTAAAAAAATTTCACACAAAAGCCACAAATGTTATGTTCATCTAATTGTATTGTTTTTAGCTCGACTATGCGAAGAATAGGGGAGCTATCCTACTCGCCCTGGTGTCGGCGTTGGCGTCGGCGTCCGTTAAACAAATGCGTTAAACAAAAAATGCACTTTGGTCCATAACTTGAAAACTACTTATGATATCAACTTGAAACTTGGAATATATATTAACCATCAAATTCTACATCATTACCAACAACACCCATAACTCTGCTACAAATATTTTTCAAGTTATGCCCCTTTTTCACTTAAATTTTGTGTTAAGGAAAATATGCACTTTGGTCCATAACTTATAAACTACTTGAGATATCAACTTGAAACTTGGAATATATATTCACCATCAAATTCTACATCATTACCAACAAGACCCATAACTCTGCTGTCAATATATTTCAAGTTATGCCCCTTTTTTCTTATATTTTGTGTTAAGCAAAATATGCATTTTGCCCATAACTTTAAAACTACTTGAGATATTGCCTTGAAACTTGAAATATATTTTCACCATCAAAATTTACATCATAACCAACCAGACCCATAACCCTGCTTCCAATATTTTTCAAATTATGCCACTTTTTCACTTACATTTTGTGTTAAGCAAAATATACACTTGGCCCTTAACTTCGTTATGAATGGAGGGATTTCAAAATAACTTGGCACAAATGTTCACCATGACAAGGCGGTGTGTTGCGTACAATACCTATGCCTGTAGGTCCAAGGTCAAGGTCACTGTTACTAAAACTAGAATTTTCTTGCAAAATCGTGTCCGCTCTGTAACTTTGTTTTTTCTAATTGGATTTTTAAATAACTTGGTATAATTGTTCACCATATCAAGACGGTGTGTCACGTACATGCCCAAGCCTGTAGGTCGAAGGTCAAGGTCACTGTTACTAAAAATAGAATTTTCTTGTCCGGGCTGTTACTTTGTTATGAATTGAGGGATTTCAAAATAACTTGGCACAAATGTTCACCATGACAAGGCGGTGTGTCCGCACAATACCCATGCCTGTAGATCCAAGGTCAAGGTCACTGTTACTAAAAATAGAATTTTCTTGTCCAGGCTGTAACTTCGTTATGAATGGAGGGATTTCAAAATAACTTGGCACAAATGTTCACTATGACAAGGCAGTGTGTCCGCACAATACCCAAGCCTGAAGGTCCAAGGTCAAGGTCACTGTTACTAAAAATAGAATTTTCTTGTCCGGGCTGTAACTTCATTATTAATGGACGGATTTCAAAAAATTACTTGACTAAAATGTTCACCATGACCGGGCGGTGTATCGCGTACCATGCCCATGCCTTTAGGTCAAGGTCACTGTTACTAAAAATAGAATTCTCTTGTCCGGGCTGTAACTTCGTTAGGAATAGAGTGATTTCAAAATAACTTGACACAAATGTTCATCATGACAAGGTGGTGTGTCCCGTACGATGCCCATGCCTGTAGGTCCAAGGTCAAGGTCACTGTTACTAGAATAGAATTTTGTCAGGGTTGTAACTACGTTAGGAATAGAGTAATTTCAAAATAACTTGGCAGAAATGTTCACCATGACAAGGTGGTGAGTCGTGTACCATGTCCATGCCTGTAGGTCCAAGGTCAAGGTCACTGTAACTAAAACTAGAATTTTCTTGTCTGGGCTATAACTTTGTTTTCAATGGAGGGTTTTCAAAATAACTTGGCACAAATGTTCACCATGACAAGGCGGTGTGTTGCGTACATTACCCATGCCTGTAAGTCCAAGGCAGGGTTTCCCCCAGGCCATTTTCGCTTGTCGCATGCGACAAGCAATAATTTCAGGACCCAATTTGCGACATGCCATAATTTGTCCGCCATGCCTTATCTCCCGCAGCGACTTGTGTACCTGTTGATTGCATTATCAGTATGAAAACTCTTAATAAACAAGAGACAGCTGATCGCGCCGATAATTGACAGCGTCATCAGCTTTGCGAGTTAACCAATCAGTAACAAGAACTGATGGATAACGCATGTCGGCTGTTGGCGACAGTTGATTATGACCGCATGTGATATAAAACGTAGCCGAATTCCTATTCGTCCGCGTTGTCAGTAATCAGAACAAAACTTTATAAAAATGACTTACTTCTGCCATCTGACCATTTCGAGCAAAGAAGGAAGGAACTAAAGCATCCCCTTTTTGATAATATCCACAGAAAATATAACTTTCTGACATCTTGATTATTCCGTAACTAGCCTCTAATGAAATTCAACAACAGCAACAAAGCCATTTTCATTTCGAGTAAATCGAAAACAAAATAACCTAGACGCTGGCATTGTTTTCAGAATATCGTCGGTTTGATCTTATAACATCCGCAGAACAAAAGAGAAACACTTGAAACACATTTTCAATCCAAAATACGCTGTAACATCCAGCTAACATTCAATATTGTCATATGCCGCAGCGAAAGTTTACACAAATGACGTCATACAGTAGATCGACTTCAGAAGCCGTTTACGGTTATAATTTTTCTTTCTAGACATAGAGCAGTTAAAATGATCGATTTTATTACATGTTTTGCAAACGGGACAATGGTACTATACTTTTTTGTTATGCTTATGTATCAGAGAAAGCATGGCGCATCAAGTTTATGTAAATTATAGAAGTTTTTTTAATATAAAAAGCGCGAGTTATTATTCGCGTTCCTATTGTTCTTTAATTGACAAGGCATGGCGCATCATTTCTTTTTTGCACGGGTACGTATAATTAGTAAATTATACGAGTTTTAATTGCAATCAAAAAAGCGAAAGGTGATATTCGCGGTCCGTTTGTTCTGTATTTGAAAGAAACGGCGATTACGGAAAAAGAGCGCGGTTCGTGCAAGTTTTGCCGATCTTGAAAAAAGGGGGGTAATAAAAAGTGCAACTGTGTAGTTTCCACCATCAAAAATGTTTTATTGAAAAAAAATGCTTTTAGTTTTCCTGAAACATTTTTATATAATTACAAATAAGCACATTATATTGTAATATAATTAGGATTTGTGTTTCAATTTAAAAAAGCATAAGATTTTTTGGTGTAAGAATTTAATTTACGACTTTTGAATCTTTGTTATAAATCATTTAACCTACTAAAGCCACAGAACAGTGTGTGTGAATACACATTTATTATTAACATGTATGTAATTTAAAAGGCTTTAAATGAATAAAGCCACTTAAGAATAAAAACAAAACTTATTTTTTTCATTTATTTATTTAAATGAGAAGCAAAAATGATATATACATAAGACTGAAAATGAAACACCGTGTTGCAGCGCGCGACAAAATGGATAAAATCAGTCTATGCTGCGACGACCCTTCCTGAAATCCTGGGGGAAACCCTGCAAGGTCAAGGTCACAGTTACTAAAACTTGAATTTACTTGTTCGGGCTATAACTTCTTAATGAATGAAGGGATTTCAAAATAACTTGGCACAAATGTTCACTATGACATTGCATTGCATTACCACCAACTTCTTCACAGACATTTCAGTAATGAGAAGACAACAGTGCCACAAATACAAATAATTTACTTGATCTTCAAGTTTATGCATATTCTTATAATTACTCGAACATCACTGTCTTTGAAATGCTATTATTCCCATCATTGCACTTGAGTGTCTGAAAACAATGCATAGCGAGGGCATCCGTGTCCCATATACACATTTCTAGTTTCACTTATATTTTCACTTAAGTGCACTTCATCGATAACTTTGCAAATACTTAAGGTATCAACTTCAAACTTCCATTATATTTTCATTTCAATTTTTCTATAACATTACTGAAGTGATTGATATTTGACTAAAAGTAAATGTCTCTAATAAAAAATTACTAACAAGTTTTCTAACAAATTCAGAAATATTTCATAGTTATTCCCCTATTCAGTTTAATATTTATGGTACATTAAGGAATTATTTCTGTTATTTGAAATGAATTTCTCCCTTACCATTCACTTTTTAATATTTTTCCTGATTGCACATGAATGTATGGCCATAGTTGTTATTGTTTTAATCTTCAAATTGCATTTGTTTCAAATGATTCGAATAGTCGAGCATGCTGTCTCCTCTGACAGCTCTTGTTTTATTGGATATATAATTGTAATGTGTAATATGCTTGGGTCTAAATTTGAGCATTTACTCTAGTGCAAAACATGAAAATTTAAACCCATGCAAAATATAATGGTAGCACAGTACAATATTCCACTTGCAGACAATATGTCTATGTGTTTGTATTTAACCTTTACAATCCAAGTGCTGCTTGCAACCCCAGATGTACTCATTAAAATTTCTCAACAAATGCAATTATCCTAATGAGAATAATATAAGCATACAACTGGATACCTATTATTTTTGCTAGTAACATGAAAAGGCATCTCTTCAATAAAGCAAGTACATGTACATGTATAACACAAACAAGTAAAATACATAGATTGTCATCACTTGATTTAACTGTAAGAAACCACAGCCATATTTTCTCTGCTTGTAGCTTCAGCACCTACCAGAGAGTGTGATAGTCGAGACAACAGAGTACAAGTGTCTGCAGTCCCAGTTCTCTGTGCTCTATAACGAGAGCTTACAGATGAAAACCCAGCTCGACGAATCCAGGAATCTTGTAATCGCCAACAAGAACGCTCATCTCCGGCAGATTGAACAGATGGAGGTATGGTGATCTTTGAGACCATAGGCCGAGAAATATGAAGGCCAGTTTATTGTATTCCTGTTTAATACTTTTTTTTGCATTTAACCAGGTGTGACTGTCATTTAATTAGATGGGTTGGGCCATTCATTCAGTTGTAAGCACTGCATAATTTTCACCTATGCTTCCTATGTTTGAAACCAAGACAAGCAGAAATGCCTCCATAGAACACTACACTCTGGATATAACAGGGTTTGTTAAGGATCAAAGTTTGTTATCACAGTTGCAATGTTGACCCCATAAACTTTTTAAACACCAATTTTTGACCATTAAAATGGGAAAGATATCAAACAAATAATCCTAATTTGAACATATACATCTATAATGAATACATGTAATTGACTGTTATGCCCCATTTAAAGGGCTTTAAGGAAATATAACTTGGGAAGTGCTAATATTTGGAATATACTATCTGCATGATTACAAAAAGTCATATTCACCAACACAAGAAAGGTAACTCCCCATGCCACCTTTAAAATGACTTCTACCTGAAACTCGATGTTGCTTATCACTTTGAAAGTAGTTGCACTGTCGACACCAATCCTTAAATATTTTATTGCACATAGAAAACTGACAACAAGATTGAAAAGGTCATGCGCTGATTGGCTAGTTATGTCTCCCACCACGTAGTGGTGTGGGAGACATTTTGATTTGCTCCTGTCTGTCCGTCTGTCTGTCCGTCTGTCCGTCTGTCTGTCACACTTGTCCGCTCTCTAAGTCAAACAGTTTTCATCGGATCATCACCAAACTTCATCAAAATGTTAGTGGCCATAATATCTCGATCAAGTTCGATAACCAGCCATATTGCCCAAGGAATCTCAGAATTATGGCCCTTGAATTATCAAAAATAAGTTGTTTGAGGCTTGTCCACTCTGTAACTTGAACAGTTATCATCTGATCTTCACCATACTTTATGAAAATGTTTGTGGCCATAATATCTCGGCCAAGTTCGATAACCAGCCGTATTGCCCCAGTCATGTCGGATTTATGGCCCTTGAATTATCCAAAATTGGCTGTTTAAGCCTTGTCTGCTATGTAACTGAAATATTCATCAACTGATTTTCAATAAACATTATGATAATGTGTGTGGCCTTAATATCTTGGCCAAGTTCGAAAACCAGCCACTTTGCACCAGGCATATCAGATTTATGGCCCTTTGATTTATCCGAAATTAGCCTTTTAAACATGTCACTAACCTGGTTCATCTATACTATAGCTATCATGACATTACATACATTGCATTATGAGAAAGTACTGTGCTAAGCAGCTATAAAGGTATTTCTTACACTGTTTAAGTTTTCATTTTACAATATCTGTTCCATACTCATGATTTGGTTCTTCTCTCATTTTCTGCTATTTTTATTATATGATGTTCACCAAATGCTATAATTATCTGTGTAATAAAAAAACAGCCGCTTTGACCCCGGCACATAAGACTTATGGCCCATTTATTTATTTACAATTGGCCTTGATAGCCTTGTACACTCACTCTCATGGTCTTTTTTCAGTGCATCTTCACTGATATATCAAAATGTTAATGACAACAAGTTTGACAACCAGCCACATTGACCCTGGCACTTCAGGATTATGGCCCATCAGAAATTGAAACTTATGTTTTTCCTGATCCTCCAAAAATTTGTGACATTGTTTATGACTAATATTGCACAGAACTTCCGTATGCCCTTTTAATAAATTGCCATCTTTATATTCACTTCACCAGTTTTATCCTGTGCATCATCAAAGATGATGCCTTTGTGGGAGACATGTGCTTTTCCCAAAAGCAGTTCTAGTTTTTGTGTTATTTTCCTTTCAGATGATTTTTAAAAGACTTAGACAGGAAAACCAAAGTGGCTTATAATTGTCCAGGTGTATGTTCCTATTGTGAAGCTAGGGAGTTATCAGCTTCTGTAAAGCAACTAGGACAGTCATTGTACTATTGTTACACCAGATAGACAGTTTTATTTCTTTCAAAAACTGTGTTGCTTATAACTAAACAGTGATTGTAGTATTAAAATGCAACTTGAGTTAAATCTTTTTATCATATATTACTAAACTTAGACCCACATTTTAACTTTTTTGCAAGCAGGTGATATTTAGAACAACAGCTTATTTCCTGGTTAACCTTTGAATCATACATTTGTACTAAGTCCTCTTATTTTCTCTTTTTACTTTAACTAGTATAATTTGGCTTGTATTTCAACACAAATGAATGGGAGATCTGATTTTCTGATAATAAACCTCTGGTTGGTTGGTATTTTATTACAGGATATTTTTATCCAAGTAACTTGCAGGTCTTAACATATTTCACACATGATAAGTTTTATATGAAAATTTGTAAATGAACCTTAAAATTAGAAGTACTTTTTTGTTCTGGAATATATTAGTTACCTAATAAAAAGTAATCAAATAACACATGTGTGATACATGGCTGTCAGTCTTTGATCATGCAAGATGCAGCCTTCCATTATAAGGAAATAGATAACTCATAAAATGCTGTTGAAATTAGATTATCGGATGATCATTGTTTTAACATCCAACTCAGAAATGGTAATATCCTAGGCAATATGACGTCACTGTCAGTACATGATTCTAAAAAATCCATTAAGTCATTTCATTGGTGTGTAGTTATGCCCCCACAAAGTGGGAGGCATATAGAGTTGCACTCGTCCGTCGGTACGTACGGACGTACGTCCGTCCGTACGTCCCCAAATCTTGTGGCATCTACTCCTCCTAAAATAAAAGGCGGATTTCTTTCAAACTTGCACAGATGATCAAGCAGGATGTGTAGATGATCGTAAAGAAAGGATTTTTTCCTCTGACTATTTTTACCAGAGTTATGGCCCTTTGTTAATTTCAGTAGTTAAATCTTGTGGCGTCAACTTCTCCTAAACTATAAGGCGGATTTCTTTCAAACTTGAACAGATGATCAAGCAGGATGTGTAGATGATCGTGAAGAAAGGATTTTTTCCTGCGACTATTTTAACCAGAGTTATGGCCCTTTGTTAATTTCAATAATTAAATCTTGTGGTGTCAACTCCTCCTAAACTACAAGGGGGATTTCTTGCAAACTTGCACAGATGATGAAGCAGGATGTGTAGATGATTGTGAAGAAAGGATTTTTCCCTGCGACCATTTTTACCAGAGTTATGGCCCTTTGTTAATTTCAGTAATTAAATCTTGTGGCGTCATTTTCTCCTCAACTACAAGGGGGATTTCTTGCAAACTTGCACAGGTGATGAAGCAAGATGTGTAGATGATCTTGAAGAAAGGATTTTTTCGTGCGACCATTTTTACCAGAGTTATGGCCCATTGTTTTTAAGCTCACCTGAGCACGAAATGCTCATGGTGAGCTTTTGTGATCGCCTGATGTCCGTCGTCCGTGCGTGCGTCGTCAACTTTTCTTCAAACGACTTCTTCTCCTGAACTCCTAGGCCAATCTTGCTGAAACTTGGCAGGAATGTTCCTTGCATGAAGCTCTTCCAAAGTTGTTCAAAGAAATCAATTCCATGCAGAACTCTGGTTGCCACGGCAACCGAACGGAAAAACTTTAAAAATCTTCTTGTCTGAAACCACAAGGCCTAGAGCTTAGATATTTGGCATTTAGCATCCTCTAGTGGAACTCTACAAAGTTTTTTCAAATTATTTCCCTGGGGTCAAAATTGGCCCCGCCCCAGGGGTCGATTCATTTTACATAGACTTATTTAGGAAAAACTTTAAAAATCTTCTTGTCTGAAACCACAAGGCCTAGAGCTTAGATATTTGGCATTTAGCATCCTCTAGTGGAACTCTACAAAGATTGTTCAAATGATTTCCCTGGGGTCAAAATTGGCCCCGCCCTAGGGGTCACTTCATTTTGCATAGACTTATATAGGAAAAACTTTAAAAATCTTCTTGTCTGAAACCACAAGGCGTAGAGCTTAGATATTTGGCACTTAGCACCCTCTAGTGGAACTCTACAATGATTGTTCAAATTATTTCCCTGGGGTCAAAATAGGCCCCGCCCCAGGGGTCACTTCATTTTAAAAAGACTTATATAGGAAATATTTAAAAATCTTCTTGTCTGAAACCACAAGGCCTAGAGCTTAGATATTTGGCATTTAGCATCCTCAAGTGGAACTCTACAAAGATTGTTCAAATTATTTCCCAGGGGTCTAAATTGGCCCCGCCCCATGGGTCACTTCATTTTATATAGACTTGTATAGGAAAAACTTTAAAAATCTTCTTGTCTGAAACCACAAGGCCTAGAGCTTAGATATTTGGCATTTAGCATCCTCTAGTGTACCTCTACAAAGTTTGTTCAAATTATTTCCCTGGGGTCAAAATAGGCCCCGCCACAGGGGTCACTTCATTTTACATTGACTTATATAGGAAAAACTTCAAAAATCTTCTTGTCTGAAACCACAAGGCGTAAAGCTTAGATATTTGGCATTTAGCATCCTCTAGTGGAACTCTACAAAGATTGTTCAAATTATTTCCCTGGGGTCAAAATTGGCCCTGCCCCAGGGGTCACTTCATTTTGCATAGACTTATATAGGAAAAACTTCAAAAATCTTCTTGTCTGAAACCACAAGGCCTAGAGCTTAGATATTTGGCATTTAGCATCCATTAGTGGAACTCTACAAAGATTGTTCAAATGGTTTCCCTGGGGTCAAAATTGGCCCTGCCCCAGGGGTCACTTCATTTTGCATAGACTAATATAGGAAAAACTTTTAAAATCTTCTTGTCTGAAACCACAAGGCCTAGAGCTTAGATATTTTGCACTTAGCACCCTCTAGTGGAACTCTACAAAGATTGTTCAAATGATTTCTCTGGGGTCAAAATTGGCCCCGCCCCAGGGGTCACTTCATTTTACATAGACTTATATACTAATATAGGAAAAACTTTAAAAATCTTCTTATCTGAAACCACAAGGCCTAGAGCTTAGATATTTGGCATTTAGCATCCTCTAGTGGAACTCTACAAAGATTGTTCAAATTATTTCCCAGGGGTGTAAATTGGCCCCGCCCCAGGGGTCACTTCATTTTATATAGACTTGTATAGGAAAAACTTTAAAAATCTTCTTGTCTGAAACCACAAGGCGTAGAGCTTAGATATTTGGCATTTAGCATCCTCTAATGGAACTCTACAAAGATTGTTCAAATGATTTCCCTGGGGTCAAAATTGGCCCCGCCCCAGGGGTCACTTCATTTTGCATAGACTTATATAGGAAAAACTTTAAAAATCTTCTTGTCTGAAACCACAAGGCGTAGAGCTTAGATATTTGGCATTTAGCATCCTCTAGTGGAACTCTACAAAGATTGTTCAAATTATTTCCCTGGGGTCAAAATTGGCCCTGCCCCAGGGGTCACTTCATTTTGCATAGACTTATATAGGAAAAACTTCAAAAATCTTCTTGTCTGAAACCACAAGGCCTAGAGCTTAGATATTTGGCATTTAGCATCCTCTAGTGGAACTCTACAAAGATTGTTCAAATTATTTCCCAGGGGTGTAAATTGGCCCCGCCCCAGGGGTCACTTCATTTTATATAGACTTGTATAGGAAAAACTTTAAAAATCTTCTTGTCTGAAACCACAAGGCCTAGAGCTTAGATATTTGGCATTTAGCATCCTCTAGTGGAACTCTACAAAGATTGTTCAAATGATTTCCCTGGGGTCAAAATTGGCCCCGCCCCAGGGGTCACTTCATTTTGCATAGACTTATATAGGAAAAACTTTAAAAATCTTCTTGTCTGAAACCACAAGGCGTAGAGCTTAGATATTTGGCATTTAGCATCCTCTAGTGGAACTCTACAAAGATTGTTCAAATTATTTCCCTGGGGTCAAAATTGGCCCTGCCCCAGGGGTCACTTCATTTTGCATAGACTTATATAGGAAAAACTTCAAAAATCTTCTTGTCTGAAACCACAAGGCCTAGAGCTTAGATATTTGGCATTTAGCATCCATTAGTGGAACTCTACAAAGATTGTTCAAATGATTTCCCTGGGGTCAAAATTGGCCCTGCCCCAGGGGTCACTTCATTTTGCATAGACTTATATAGGAAAAACTTTTAAAATCTTCTTGTCTGAAACCACAAGGCCTAGAGCTTAGATATTTGGCATTTAGCATCCATTAGTGGAACTCTACAAAGATTGTTCAAATGATTTCCCTGGGGTCAAAATTGGCCCTGCCCCAGGGGTCACTTCATTTTGCATAGACTTATATAGGAAAAACTTTTAAAATCTTCTTGTCTGAAACCACAAGGCCTAGAGCTTAGATATTTTGCACTTAGCACCCTCTAGTGGAACTCTACAAAGATTGTTCAAATGATTTCTCTGGGGTCAAAATTGGCCCCGCCCCAGGGGTCACTTCATTTTACATAGACTTATATACTAATATAGGAAAAACTTTAAAAATCTTCTTATCTGAAACCACAAGGCCTAGAGCTTAGATATTTGGCATTTAGCATCCTCTAATGGAACTCTACAAAGATTGTTCAAATTATTTCCCAGGGGTGTAAATTGGCCCCGCCCCAGGGGTCACTTCATTTTATATAGACTTGTATAGGAAAAACTTTAAAAATCTTCTTGTCTGAAACCACAAGGCCTAGAGCTTAGATATTTGGCATTTAGCATCCTCTAGTGGAACTCTACAAAGATTGTTCAAATGATTTCCCTGGGGTCTAAATTGGCCCCGCCCCAGGGGTCACTTCATTTTGCTTAGACTTATATAGGAAAAACTTTAAAAATCTTCTTGTCTGAAACCACAAGGCCTAGAGCTTAGATATTTGGCACTTAGCACTCTCTAGTGGAACTCTACAAAGATTGTTCAAATGATTTCCCTGGGGTCAAAATTGGCCCCGCCCACTTCATTTTACATAGACTTGTATAGGAAAAACTTTAAAAATCTTCTTGTCTGAAACCACAAGCTGAGAGTACTTTTGTAGTCAGGTGAGCGATATAGGGCCATCATGGCCCTCTTGTTTCAGTAATAATATCTTGTGGCATTAACTCCACATTTACTTTTGGACAGATTTCTTTATAACTTGCACACATTATCAAGCTGGATGGGTAGATGATCATAAAGAAAAGATTTTTTCCTGCTGCCATTTTTACCACAGTTATGGCCCTTTGTTTATTTCACTTACAAAATTTTGTGGCATCAACTCCACATTTTCTATTTAGCTGATTTCTTTCAAACTTGCACAGATGATTAGACATGATGTGAAGATTGTTGTAAAGGACATTGTCTTGCAACAATTTTCACCAGAGTTATGGCCCTTCGTTTATGTTAGTTATTAAATTTTGTGGCACTTACTCCTCATTTTGCTAATCATGATCACCACATGTTGTTAATACCTGGTACAAAATTTTGTAACAAATGTTGTTGCAGCAGTGGGGGCATCAGTGTCCTGAGGACACAGTCTTGTTTTAAGCTTTTATCCAGATCTGTTCTCCGATCTACAACTATGTAGTACATAAAAACTTGTCATCATGCAAATGGATGTCAAATAAATTGAAGTTTATGGGTTTGTCCCTTAGCTCTTAACACCGTATATACCGGTATATGCATTTTATCGCATGTGTAAACAGGGTAGATCCAGATCAGCCAGCACATCCATGCTTTCTGGCCAGGATCTGCATTGTTTGCTTTATGGCTTGAAATAACCTAATAAATAAAAATAACAAAACAGTGTAGATCCTGATCATACAGCAAGGATGTGCTAACTGATCTGGATCTACACTGTTTGCCCTTGCCAGAAAGGCATATATATTGAGGAAAGGGTAAGTCTAACACTATGCATTTGTTGTTCCATCATCTGTTTCCTTAAGATCATTTGTCTTCCAGTCTTTGATCGATTACTGTAGATAGCTCAATTCACATTTGTCTGCTGATAGGTCTTGAAATCATGTTTTAGCTCCACTCAGGAAATGGCTTAAAAGGAGACTTAGGAAAAAATTTCTCACTTGATCTATTACTTTATTATTACTTAAGATATTTCTTGACACTTGTCATATATTTACATCATCATTATCAACATAATTAACATTAAGACCTATAACACTACTTTATGTAATCATCTTCATACTAATCTTGTCATCTATTTTCACCATCATAATCAACATTTTTACCATCATGTCCCATAACTCTATTACAAAATTTATCATATTTGAAATTGTCCCACTTTTCACTTACTATAGATTTTATTTTTCATTTTATATGTACTTGGGCCATAACTTAGAAACTATGAAAATATTATCTTGAAACTTGGCATTTATGTGCCCCATCATAATCTCATTCAGGACCCATAACTCTATTACAAATATTTTAAAAGATATGTCCCTGTTTTAACATTGGGTTTGCATTAGACATGAACCATAACCTTAAAACTACTAAATATATCAACTTCAGACTTGAAATATTATTCACCAGTATAATATATATCATTCATAACTCTTTTACAAATAATTTTAAGGCTATGTCTCATTTTCATGTACCTCTTTTGTTAAAGTTTTTGTTCTGTGGTTTCATTATTTTAACATTATGTAAGTGATTGATAGCAGATTCATGACCTTTTACATTTCCAGCAAGATCCACATTGCTGCATAAACATTTACCTAGGTTATTCCCCATTCAGATATATTTTCTTTAAAAGAACTTAGTCTTCAGTGTGCTTTTGGCCTATATCTACAACATAACACAAGAGAAAATTAATCATAGTGTGTACAGTTTGCTATTTTTAAGCTGAAACTGGGTGCATTTTTAACAAACAATCATTATTAATGATAAATAAAAAGAAAATAAAATTTTAATAATAAAAAACTATGTTCATTATAAATCTTCCAAAATGTTTTATGTTAACTTTACCAATGAATATAAATAAATCTAGGGATTTGCTTCATAGATGATATACCGGTAATTGTTAAATATCAAATTTCTAACTCTCCCTAAAATATTTTCTGTTTTTCACCTTTTTAACTTGGAATATTTTGCATATTGAAGGATTTTCTCTACTAGTAGGGATTTACTTCATTTTATGGTAAACCCATCCTAAATTATTAACAACTTTTCTAACTCTTCCAAAAATATTTTAAAACTGAGATCATTATTCATTTTGAAATACTAACTCCCCCACCTGTTGTTTGTTTTTCAGAGTGACGAGTTGATGAACCAGAAGAAGTTGAGGACGGAGGTGATCCAGTTAGAGGACGCATTAGGACAGGTCAGGAAGGCCTACGAGATGCTCAGGATAGAGTTTGAACAGACCCTTGCTGCTCATGAACAAACTGGTGAGTACACAGCTTAGTTAAATCAGTTTCTTAGTAACTGTTCATGTTCAGGAAAACAGGACCCAAGATCAAAATACTCAGATTTGAGATCAGTCTCAAATCTCAAGCATCTGATTGGTTGAAATGGCGACTGATGGCCATTTTAGCCAATCAGATGCTTGAGAATTGAGACTGATCTCCAGATTTAGTTTTATGATCTTGAGCACAGATATACGTATCTTCAATAACATCATAACTGTTTAACCCTCTACTTCATGGGATATAACTGTTATTCCAAAACAGTTAGATCTAGATCAGTCAGCACATCTGTGCCATATGATCAGGATCTACACTGTTTGATTTTAGATTGATAAGGTTATTTTTAACGAAAAAGTGAACAGTGTTTAAATCCAGATCAGATCTCATGGATGTACCAGCTGATGCAATAAAACTCTTGTATTTGAAATAAAGGTTTTACAGTTAATAGAAATTGTAACTATTTGATATAATAAAAAAGCACTGGTACAAACTTACCATTTTGTTTGATTGAATGTCATAAAAACATTTCGGCCACCAGAAGTTTAAAGCTGAAAAATAAAATCAAGCAACAGAAATTGATTTACTATAAAATACTATAAATAATGTTACGAAGAAAATATTTTAAAGCTGGAATATAAGCTGTATTCATGAATTAAAGAGTTAAATCTGGTTACACTAAAGTGACAATGTGTAGTATTGAATGTGTTTTGTGTTTTCAGGTTCAATCAATCAGGAGATGAGGAACTTGATCCAGAGTCTACAGAAGCAGAGTCAGCAGGTGAAGGCTGAGGTACAGAGGAACCGCAGGAAAGTCAAGGAATGCCAGGCTGAAATAAACAAGGTACCTACACTTAACACATCCCCATCTGATGTGAACAGTGATTTAATACAATTGTATTATAGACCATGTGCAATCAGTGTAGATCCTTATGTCTCTGATTATACATGTACTGATCAGTATCTGCACTGGTAGACCATACGATTAAAGGCATGTCCATGGACTAAAGAATTAAGTATCAACAAATTAAAGATATACATGCCTTCATTTTAAGCCAAACACTTCTTCATATTTATGGAAATTACTTGGTTGGATAGTGGTATGACAACTCCAAAATCAAGACTACTAAATCAACACAGTAGACTAATAATATTCTAATTAGCTGTGCAATATAACTTGAGACTGTTGATCAGCCTCCAGTCTTAAACAGCTGATTGGTTGAAATTTGACCAACTGTCCAGTCAGACTAATCACATATTCAGTGTTAAAACAATGAAGTTGTAGCAACAAGACAATTCACTGTATAAGGATTGTGATGACTACATTCTAGCTACTTGCTATATTGCTACTATAGGGAAGTAAGCATTCTTATGCCTGCTGTTAACACATGGGACAGTACCAGGGCTCATGTAACAGACATCATTCTCTAAATTGTGATTGGGCCATTTATGAAGTTTGTTATCAATTTCAGTTTTATGATGTTGAGCCCTTTTGGCTGGAGATTATAAAACCGAGATTGGAAACCAGTCTCAAATCTCAAGCATCTGATTAGCTGAAATGGCAACCAGTCACCATATTAGCCATTGCCATTTCAGCCAATCAGATGCTTGAGATTTGAGATTGGTATCTTTTCTCAATTTTATAATCTTGGGGCCTGGTCTTGCATCTTAAGAAATGGGACTAATCCATGTACCACTAATTTCTAAAAGTTTTTAATTATATACTTTGTTGACAGCGGAAATCTCTGTTGCTGAAAGTTTCTGTTTAAGTTTCTCACATACCATTTTTTTATTATATAGCTTAAAGAAAAAAATCAGGAGTTACAGGGAACCAACAAAGATGCTTCTGAAGACAGCAACAATTCTGCCTCCACTGCAGAGAGTGCTAAGGGGAAGTCACCCAAGGGAGAAGCAGGAGACAGTTTTGTTCTCCCGAAAGATGATGACAATGATGATTTAGAAAAAGAGAGAGAAAAGGGAAAAACTGATGCTGAGATATTCAAAGATCTGAAAGCTCAACTCAAGTAAGTAATATTTTCACTACAACAGTATTTGTTAATCTTGTTCTAGACTGGTGACCTGTGGGATATCAGCCAGATCCCATGGAGTAAAGGATTATTCTTGCATACCAGATCAGGTCATCCGGTGTTTTCACCCGTATAGGAATTTTTCCATCCTACACCCCCCATGTAGAATGAGTCAGGTGAGTGACGTCACGTCTTCAAATATCTGACGTTATATATTCAAGTTAGTGACGTCATTTATAAAAAAGATTGCTTTAACGTCAATATTTCAGCATAATGAAAATAAATAAGTTTGTATACTTACACAGAAATGTTATAACTAATAAAAGGTATGCAAGAAAAAGTATCTTGCATGAGACATTCGGTAAAGATAGAAAAATCTGTCACCTCGGGTGAACTGTTTTGGCGGGAACTCGGCAGAGCCTCGTTCCCGCAAAACAGTTAACCCTCGGTGACATATTTTTCCATCTTCACCTCACACTCGTGCATGATACTTATATTTCTAATTTGCACGAAAGATCATATTTACTGGCTGGAATTAACTACGCATATTTATATTGGAAAGTTTTTCAACATCATAAACATATAAAAAACATTGAAATTTAAATGTTTATGTTTTATTTTGGATGTTTGCAATCTGTAAAAGATATGAGTTGTCCGACGAGAGTCTAAATGAGTGTTCTTTATCACATTGTTTCAGAAAATCATTAGACAACCAGAAAGAACTGAAACTACTGTTAGATATGTATAAAGCTGCCCCAAAAGAACAGAGGGACAAAGTTCAGGTAAACCTTACTGGCATTTCTTACATTTTCATCAGAGCAAGCAAACATCATCTGACCCTACCCCCAAACATCTTAAAGACAAGTTATAAACTATATTTGTTGTTGTAGAAAAAAAAATAAATGAGTTCATTTAAAAATAAGTTAGTTTATAAAAGAGATTGAATGTACACATCAAGTCTGATGTCAATCAATGGCAGGCATATAATGATGTTAATAATTCTAATATCTAATATATAATTTCTTACTAAAGTGCATACACTGCAGTTTCTTTACCCGTTTTAGGGCAGTGTGTGACCTGCAGATATAATTATATTGAGCTATGTCTTGGGAACATAGGTATTTAGGAAGTTGGCTATCAAAGCTGAGCATATTTGCATACATTCGGAAATGTAGTTACAATCTGTTACACGATCACCTTATATTCGTATTATCATGATACATACCAGGAATTGATGTTTCTGAACCAAAATGACAATACTTAAAAACTGCACTCATTCATAGAAAGGTAAACAATATTTAAATGGAGTATGCCAAACTTTGAACCAAAGAACTGACAATATAGGCCAATCTCTGAAATGAGCAAGTTTTTATATGCATGTGCTTCAAGAAGGATTCTTTCTCAGAATTGTTGCTAAACTTTGCTCATTGTAGTTGATGGCCTGTGAGAAGCGCCTCAACAAAGAGATAGATGACCTAAGACAACACATCAAGAAGATGCAGGAGACAGAGAGAAAGGAGCGCAAGAAGCTGGCAGAGGAAGATGCCCTGCGCAAGATTAAGAAACTTGAGGAAAACATTTCAGAGCTGCAGAAAAATCTCACCACTCAAAAACAGGTTGGTATTAACCCTGTACTCCATATATCATACAGGTTTCATCTCATGTCTGAACATTGTAGATCCAGATCAGCCGACACATACATGCTCTCTGAATAGGATCCACACTTTTCAGTTCCTGATCACAGATGAATCAAAATGCAAAATTTACACTCTGATCAGATAGCACAGATATACAGGCAGTGTAGATAAGATGGCATGGATGTGCCAGCTGAGCTGAATCTACTCTGTTCATGTATATGGAGTAAAAGGTAAATATGACCTAGATTTTTCTTATCGACCTTCATAAGAGCGTATGTTATCAAATACTTGATAATCATTAAAAAAAAATGAAGTATATAGTAATTATATAAAAATGTGAAGTACTTGATAATTATATAAAAAACATGGAAGTACGTGACAATTATATACAAAAAGTGAAGTGCATGTGCTAAATAATGATATAAAAAAATGAAGTTAAAATTAAACAGATGTTAAAAAAATGTAAGAGGATTGACTGGGGAAAAGTTAAGCATGTGCTCTAATTTTTTAAATCTAATCTGAAAACTTAAATCACAACGTAGTGATTCAAATTCTAAAAAAAATATTATAGTATTCATTTTAGTGTTAAGTGCCCCATCATTCCAGGAGACCTAAAACTATCAAAATAGGAAGTTTTAATAGTTGCATAGACATCTTTACTGCAAATTTATTGATTATTTGTCGTTTTATGCCATGCCAGTGCTTTCCTGTATTAATGCTATGACTCTTCATCTTATATTTGAGGTTTAAACATGCTTAAACACTCTTTTGAACACTCAGCAAAAATCATACAGAAATTTTTGGGTATTTCACTTTTCTTTCACCTTGGTGCAAAAACGCACATAAAACAGGTTGAAGTTTGCAAATGTGACATCATGGCATAAAGTGATCAAAAATTTTTTTGCATCCTTTCATGCAATATTTGCTGTCAAATTCATAAAAACTTTCACTAGGAGCAGAAAACAAAACCAAATTTTTTACCAGTGAAAGATAAAAAAATATTTTACTCTTGAACTCTGGAGTTACATATTTTCACTTGTGGCTCGCCACTTGTTAAAATATTAAGTCCAGAGTTAAATTGGTGAAATATATTTCTATTGTTCACTAGTAAAAACAAATATCCTCTATAGCTATGGAGTAAACGGTTAAATAATTTCAGAGCAGTTGAAATTATCTTGCAATATTTCAGAGGGAAGATGTATTGTTAAATGAGATGGACGCTACAGGACAGGCATTTGAGGACATGCAGGAACAGAACACCAGACTTCTGCAACAACTCAGAGAGAAAGATGATGCCAACTTCAAACTTATGTCAGAGGTAAATAACGCACTTTTCCATTCCTGGGCTGAAGGTTATAAAACTGAGATTGGAAACCAGTCTCAAATCTCAAGCATCTGATTGGCTGAAATGGCGACTGGTCGCCATTTCAGCCAATCAGATGCTTGAGATTTGAGACTGGTTTCCATGCTCAGTTTTATAACCTTGGGCACTGGCCACTGAAGGGTTCATTGTGTTAGAGGATTACTATTAACTCTTCCACCTTATATATCCCTAAATTGCATAGGCGAACAGTATATAGATCTGGATCCACCAGCACATCCATGCTGTCTGATTAGAACAGTTTGTTTTTAGATTTATTCAGTTATTTCTAAAAAAGATATGACCAGTGCATATCCTTATCAGACAGTACAAACAGTGTACGTCCGGATCAGCCAGCACATCCATGCCGTCTGATCAGAATCTGCATGGTTGGTTTTAGATTTATTCGGTTATTTCTGACCATTCCTAATCAGACAGTACGTGTGTGCTGGCTGATCTGGATCTACACTGGTCGCACACGCATAAAAAGGTGTTTATATGGAGGAAAGGGTTTTTAAAGGGTTTATAGCAATTAAGTTGTCTGATTATGCTGTTGTTTTGATGATGGTGTCCCATGGCCTTCACAGAAGACATAGCGTCCATGTTGTCTGGTGTCAGTAGACATAGTGATCATGTTGGCTGTGATCCCTATATTAAGAATATTTCTTGAGTCAAAACCATTTGTATAGAAACAACAATACACACAATACACACCACCGGAACCAGGTGATCTACTATATGAGTAGGGTAATTCTGGCCATTATCTCTCTCTTGCTCATGAATTTCTCAGTTCTTTATTATCCCACGCCTTGTAGCAAGAGAGGATATGGAAATGGTTTTTGTCAGTCCATCCATCGTTTCATCCATGCCTGTACATTTCGTGTCCGGTCCTAAACCTAGAAGGAAATTCAAGTCAAATGTTCTCCCAATCAAGACGACATGCAGAACCCATGTTCCAATGTGGCCGGCGCAAGGTCAATGTCACCAGTGGTGTTTGAAGATATTTGAACCCTGTATATCTTGTCCTGTTCATATCTTCTAAACCCCTGAAATGAATATCATGAAACTTTAGTGAAATGTTCATCCCATCATGACAACATGCAGAACCCATGTTCCAACTAGGCCGGCTCAAGGTCAATGACACTTGTGGTGTTTGAAGATTTGAACCATGTATTTCGTGTCTGGTTCATATCTTTTGAACCCCTGGGATGAATTTCATAAAACTTTAGCTTAATGTTCACCCCATGAAGACAACATGCAGAACCCATAGACCAACCTGGCTTGCTCAAGGTCAAGGTTGCCAGTGGTGTTTTTGAAAACTGTATTTTGTCCTTCCATTTGTGCAAGTTTTGTTTGGTTCATAACTACTCAACCCCTAGGAGGAATTTCATGAAACTAGTCATTTAGTCAAATGTTCAGCCCATGAAGATGATGTGCAGAACCCATGTTCCAACTTGGTCGGCTCAAGGTCAAGGTCACCAATTGTGTTTGAACCATGTAACTTGTGTCCGGTTCATATCTTTGGAACCCCTGGAATGAGTACCATGACCAAATGTTCAGCCCATGAAGATGATGTGCAGAACCCATGTTCCAACCTGGCCAGCTGAAGGTCAAGGTCACCAGTTGTCTCTGAAGGTTTGAACCATGTATTTTTTGTTTGCTCCATAACTTCCAAACTGCTGCAGGACTGTGTTAAACCTCATGATCATTGCACAGATATATTTGTTAATTTACAATTAAGTGTCCATAACCTTTCCAACATTCCCTTGGCGGGGATATTGCTGTTGTACCGACTGCTTGTTTAGTTTGCATTATTGCTAATCAGCCAACTTTTCTGTATTTCTAATAGAATGCAATACTTTTCACAGTAAAATTTCTTAATAAGAAAACCCAAAAATTTAGACTACCATTCTTTATATTAAGGATTGTCCATTCATTGTTCATAGAGGTCGTTCATATGTGTAAACTGAATTTATTATCTGAAAAGGGAAAGTATTGATATTAATCAGCATGTGCAATATACTTGCTGATCAGTGTCAACACTGGTCACAACAGATGTAGAAAATGCTGCATATAGCCTTTAATGAGTTAGAGAACAAAGATTTATTTTACACTTGTGTCATTTCGATCTATTTTTCAAAATAACCCAAGCTATATCCCCTTTAAGTGTTTTTTTTTTGTCAGAAAGCTACATTGTGTTTTTTGTATTCAAACTGTGCAACAATAAACACTTGTATAAAACAGTGAAAGCTGTTGTTATTTCTAAGGCTCTCCTGTACATGTGATAAAGCATGGCTTCTTATTCAAAAATCACACTTTGTTCACACGTGGATACATTGTAGCTGTCAAGCCTGCTATTGTAGGTAAAACATTTGACCACTAGTCCAACTGGGTAAGGTATGGCAACATATTGTCACGTTGATTCACTATGGGGAATCACATGATCAAAATAATCTCTAAACAAATGTAAAACAATGAAAAATGAAGTATATTTTGTCCATGGTTTGTTTGAAGCTTTATTATGTAGCCTATCATATGCCTACTGGAAGGTATAATTATACTGACAATATTTCGCTCATGACCTCTTCCTCATAATTCAGAACACCCAAGCACCATAAAACATGGCACTGCAGAGGTAATCTGGTAAAATTCTAAACAAAACACTTGTAAGCAGTTGTAGTATAAAACATATAGTCTGTGGTAATATAATAGTACATTTATAAATTCTATTTGTGCAACTCAGAAATGAAAACTTCACAAAATTCAAAATTTCCCTATCGCTTAGAGATTATTTTGATCATGTGATTCCCCACAGTGTGATTTCTTTGAAGTTAATGCATCATAGACTGTTGATCCTCATTATGACTTTACATGTACAGGGCTCTGCCTACGCATAAAATTTAGGGAGAAGTGAGTCGTGATGACTCGCGAGCCGCTTTAAAGAACACAAGCATGTTGATTAAAACACTACTGATATTCAAGTTAGTCATTTGCAGCAGCAGCAGCAGCAGCAGCAGCAGCAGCAAATAAAAACTTATACTCCTTTTAACAATAGTGAGGGGCAAGTTTATTTTATAAATTTTAATGCTGATATAAACTGAATAGCATGTCATGATAAACTTACATTATATAAACAACAAATCATATACTTGTTAAAAAATCTCTAGCTGATGCTGTTCAGTTCTAATTCTTATTCTAAGCCTCTGTATTCCTCGATTCTATAATTATTTGCCTATATTTCATATATCTATAAGATATAAAAGTACGATTTTATTATGCCTTATGTTGCATAACAGCATAATTAGGTACATTGTAAATCTAATTCAACACATAATGCTATGGACCATCTTATATATACAATACATTTAAAAGAAAAATCTTGGATGATATTCTAAATAAAAAATAAAAATATTGCCAAGGAGCAATTGCTGCATTGATGTTTTAACAAAATTTTCGCGTAAAGACTTTAATTAACTGTGTCCTTGTATAAAATGGCAAAATATAGTTTATTTTTATTACCTCCCTTTATTTTATTGGGCTTATTTTTTTGCCGATTTTTGCAAAATTTTCAATTATTTATAAATGTAATTTTAGTTAGCTGAAAGCCTGAGACTGTGAAAGTTGAAATCAACTTTTTACAGCTTTTCAGTTGTTTGCTTCTTTGTTAATTGAAAGACAATGACGACCTGTCAGACCGTGAGACGACCGCATACACAAAAGAATGGCTGGTTTGAACTGGTTATCCTTGTACAAACAATCAATTATGAGACATGTGGGAATCATGCTGATTGGGGTTAATCAGGTAATTTGAACACTGACAGACTTGACAGTTTGTTGATGCTGCCATTGGACAAGAGTTTATTCAGCATATCGGCGATCGGCAAATCACTGCGCGCTCGTACTTTTATTGGTCTAGTAGGCGGGCATTTCGTAAATCGGGTGGAGTGTAGCGAACAGATCAAATGTCATCAAACAAAATATTATTTTTTATGATTTTTGTTAGGGCGATGTTTGGAAGGCTAAGGCAACGATGTCGCCCGAATCGCCCAGTAGGCAGAGCCCTGAATGTATATAACTGATAGATTATCCCATACTAGCTTTTATGGTATTTTATTATTAGGGTGTAGCTGATATTGTTTGCAATATTTATTTTGTCTGTAAATATTGATATGTACATATAAAGATATATTTGGAAATGTTAATACTAATGAGTAATTAGGACCATTTATAAGGATGAAGAGTGTAGATTACTAAGAAGGCAGATCAATGAATTAAGGACGATTCCTCCCTTTTTTTTTTTGATAGACAGTAAATCTATGCAATTGTTTGTTCCTGTCATCACAGCCTGCTGGATCCAAGAACTATAGTACAATGTACTAACTCTTGTACTAGGAATGTCCTGACAATGTTGAGATAGTCATCAGTCACTCTCATGTGCTGTCTCTTTGTCGTACGCTGTCTGTTTTGTCCTTTGTCATTCTTGTTGGTCTTTAACCTTGTTGTATAATCACTGTTGGTCAAGGTGAGGTCTGTACTTGTGTAGGTGATTACCATCTTCACTCTAATTGTAGAAGACATGGGCTTGTCCAGCTGTTAGTTATTAACAGTGTCCGGTTATTTTAGTTGTCTGGTGAGTAAACTTGAGGCTTAACTGAAGCCATTAGCACCTATGACATTTGTTTATGCATACTGTAACTTTCCTGTTAAACAACCATGCCTTAATAAATGAAACCATCAATGTTTCTGAAAAACAAAATTATTGTTGTTAAAAACAAAGAAAACAAGCAGAATGTTCGCCTTTGGAAGCTTTTCCAACATACCCAACTTGAAAAATAAGACCCTACAGAATGCATACTGTTATAATATTCTGTATGTATTGAGACTTAATAAGTCATCATTTCAAAGATTACCGAAAGCGATAGTGTTTTTATTAAAGAGTGGTATGTCTTTTCAAGCAAGGATAGGCACAAACCTGCTACTTTTATTAGTTTTTACTTTTATTCTCAGGTATTACGTAAATAAAAAAATAAAAAGCGTCCACCCGCCCTTTTTTTCCCAAAATCCACATGAGAATCTAACCATTTTTTTTTCTCAGGTCTTACTGTCAGGACTTGTGCTCAGGTGGTCAGTCAACCAAAAACTCTTTGTATTTGACAAGAGATGATTTTATTTATGCAACTTCGATTGAATTGAAGACTTAATTTATAGAAAGTGACCCAATTAGTCTTGATGACTTATTATCCCCGCCGCATAGCGGCTGGGGGATATAGGAATAGTCTTCGTCCGTCCGTCCTTCCGTGCACGCACATTTCATGTCCGGTCGATAACTTTTCAACCCCTAGAAGGAATTTCATGAAACTTTAGTCAAATGTTCTCCCCATCAAGGCGTTGTGCAGAACCCATGTTCCAACCTGGTCAGCTCAAGGTCAAGGTCAGCAGTGGTGTTTGAAGACTATGTATTTCGTGTCCGGTTCATATCTTCTGAACCCCTAGAAGGAATTTCATGAAACTTTAGTCAAATGCTCAGCCCATGAAGACGATGTGCCCATGTTCCCACCTGGCAAGCTCAAGGACAAGGTCACCAGTGATGTTTGAAGATTTGAACTATGTATTTTGCGCCCCGTTTATATCTTATGAACCCCTGCAATGAATTTTATCAAACCTAAGTCAAATGTTCATTCCAACAAGATGTTGTGCAGAACCCATGTTCCAACCTGGCCGGCTGAAGGTCAAGGGTACAAGTTGTCTTTGAAGGTTCATATTTAACCATGTCTTTCATATTTGCTCCATAACTTCCAAACTGCTGGAGATATATTCGTTAATTTGCAATTAAGCATCCATAACCTTTCCAACATTCCTGCATGCGGCGTGGGATATTGCTGTTGTTCCGACTGCCTTGTCTTCCTTGGGACAATCTTGAATATGTCAGACAGAAAATAACATAACATGTATAAAAAGAATATTAACAATAAAAGTAATACAAAGATATTTAAGAAACATTTACAAAACAGACATAATTCAAATTATCACACTCAAAGTTGATTTTTGTCTGAAGTTAATATTTTCAGGGAAAGTACTCGCTAAGATGAAAAATGTAATAACTCTGGTATTATCATTTCGATTCGTTCCTTTTAAAAGTTACCCTTTTATACTTAAATAATAAACTTCCCATCTTTAAGTTAATAAACTCATTCCAGGGCATTATTCCAGTAGTGGTTTTGTTAAACTGAAACCGATGATAAACTGAAACAAGATAATAATCAGGCACTGGTCTTTAGTTGGTCTTTAAAAACTGAGATCTGATAAATACCAATGATATCATATTTCAAACGAAGGTAAACCATGGTTTCTTTCAATTTGCTATTCTGTACTCTAGAGGGTTAAGTTCTGAAATAAACCTGACAGTGGTAATTATTGTTAAACCAAGGTTTATGTTTTCATTTCTTGCCAACATAAGTATGTGAATGTTTTTGTTTATATCTCCATATATACACCTTAATGGGGTTGGCAAATAGTGTAGATCCAGATCAGCTGGCACATCCCTGCTAATAGACTATCTGATGGGGTTCTACATTTTTTTGCTTTAATTTTTTTAATTTATTAGGTTATAAATGAACAAACGGCAAACAGTGCAGAATCTGATCAGATGGCATGGATGTGCTGGCTTATCTGGATCTACACTGGTTAAACAAGTGTTCAAATGCATACCATATAAACAGTGTAAAGGGTTAAAGCACCATTATAAGCAGTTGCCCTGAACTTACCTGTGAACCCTCTTAACTTCCAAGTCTCTCATTGTCTTGTGTTGCACTCAAGACCCACGCATATTAAACAATTTCCTTTGCCAGGATACAAAATTGGAATTAATTTATCAAAAGAAAAAAAATCCTCTCATTTTTCCCCACTTTCTGCTTACCAGACTTATTTTTAAATGTCTTACTAAGATGCATATATGTTGAATTATCATGTTGGCTTTATAAATAGTGCTTGAACAACTTCTATGGAAAATCTTAAGTTGTTAAGCAGTAGTCTAATAATCTTTTGAAGTGGAAGGTGATATCAAAAAAGAAGGGGGTTTTAGGTTCAAACCAGTGAGTCAGAGAGCTGTTGTGCTAAAATAGGCTTTCACTTCATAAGTAATATATTCTTTCCCAGTCCGTACTGTAATTAAACAGTACAAAAAATTGTGTTTCTAAAAACGGGACCTTTTTTGTGTACTAAAGCCTATAACGTACTAAAACGTCTCGAAGTTTCTCACTTCTAAAAACGGGTATTGTTTTGTGGTCGGAAGCCCGATGGATTTGCATTTTTTCCTGACCAAACTGGTCAATTTTTAGGTTGATGAAATGAGTATAGTCAATAATTGTAATCATTATCATTTTGGAATTTTTATCTTCTTATAAAATTGATCATGTGAGACTAAAAATTAAAAAACAAGTGTTTTGTTAATTGGTTAATTAAAACGTTAATAAGCTTAATTTTGCAAAACCCCAAATTTCTATACCTATTATAAAAATTATTAAAAAATATATAAGAGAGTGATTTTTTTCAAACGAGAGTAAGAACGTTTTGTTTTTGTATGTAATTAACTTTTGCATCAAATTATTTGATAAAATATTTTGATTTCTTAAAAATAATTAAGTTTAATTAAATTAATTACTTTACGTAATTTTCCGTTCTGGGTTGTTTGTTGTGTTCTTTCAAACTGCTTTTATAAACTACCGGTCGGGTCACTCAGTGTGTTGTACCTTGTTATTAAAAACCCGTATTGTTTTAAAACGTTTTAACCACAATGTACATGTAATACGTTCTAGGTTTCATTTGACTGCATGTGATGAAATTTACCAAAACGTAAATAAGAGTTCTAATCATAAGTTAGGAACAATTTCAACTGAGATAAATACAAGCCAAAATTTTGATGATGTTATATAAATAGTTTTATTACGATTAATTATGTTGTAGTCTTTGATAACTTGAATATGTTTGTGTTAAAATTAAACGATAGGGCTGTAAGAAGATATTGTACTCAAGCGTTTATAAACGTTTTATTACGCTCTGGTCTTACAGTATTCACAGACTGAACTCAAACTTTAATATAAAATTTCGTTGATTTTTTTTCTCTAAAACGATTTGTCTTCTACACGTGTCATAGACTGACACACATTTAGTACATTCTGGTATTTTAGTACCGTAGTCGCTCATGTAATCGCCACACTTTTTCCCCCGATTTTATCGTTAAGAAGTTGGGGGTGCGGCCATTCCATAGGTGTAAGGCCTTAGGACATTTTTTCTAGAATGATTCTGTCGATTTTTGGGACGCCATGCGTTTACCTTATGATTTTATTACATGAGCTCTCTAAATAGGAGGTTGACGGACAATATGAACGAGGTAGCGACGATGTATGCTTTGCCGGTAGCGATCTAATTTTTATTTTTTTGTTTAAAAATCATTATAATATTAAAACACTAACCAGCGTGAACATATACCATAATTTAAAAATTACTTCCAAGTTTAATCTCGTATCATATTTCAGAATTTATGCATCATCAAACAATTTCAGCCAGCTAAAATGTCACATGCACAATACCATGCAGATCAAAGGATTTCATAGCAATGCCGATAAAACAAGACAGCCTTGATACAAGCCGACAATTTCTTTGAAGTTGTATTTCATAGACAGGAAATATTGACCATTATAACCTGCCATTAAAACGTAACCTCCATATGAAATAAACAGGACGGTTGATCAAAGAAAAATGTATATATGAACTACGGGTTTTTATGCCCCCGCCATGTAATGGCGGAAGGGCATATAGTGTTCACCCTGGCTGTGTGTGTGTGTGTGTGTGCGTGCGTGCGTGCGTGCGTGTATGTTCGAAAATCGTGTCCGCTCTGTAACTTTGTTATTTCTTATTGGATTTTAAAATAACTTGGTATGAATGTTCACCATATCAAGGCGGTGTGTCGCATACAATACCCATGCCTGTAGGTCCAAGGTCAAGGTCACTGTTACTAAAAATAGAATTTTCTTGTCCGGGCTGAAACTTCCCTATGAATGGAGGATTTTCAAAATAACTTGGCACAAATGTTCACCATGATAAGGCGGTGTGTCATGTACAACACCCATGCCTAAAGGTCAAAGGTCAAGGTCACTGTTACTAAAAATAGAATTTTTTTGGAAAAATCTTGTCCGCTCTGTAACTTTGTTATTTCTTATTGGATTTTAAAATAACTTGGTATAAATGTTCGTTATATCAAGACGATGTACTATACCCATGCCTGTAGGTCCAAGGTCAAGGTCACTGTTACAAAAAATTGAAATTTCTTGTACTGGCTATAACTTCATTATTAACAGAGTGATTTCAAAATAATTTGGCAAAAATGTTCACTATGACAAGGCGTTGTGTTGTGTACAATTCCCATGCCTGTAGGTCCAAGGTCAAGGTCACTATTACTAAAACCAAAATTTTCTTGTCTGGGCTGTGAGTTTGTTATTACTTATTGGATTTTAAAATAACTTGGTATAAATGTTCACCATGACAAACATGCATAGCGGGGGCATCCGTGTCCTATGGACACATTTCTAGTTTAAAAACAAGTTTGTAAAATTACCGGTGCATGTATACGGAAATATTTAAATTTATACGGATTTTTTATTTCTATGAAAATAAAATCTTTTAAATTTCAAGGTCTATTCATACGTAACTAAGAATCACAATCATTCACAAGTTTGTACATCACCTGTACATCACCTGTTACTGTTAGTTGTCAACAAGTGACACGTTATTCTCTTCTGTCAGAGCCACTAATTGACAAGTTATTCTCACCTGTCCGCTGGGACTTCAGAGAAGACGGTGACATGTTGAGAAGGTGCGAAATATCTTATAAAACACTTGACATTCGAGGGGACATGAGTTGCTCAATTTTACTTTAAAAACCTGCCTACCAAGATCAAACAAATAATTATCTCACAATGTAAAACATAGCGTATTTCTCTTGTTGTCACTCTGACCTCACCTACATATTGTCGAATACCTAAAATTGTCATAGGTTCTGTCTACAAATCGTACCCAGCAAAGGAAAAGTTAGCAGTAATAGCGTATGCTGAAGCCCACGGACAGCGATGGCGATGACAGCGAATTTGAGAGTTTCGACGAGTCCGACGAGAATTTAGATACTTTATTACTTCACTGCCCTTAACAAGGCCCCTCGGGGCATCACAAATATTCAAGAAGAAATTAATTTTTGTCCGAATAAATCCACGTCAATATTAAATTAATAGTAATTATAATGCGTATTCACGATTCTTGGTACGTTACTGAACGACCGTCATTGTCTTTATCGTTTACGCGGTATTAACGTTGTTACCTCCCCTTGTTTCTCTTTCCATTTTGCAAAATGGCCGTTGATAGATTTTTACTGTCATTTTATGGGAAAAAAGCAGGTCCAAGGGTCGAACCATTATGTTGGATTTCGCGATTTGCGGATCGCAATATAGCGGAGCTCCACTGTATCAACTGTGCGGCCTTTACATTGAATTAGGATTTTTCTTCAAATTTTTCGGTCATTTTGGGGGTGCTGCAAAAAGAAGGGTGCGACTATTACATGAGCGAGTACGGTATCTTCTGTCAATGTCTAAGGCCAATCTAAATGAATGAAATATTTACAAGTTTAGATATGTATAAGATTATTCATTGGAGGATTGCTCAAAAATATTATTTAAATTTGCATGAAATCCCACGAGAGATCATTTTAAATTTAGGTTTGAAAGCTTGGTAATTGTCGGTCATCCTGATGACCGACATATTATAATTGACCAAACTTGAGCTTTCTACCTGAACACCGGTTAACAGTGATGTAAAGCACAGATCACGTTCCAGACGGAACATATAATATAGATAATTAGACTCTTACTCAGTCGTTATTTATGGATAGACTCTTACTCAGTCGTTATCTATAAAAACCTAGAGGCCTCGTATTGGCTGTTGAAGGACGTCACATTTGGAGTATGTACCTATTCTTAAATCCTCTCTCCAGCTTCTTATCAGCTAGGCTTATTACTCATAAAGATATTTCCGATAACGAACAATAAACATATACATGAACATGGATTTTGTCTAGTTAATGTGCACTGTGTATGATAAACAAAAGATGTACAGCTTATATATTTATTAAGCCAAAGCAAATAAAATGTGTAGAGAACAATGAAAAGAGATAAGCTACTTATTTTGCTGACCACGAATCTACGAACTTGTGCAGCATTTTGTGAAACTCGGGGATCAGAGGTATCCCAGGGAATGATTTACATGGTTTAGCTAGCTCTATATGGATACATCCGTCGGTACTTTCCTGATTATTTTGCTTAACTGTTATCTTGCATTTTGCCACTAACCAACTGGTTGCTAAAGTTTTATAAGCTTTTGAATGTAAAAATTATCTTTGGAACACCAGAACACACAGATTTGCAGAAATCTTAAATCGGGTAATGAAACTGAAAATAATAGACACTACAAGTTTAAGCTTTACTTAAATGTTTACTTAGATGTTATTTGGTTTTGAATCAACAAAATAATCTTTGGAACATGCGAACACACATACTTTTGCAGAAGTATCAAATCGGGTCATGAAACTGTCAATAATAATTGACAATACAAAATTTTCCTTTCCAAAAAGCTAGTCGGTCATTGGCATAAGCTTTTAACAAAAAAAAAAGACGGCGCTGTAGTGCATACTTTTTTGCGAATTTGAATTCAATGCGTTAGGTTGTTATTCGAAGTCATGAGACATACTAAGTGAATACCAACATTCTAACGATATTGTTCTAGATCAGAAAGAACAATTTTATCATATCTGTGAGTCCCTGACAGACTGTTCAAGTTTTTCTCTCCCACCCTATGACTGTGAAAAAACTTTGGTTTTTAACATATTCTGTAGCTTTTGATATATATTTACAGCTAGATAATCGTTGCTTTCTAACACTTTCTGACACAAAAATATTGTTTGACAAACTTTTCCATTTTGGTTTACTTCCAAGTAAATTATTAACTTGTTCGCAAACAGAGTTCGATTTATCACCAGATTAAATACATCTCATTCGAAAGAGGAAATACCTATAAGTAAACTTACATTTTTGTATGGCATCCAATAAGAGTGCCTTAAAATTCAAACTTTTCTGCCGTCTTGTTAAAAGGTTGTGCTAAAGACCGACTAGCTTTTTGGGAAAGCTAAAACTTGTTAGCATAGTAAGACCAAACATCCTCTTGAGAGGTTCCATCGTAACAAATACAGTATACATGTATATTGTTTTTATAACAATACTTTATCACATGTTAATTCAATATCATTTCTAAGGCTTTTCCACTCTTTCATGTCTGTTATTTTCTTCGTAAGCATAAATTAACTTTATATTCTTTTCCCTCGGAGACATCAGCAGTGGTAATGAACGAACTGAGACAGCACCTGCAATAAAATAAAAAGAAGTCTTTAAGAATCACCATTCACTAAAAGCCTTGAAAAGCTTGAAACTTCTGTATGCCTATTTTCATTATTGACACAAGGTAAATTATGCACTTTAAAAACAGTCATTTGAAAAAAAAAACAGCTTTATATTTAAAATTACTTAAAATCAAGCAGGACCGTGTCAAAACGAATGTTTCTATTACAGGGTTATAACAAGTGTTAATGTTGTACATGTCGATTGTCCTTCCAAACTGTCGCTACCAATCTGTCATCTTTACTTTTATGCTTATACTTAAGCATCTATTTACATGTCTTTAATGAAAATAGATGAATAACTTACCTTAAATGATTCCATGTTTTTCACAGTACTTAAACATTTCTTTCTTTGATTGTTCTATTTGTCTAAGTAGAATGGAATTTCTAACGGTAAAACAACACTGTCCAGATAAAATTGTCATCGTGAGATAGGAAATTGTAAGTGGTTAATTAGATAGTTTTGTGTATCGCTTTATTTACAGCTTGTTTAGTTAGTTGCTGAAATTTACATTAATATTTTGTAACCACTTGAAATGAAGCATACAATGCTGAAATATTCCTGAAACCATAGCCAAATTTAACGTTTAAAAACGATTTGAAAGAAATAACTAATTCTTTAAAGGGAAAACCACCAAAAGATGGTAAGGTATTTAAAATATTAGTTTTTAATATAAAGAACAGAAGTCTACAGCGTATTTTAACGTACAGGTCTTTAATACTTACTGCCTATTTTCTGTATTTTTAGATATCTATAGCGTTCTAAAATGTTTATAAACAATTTTTACTTTAAACATGTATTGCTCGATGTTCCGAGACAAAAGAAACGAACTAAAACCGAAACTTATTTTACCGTATAATATTTTTTACATACAAAACCTATAACGTAATTTTGCGGTACATGTCATTTCAAAGAAAATGACCATATCGTACACAAACATACAACTCTTAAATACTTACTGCTGTATATTCAGTATTGTTAAATATCAATAGCGCACAAAAACGTTTATAAACGTTTTTATACATAAAACATGTATTGCTCAATGTTCCGAGACAAAAGGAATGAACTAAGCCCGAAATGCATTTTACGGTATATCATTGTTTTTACATACAAAACCAATAACATAATTTTGCAGTACATGTGGTTTGAATGAAAACGCCCTTAACGTACAAATACGTAAACTAAGTATAAAATACCTCTTTTTTACATTATTTTCTGTTGAGACGGGAATATTACACTATGGGTTTTAAAACTGTTAAATTTCATACTGTTTAAATACATTACCGATCTTCAGACACAAATTGGGGTCCGTTTTTAGAACATCGTTTTTTCACGACGTTTTAGTACGTTATAAGCTTTCAAACACAAAATGGGGTCAGGCTGGGAAAGGATATAGAGGTTTTTGTTGTGTGTGCTACCAGTGTTGATTTAGATTAGCTGGTGCATAGTGCTGCCTGATCTGGATCTCCATTGCTTACTACTTGGTCAAAAATAACTTAATAGTCTGAAAGTTAACTGTGTAGATCCTGATCAGATGCAGCAGATGTGCCAGCTGATCTGGATCTACTGTGGTATCATTTAATTTTGCTGGCACAAAATTTCGCACAATCGCCGAAAAATACTGTTTCGCGCGGACGTAAATTCGCGCAAAACCAATTACAAAAAAATAAAAATTAACCAAAATCATTATTAAAATCTATATTTGACCAATCTGTTATTGTTACCCTTTGTTTATTTGAACACGCCAGCTTACCATGTGTCAGTTGGCCCCTGTTAACTACCGCTTCCTTTTGTTAGTCAATTAACAGACCGCTGTTTATTCGGCGCCGCTAATTGACACGGGACCCGTATGATCCATCTATCTGGACCATTCATAACATAATTGGATTGTTTAATTGCGTACCTGTTTTATGTTCACAAGTGTCAATAAATCGTAAAGTAATTACTTAAAAAGGGTTTATTAATTTAAAAAAAGTTTTTACGTATCAAATTAAACTGAATGAGATGACAACGATGCTGTTTGGTAAAACGTGACTTATTCTGACCTAAATGCACGGATTTAATTGTCGTTACAGTTTTAAAGTAACATTGAAAAATATTCCAAAAGAAATTCGACAGTAATAACTTATTTTACTTCCTTTATGAATATAATTATTCAATACCTCAAATTTATATAAAATAGCGATACGGGCTACTAAATACACAGTGTAGGTAAATTCGGACATTACCACATTCTGGATACGTATGTGGAACTATATGGTTAAAATTTAGCTTAGGTTTTAAATTCGCGCACTGGCCCGAGCGCGAAATACGTGAATTTAATTAAGCCATTGCTAAATGAAATGATACCACAGTACACTGTTCTCTCATGGGATAACAGCCATTACCCATGGAGTAAAGTTACAGACAAGTCATATGGTCAATATTACAGCTCTAGGAAAATCCCTGCCCCCACCCCCTCCATGTGTTATTGAGACCACTGATTGTGTCATACTTGGCACTGGGTGTCTAACAGGTAGAGTATCAATATTAAATTGCTCGTAACAGTGACTGACATCAACATGTTGTTTATTTAAGACAACGTTTTGCCTTCTACAAGAAATTGAATCCAAATATACTGAGATAAATCATCATAAGACATCATCGGAAAATCTAAAAAGGATAAACTAAATTAACAGAGGAGATAATAAAAACACAGCATTATGACAGTTTCAGACGACAACACTGCTTGTTAATTGTACAGGCATGTATCTTGCATAAAATATTAAACACAGCATGCTCTTAAGCACACATTTTTGTAAATTCTTATGCTGGCAAACCAATTTTTTATGCCCAAACATAAAGAGGCATATAGATTTGCACTTGTCCGTCCATTAATTGTCCATCCATATTTATGTCCCCCAAATCTTGTGGCATTAACTCCTCATTAACTATGAGACGGATTTCTTCCAAACTTGTCACAGCTGATCAAGCAGGATGTGTAGATGATTGTAAAGACTAGATTTTTTCCTGTGACCATTTTTACCAGAGTTATGGCCCATTGTTACAAATGTTGTTGTAGCAATGGGGCATCAGTTTCCGAGGACACATTCTAGTTTCATATTCCTTGAATGTTTGTGTGAACATTTAGATTCACCATGGCCCAAATGTTCATTTGTGAATGAATTCAGTCATAGTATATCAAGGACAACAATAATCATGTGACAGACAAATAATATCAAGATATTGTTCTGCAGCAAACTGTTTTACAAATTTGGTTTCCTTATTATCTTTCTTGATTATTCACTGGAAAAATATTTTATTCTCTCACATTTTGCAATAAGATCATAATTGTTTATTTAAACAGAGTATCAGATGTCTGTCAACTTATCCATTATCAGTTATACAATAGAAGTTTACTGTTGTGTACTTGTGATAAAAGATAATGTAATGAAATAAGAAATATATATGTACAAAAACTACTCATTAAAATGAATCACAAAATCAGATTAGTAAAAAGATTTCTAATATTTCTTACATTATTAATTAAATTGGTAAAAATGTATTTTATAAAAATGTGTTTTGGTTTGGATTCCAACCAAGGACATTTAGATCAGTATTTCGAAATGTATACCACTACACCACACCTCATAGATGTGTAAAGTCAACTAATATATCAGTATAATTCCCTAGTTAGATACCTGTGTTTATCCAGTGACCTTGATGAAAGTCAGTGAAGTGACAGGTAAAATTTTGCAAACAATAAAAGAATTTTTGATAGTCAACATAACAATAAAAAAACACCAGTTGTTGTTAATGTTGGCAATATTATTACATGTATTAAGCCCTGTTTTTAATAAACTTGAGAGCGCTTAATTTGATTCCAAAATTTTAATGTTGAAATTTTATAGTTAGCAATATTTGCCGTTAGCGGTTGACCACATAGTTACAGAAAGTTCATTTTCTGATTAACTTTGAGCAGGTGTAGTTTGTTCCTTTTGAAACATCATATTCTGTAACTTGATCAAGCCAGCTTCTGACCTGAAAACTGTTTTAGCATTCAGTCAGTCAAGGCTATCCACTACAGTGAAAACCCTCTATAACAGACACCTAAGTAACTGATGGAAAGTGTCCTTAATAGCTAGTTGTCCTTAACTGTGGGTTTAAATCAAGAAGAAGAGAACATGTCTGTTCTTTAAAAAAGCGGCCCCCATAAGACCAGAGTGCCCGTAATATCGAGTGTCCATACGCCTTTCCAATAAACAGTTTCGCAGTCCTGTACGAGTTACTTCCCGTGACCAGAGATCAACCCAAAACGAGGCTTCACAGGAAAGCTGAACTATCGGACTATGGCTTAAGCACATAAGGCCTAACATAATCCATTAAATTTCAGGTGTGTAATCGTCGCCGCCGGTCGAAAATAAGTTACTGGTCAGTTATTCTAGTCAGACATTTTTATTTTCACTATTTGTTAGATATTTGCATTTTTAATATTGTAAGAACATGTACCCTTCTTGTTGATAGTGGGCAGTATGAGACGCGATTCGGATAAACGTGAGTATTAATGTTACGAATTTCTATACAGCATTTTCATCTTTATGTATTTTATACTTAAAATTATATTTAACTGGTATGAAATTCGCAAATTGCTAAGACTGGTAATGTACTATACTCCGGAAATTGTGACATGTCAACATTCGGTTACAGTATCTACGTTATACTTGTACTCATCTATTACTTGAATTCATCGTACCGTTAATGTTCAACGAACAAATAATTTTGAATTTTTGAAAACGTCACGTATACTTCACAAGCAAAAATACGGTATGATTGATTCTGTCTTGAAATTAAGAAGGATCAATAAGGTTATCTGATTGTTCGTTTACGTAAGAGTATCATTCATAGAATAAAATTCAAGGATTCTGATGCTGGCTTCTAATAAAGATGGAGATGCCTGCTTCAAATAATGATGGGAACATTTATATTAACATTAAGACTGCTAAGGTTTGAAATTCTGTCATTTTGGCGTAAACGCTCAATCGCTTGATCGAATATTTATAAAATGTTCTGCTAAGATGAGTTTCTAATTGATGTCTTATGGTTCTACTTGTCGTATTAAGGATTAATAATTCATATAACTGCTATATCAAATACTTTTGATACCCGATTCAGTAATTAAGGATTTCGATATACTTATTAATTGGGAGGTGGAGGTACATAAAAAAGTAAACCGATCTCTATTGGTCAGTGATATCTTCTTCTTAGTAATTGACAGGGGACGCCTTGTGCGCGACAATTTGGCATTTTTATGACATGCCGCTTTCAAAATCAATCGCAGCCGGCATGTCAGTAGTTGATAAGACACGCTAAGCCGGAAACGACACTCAATTTATCCGTGGATAGAACACAGGCTGTTAGTTTAAGTCGTTTAAAGTAAACCTTGGCGCGAGGAATGACTTTACACTTTTAGTCAAATTAGATTTGTTAGTTTTATATATAAACTATTCTTGATAAAAAAAATTCATTACGCTGATGTGTTATTACTTATTCAACGATAAACGAGAAAATATATTTTAAAAAAGAAATTTCTTGATGAAAAACGAAAGTTGTAGGTACATGTTCCCTATTACATTAATACAGCGAGCAATACTTTTTCCTGTATAGTAGTCACGTGACTGAATAGGGGAGGTAACCGAAAAAATCACCGAATTATTGGAAAGGCGTATAATGAGGGGTTTTTACTGTATTTAACTTACTAGTGGGCATTAAATGTACAAGATTAACCCTTTTCTCCAGAATAGTTTCTTTTTTTAAGTTTTCTTTTATTAAAACATAAAATTTGATCAACATTTTTGCAGGAGTGGTATATATATTGGTGTGTCTATTGAGTGGGATAATTGTCAGTTTATTCAAAAGTGATGGAGGACATGAACTATTGATGTGGTTTCAAAGTTACTTATCCATGTCTTATGTGGGCCTTTTATTTATTATTGACATTATTTAAAATGTATTATTTATGAACATTTTGAAATCTGTGTTTATTTAATGTGATTAAATCAGTTTGTTTTTGCTGTATGCGTTAGAGTTAAAGTTATTAATACTAACTTCAAAAGCAACATTCTTCCAGAAACATTAATAGTATTGTTTTAATGCCACATAATTATTTTGTACTTTTTGCAGCTATGTTTGATTGATTAACAAACATGCTGGGCATTTTTTGCACTGAAAAGCAAAGAAAATGAAAAACTGATTACAGAACAAATTTCCCAAATGTTTAGCTTGTAGTTGGTTGCGTCTTTGGAATTGCAGGGCTAGGTGCTGTCACTGTGACAGTGCGGGTTCGCTCCCAGTTAGAGGAATTATCATTTGAAATTCACATTTGTGCTATTTGTGCAGTGTGGCGGCCGTAAAAAGTCTCCCTGTACATATAGTTAGTACTGTTATCAATAAATAACCCGTTACCCATGTCATGCAGTGATGGTTACGTATATCAGGGCTATCTGATCAACCTTTTTTGGGGTTGTCCTGGCTAGCTCAGTTGGTTACGCCGCCAGAATTGCAGGGCTAGGCCCTGACGTCGTGACAGTGCGTGTTTGCTCCCAGCTAGAGGCACTATCATTTGAAATTCACAGTAGCGGTATTTGTGCAGTGTTGCAGCCTTAAAATGTCTCCCTGTACATATAGTCAGTACTGTTATCAGTAAAATAATCTGTTACCCATGTCATGCAGTGATGGTAACGTATATCACGGCTATCCGATCAACCTTTTTGGGGGGTTTTCCCGGCTTGCTCAGTTGGTTGCATTGCCGGAATTGCAGGGCTAGGTGCTGTCGCCGTGATGGTGCAGGTTTGCTCCCAGCTAGAGGCACTATCATTTATAATGATAAAGGCTGTCTGTGAAGATTATGCAATCTTACAATTGTCATACAACTATTTGACAGTATTTAGTATTAATATTTCTTTCTTCCAGGTTTCAGTCCTACACCTGTTTTCTATGAATACTTTAAATATAGGATCGTTTTGTCGATTGTTAAGCAAGAATTGATCAGTTTAAGAATCCTTAGCTCTGAGATGCCCCTCAGTTACAATCAAACAGACTGTAGACTTGGGCCCAAGATTATAAAACTTTGAGACCAGCCTCTAATTTTGAGCATCTGATTGGCTGAAATTGGGACTGGTCGCCATTTGAGCCACTCAGATGCTTGAGATTTGAGACTTGTCTCCAGTTTAAGGTGCGATTTTTGGCCGAGTCTCAGATACCAGTCTATCTTGTAATTGGTCAGTTGTTAGACTGTGCTCAAATTCAACCATTTCTGAGACTGGTTTCAATGGCCTTGATATTATCTGAAGAGTATGTTTACCAAGACCTGGCACCCGTACTTAGTCTTTACTGAAAAATTCACAAAACAAAGTAATTACACGCAACTGTCAGAACTTCAGTCCCACACTTACTGGCTGCAGTTTTACAAGTGTTTCTTAACATTCTGTGTTCAACCACCTGTTAGTTACTTTACTTTTTAACTCTAAATTAAAGGTGTGACCTGCAGTATCATTAATGCAAAAATGTCTAATGTCACATAACTGAGTTAAAAATAGAATGAACTTTATTATACCCCCACAAACGAAGTTTGAGGGGGTATATAGGAGTGAGCTTGTCGGTCGGTCGGTCGGTCGGATTCTTCGTTTCCAGATGATAACTCATGAAAGGCTTGACAGAATTAAATAATTTTTGGTACACAGGTATATCGTCATAAGATACAGGTCAAGTTCGATTTTGGGGCTGGTGGGTAAGTGTCAAGGTCACTGTTACTAAAAATAGAAAAATGGTTTCCGGATGATAACTCATGAAACACTTCACAGATTTAATCCTTGTTTGGTAAATAGATGTAACATCACAAGATACAGGTCAAGTTCGACTTTGGGGCTGGTGGGGTCAATGTCAAGGTCAGTATTACTAAAAATAGAAAAAGGGTTTCCAGATAATAACTCTTGAAAAACTTCACAGATTAAATCCTTTTTTTGGTACATATATGTAATATCAGAAGATACAGGTCGAGTTCGACTTTGGGGCCTGAGGGGTCAGTGTCAAGGTCACTGTAACTTAAAAAAGAAAAATTGTTTCTGGACAATAACTCATGAAATACTTCATAGATTTAATTATTTTTTGGGACACAGATGTAACATAACAAGATAAAGATTAGGTTTGACTTTGGGGCCTGTGGGTTCAAGGTCAAGGTCACTGTTATTTAAACTTCAAAACTTCGTTTTCACTCAGTAACTATAGCTTGGAATGAGATTCTTAAATGAAATTTGGTGTATTGATGGTTTTTGTGAAGATGACTTTTGGGATTCAAGGCCTGTGGGGTCAAGGTCACTGTTACTAAAAATAGAAAATAAACTGTATGCTCAATAACTTTGGTTCAGAATGAGATATTGTGATGAAAATTGCTATATAGGTAGTGTCTGTGAAGACGAAACTTGGTATTGAAATTGGGCCTGATGGGGTCAAGTTCACTGTTACTAAAAATAGAAAAAATGGTTTCTGGATGATTTCTCATAAACAATGTTTGGCACACAGTTCTTAGATAAAAGTTAGATAAAGGCCACTGTTACTAACATATTTAAACCATTTCTGCTCAATAAATTTAGAAGGAATGAGATATTGTGATGAAACTTGCTGAATATGTGGCTACTGTGAAGATGACACTTTGGATTGAAAGTGGGGCACATTATGCCATTGATTCGAAGCATTCCCAGTTCAATTATCAAGCATACATGTGGGGGTATTTAATCACTTTCAGTGATAATTCTAGTTATCAACTTGGAATTTCCAAGAAGAATTATAAACCACTTTAGGATTTCATAAGTTCCCTAGTATATAGTCAATCAATGTTTATGTTTCACATGATAAATCTGGGCTCTACTAAGAAATGATTGAAATCAGTATTTTTATGCATCCCTTTACCCCATCAGATATCATGATCGATAACTGAATGACTCTTGAACCTTTTGTCAACAAGCAAAGGTATGAGACTTTTGGTCGATAGATGGTCTGGATTGAGTTTGCAAAGCACTGGAATATATGCCCCACCTGGCAGTGCTCTTGTTTACATTTAAATCTTTTTTTACAGTTGCCAACTCTGCAACTGTCTGAAAAACTAAGACATAGTGATCAAGACTAAATAATTCTTCTAAATTTCCATCATATTTTTGAGGTATTGCATTTTTACATTATTTTCAAAAGCAAAGAACTGAAAAGCTAATTTTAAAAGCAGAATTCTTGACGTCACTTCCTTGCATTCTTGATTGGCTTTTTCTGTTTATTCACTCTAGCTGGAAAATGTTTATTTACCAAAATACACATACTCATCTTCCCCACTCCACTCACACAGTAATGAAAGATGAATAAATTGACTTCACCTTAAAATTGGAAAAACGTCTGTTCTGACAATCTAAGCCAATCCTTGACAAGGTTTAAAATAGTTCCCTTGGGCCAAATTTCCTCATCTTAACCTCACACATATCATAGATACTTAAATTTTTATTTATTGGCACTAAATAAATAGCCATAAATATACATAATATGGTCCATTATGCACCCATAAACCATGCCATACTTAATAGTCCAGCTATTACTGTAGCAAGTCAATAGGCACTGTCACTGATAGGGACCAGACTGATTGGACTTACCTTACTTTAACAAAATGAAGTGAAATTAATTTACAAGTAATTTTTGTTGCAGAGAATCAAGGCAAATCAAATCCAGAAGCTGTTACGTGAAGAAAAAGAAGTTTTGGCAGAGCAGGTGTCCACTATACACACACAAGTTGAGGCTCAGATACTGGTGGTCAGGAAACTTGAGGAGAAAGAACGGGTGCTACAGAATAATATAATGACCATGGAAAAAGAGCTAGCGTATGTATTGTAGACTTGATCATTATCAACTTCCTTTTCAGGCACATTTTGACAGAGTTAATTGTAATGCTCAGACTTTAAATATTTGCATCCATTTCTCAAGTGTCTGCATCTGTACAGAATGTATTCATATTTTGAACAAATATTACTCATATCTCGACAATTGAATACATGTATGTGTCACAACTTTTAATATTACAGTTCTGTTATCTACCTTGGATACTTTGAAATTTGAACAATTCTTATTAAGTTTTTTTTTTTAAAAGATGCTACTTACTTAACAGACTTAAAACAGATTATCATCAGGTCATATTACATTCATACATTTTTTAATATGTGCTTTAACACAGTCTTTGTTAGTTGCACAGTTATGGCCCTTTGATATTTTAAAATGTCGTTAAAATTTCCTAAGCATATGTTGCCAATCCTTCAACTGGTTTCTATCAAACTTCACACAAATGTTCATCTCGAAAAAAGCAGATTGTTTACCAAGAATTATGACCCTTGTCAGGATTAGATTAGTGGATGTACAAATGTCAGAAAATGCAAAATTTTAGTTTCTGGAGCATATCTGAGCAACTTTTAAACAAACAAGAGTTTACCTTAACCCTCTACTCCATAGATACTCCTTTATTGCATGGGCAACACTATAGATCCAGATCAGATGGCACATTCATGCCATCAGATCAGGATTTACACTGTTTGCTTTGTAATTAAGTTCATATCTGACCAAAAAGTGAATCTACACTGTTCGCCCATGCAATAAAAGGTGTATATATAGAGGAAAGGATTAATGAAACTGAGTTTGGAGTCTAAGAACCATTAGATTGAGACCCTACACTCTCCGGTCCTTAAATAACTTAGCCTTCAGATGAAAAAAATGACTTGTGTGGAACAAGTGGGATTCTGCATCCCTCTTTCCATCCCCACTCCTCCCAGACTAAAAATAATTTAAAAATGGAATTGAAGTCCTAATTTTACATTTCAGTGATATTTCCTTTAAGATTAATTAAGGTACATCTGGAAGAATGTCTCTTGTATATGACCACATTTTCATGTCATATTTCTTTAATAAACTATTGTGAAAGTATTTTTTTATAATTTCAAATAACCTGGTGCACTAATTATTTTGTTCCTGATATTATTTGTGGTGTGACCTTCTAGCAAGGGGTGGGTTGTCCTTGACATCAAGAGTTCAAGGACATGTTAGAACTAGGAACAATGTACCAAGTTATAATTTGGTTTGTGATGGTGCATTAATGTAAACTGATGAACAAAATACACTAGCTACTGGTAATTCTTCCATAAATATTAAGAGTTTACCAGTTTTGCACACAAAGCAGGACAATTTGCAGTCTGCAGTAAAATAATTGTTGTATCGAGAATTTCATGCAAGGCTGTCATATCTACTCTGTAATGATAAAAAAAAGTTAGTACCATCTTGAATTAAGTCCTCAAAGTGTAGCCTCATTGAGCAGTGCACAATTGGTCTATACTGTAAGTTATGTATCTTAAAGCATCCAGAAAACAGTTTAAATCCTTTTATCACATTGTATGTCTGCAGTTAGATCAGGATCTATATTAATCAGAAAGTCAGTAAGCAGTGCATCTCCTATGATTACAGTCTGACCCAACAAGCACTAGAGCTGCACAAGAGGAAAGCTGTGGAGAGTGCCCAGACTGCTGCAGATCTCAAACTTCACCTCGACAAATACCAGGCCCAGCTGCGTGAAGCCCAGGTAGCCGTAGCAGAGAAAACAGGCGCCATTGAACAGGAGGCATATAAATACAAGAGGATGCAGGTAGCCTTTATTTTGTGATACATAAATAAATTCATATATTTGGTTTGTATCATTCTAGACCATTGTTATACAGCCTCCAACCCAGTATATATTCTCAACCAAACTTGTAACACAGATGTTTAGAGGTTTTAGCATTTACTCCTCTTAATTTAGGTTTTTTTGCATGTGCAGTTAGTGTGTAGATCCAGATCAGCTGGAAAATATGTGCATTCTGAACTGGATCTACATATCTTGTTTGCAAATAACCTAATGAATCCTAAAGTGAACAGTGCAGATCTGGATGTGCCAGCTGACCTGGATCAACACAACAGACCCATGGGATTATAGCCATATGGAATGGAGTAAATAGTTAATTTTGGCATGATAATGGCTCTCAGAAAATTTAAATAAGGAAACCTGACCAGCTGTACTGTAAGTTTGGAGGAATTTGGTTGGATGATAGAAAGCATGAATATCATGTACTAGATGCATTTAGATTGATCCTTTTAACCTCCATGGGTACTGCTTCCATATCCCATGTGTGACCACTATAGGTCCAGATCATCCTGTACAACTTGGCAGTATGCTCAGGATGTACTCATCTTATTTCTTTGACAATAAAAAGCAGGAATTAAAATTGTTTATCCATTTTTGGCATGTTGGTTATTAGTTTCATCTCGAATTGAAGCAAGAGCTCTCTGTAAAATTTTGAGAAATTGATGCCAGGTGAATGCTTGAAGATGTAGAAATTTTGTGTTTAACAAGCAAAATTCTAAATTTGGGTTAAAAATCAGAAATTTATTTTATTTTTCAGTTCTCATAATTTATAATAAACCTTTAAAAGATTTTGCCTTACACATATTTATAATTGTTACTGCACATTATGCCCTTAATCAAATTCCTTTTTATCCCATTGGTTAAATTATTTTGCTTGGCTGCTAGGAAATGTTTTTCCTATCAAATGCATGTCTTAACTCTGTTTCATATGACTGGCACACAAACACACTTAGATAAAATTTAATATGACTGGCACACTAACACACTTAGATAAAATTTATGATACTGTGGGATTATCAAAAAGAAAAAGATTTAAACATATGTAAAAGGACACTATTTCAGCAAGATGTTCACCAGAAAACCACACTGCCGTGCTGTTTGCTGTTTTCTGATCAAATATTGTACTAATTAATATGAAAGAACAACATCTGGTTCAAATTGAAAATTTGATTTAATAAAACCACATAGTTTCCAATATCTCAAATAAAAAGTCTTGATTGATATTATGTGGTATGAAAAAATAATTTTTTTTGTGTGGAACTTTTTACACAGACTGCTTACCTTTAATATTATAAACTGCTTATAAAAGGCAATTGCTTAACACTTTATTCATGGGATATAGTTGTATTCTATGAGGAAACAGTGTAGAACCAGATCAGACTGCAAAGATGTTTTTAGCTCACCTGTCACATAGTGACAGGGTGAGCTTTTGTGATTGCCCTTCGTCCGTCGTCCGGCCCGCCCGGCTAGCTCAGTGGATAGAGCATCGGACTGTCAATTCAGGGGTTGTGAGTTCGATCCCCAGCCGAGGCGGGAAAAATTTCTCCGTGACAATTGAACTCGGACATTGCGTCTGAGAGTCATTTGTCCCTCACCTCTGATTCAAGTGAGGAAGCAGTCAGTCGCTTGCGGAGAAATTGGTTAGTACTGGTTAGAGACCCAGGAACACCGGTTAGGTGGACTGACCGCCGGGATATAACCAGAAAGGTGTTGAAACCAGGCGTTAAACCCCAAAACAAACAAACAAATCGTCCGTCGTCCGTCTGTCGTCCGTCCGTTCACAATTGTTATCAGCACTCTAGTGGTCTTAATTTTTATCCGATCTTCTTCAAACGTGGTCAGAATGTGTATTTTTAAATGATCTCTAGATCAAGTTCGTAACTGGGTCACTAGGTCAAATTAAAGAAAAAGGTTGTCCTCACTTGAGCAGTCTTAATTTTGGTCCGATCTTCTCCAACTTGGTCAGAATGTTTATCTCAATGACATCTAGTTCAAATTCGAAACTGGGTTATTTAACCTTGAAAACTAGGTAACAAGGTCAAATTATAGAAAAAGCTTGTCCACACTCTAACAGTCTTAATTTTGGTCAGATCTTCTTCAAACTTGGTCAGAATGTCTATCTCAATGATATCTAGGTCAAGTTTGTAACTGGTTCATGTGACTTTGGAAACTAGGTCAAATTAAAGAAAGAGCTTGTCCGCACTTGAGCGGTCTTAATTTTTCTGGGATCTTCTTCAAACTTGGTCAGAATGTTTATCTCAATGATATCTTGGTCAAGGTTGAAACTGGGTCATGTGACATTGAAAACTAGGTCAATAGGTCAAATTAAAGAAAAAAGCATGTCCTCACTCTAGCGGTTTTTATTTTGGTCTGATCTTCTTTAAACTTGGTCAGAATGTTTATCCTAATGACATCTAGTTCAGGTTCGAAACTGGGTAATTTGACCTTGAAAACTAGGTCAAATTATAGAAAAAGCTTGTCCTCACTCTAACAGTCTTAATTTTGTTCAGATCTTCTTCAAACTTGGTCAGAATGTCTACCTCAGTGATATCTAGGAAAAGTTCAAAATTGGGTCATGTGATCTTGAAAACTATGTCTCAAGGTCAAATTAAAGAAAAAGCCTGTCAGCACTCAAGCGGTCTTAATTTTGGTAGGATCTTCTAAAAGCTTGGTCAGAATGTTTATCTCAATGATATCTGTATCAAGTTCATAACTGGGTCATGTGATTCTTCAAACTAGGTCACTAGGTCAAATTAAAGAAAAAAGCTTGTCTGCACTCTAGCGGTCTTAGTTTTGGTTAGATCTTCTTCAAACTTGGTCAGAATGTCTTTCTCAATGATATCTAGGTCAAGTTCGTAACTGGGTAATGTGACCTTGAAAACTAGGTCACTAGGTCAAATAAAAGAAAAAGCTTGTCCTCACTCTAGTGGTCTTAGTTTTGGTCCGATCTTCTTCAAACTTAGTCAGAATGTTTATCTCAATGACATCTAGTTCTAGTTCGAAACTGGGTCATGTGACCTTGAAAACTAGGTAACTAGGTCAAATTATAGAAAAAGCTTGTCCGCACTCTTAACAGTCTTAATTTTGGTCAGATCTTCTTCAAACTTGGTCAGAATGTCTATCTCAACGATATCTAGGTCAAGTTCGTAACTGGTTCATGTGATTTTGAAAACAAGGTCACAAGGTCAAATTTAATAAAATGCTTGTCCCCACTCGAGCGGTCTTTATTTTTGGTGGGATCTCCTTCAAACTTGGTCAGAATGTTTATCTCAATGATATCTAGGTCAAGTTTGAAACTGGGTCATGTGACCTTAAAATCTAGGTCACAAGGAAAAGCTTGTCCACAATTAAGAGGTCATGAAGCAGTCTTTATTTTGGTGGGATCTTCTTCAAACTTGGTCAGAATGTTTATCTCAATGGTATCTAGGTCAAGTTCGAAAGTGGGTCATTTGACCTTGAAAACTAGGTCACAAGGTCCAATTATTGAAAAAAACTTCTACGCACTCTGTCTTGATTTAGTGACCTTGGATACTAGGTCAATAGGTCGAATTTGAGAAATAGCTTGTCCACACTCCAGCAGTTTAAGTTTTGGCCGATATACTTCAAGCTTGGTCAGAATGTTTATCTCAATGATATCGAGGTCAACGTCGAAACTGGGTCATACGACCTTGAAAACTAGGTCACTATGCCAAATTATGGAAAAAGCTTGTCCGCACTCTAGCAGATTTGATTTTGGTCCTCTTTTTCAAACTTGGTCAGAATGTTTATATCAATTTAAAACTAGGTCAAGTTCGAAACTGGGTCATGTGACCTTAAAATCTAGGTCACAAGGTCCAATTATAGAAAAGCTTGTCCACACCTAAGAGGTCTTAATTTTGGTCCAATCTTCTTCAAACTTGGTAAAAATGTTTATCTCCATGATATCTAGGTCAAGTTCGAAAGTGGGTCATGTGACCTTGAAAACTAGGTCACAAGGTCCAATTATTGAAACAAACTTGGTCAGAATGTTTATATCAATGATATCTAGGTCAAGTTTGAAACTTGGTCATGTGACCTTGAAAACTGGGTCATGTGACCTTGAAAACTAGGTCACTAGGTCAAGTTATAATAAAAGCTTGTCTGCACACCAGTGGTCTTAATTTTAGTCTTCACTTTTATTACCATATTAAGATCTTGGTTCCTTTCTTGAAGTTGCCATATTGCATTATGGGTTCCAGAGTTATGGCCCCTGAAAAGTTCCAAAATTAACTATTTAGACTTTGTCTGCACAATAGCAGCTTCATTTTTGATTAGAATTTAATCAGACTTGTTCAATACTTGAGTAACTTTAAGATCTCGGTTCATTTCTTGAACCAGCTAGATTCCATAATGGGTTCCAGAGTGATGGCCCTTGAAAGAGCCAAAGTAAGCTATTTTGACCTTTTCTCCACAATAGCAGCTTTATTTTTTGACTTGATTTTACCACACTTGCAAACAACTCTTGTAAGCATTGAGCAATTGTTGACAGGTGAGCGACCCAGGGTCCTATGGACCCTCTTGTTTAGGTTTGCTTTTACATTCAGTAGATTATTTTGCATCTAGAAGTGGAGATCCTGTTGGAAGACATGGATGTGCCAGCTGATCTAGATCTTCGCTGGTTGCACAATTAATAAAACATAAATACAGTCGAACCTCGATAATTCGAACTCGACGGGACCGGGAAAAAAGTTCGAATTATTGGGAGTTCGAATTATCGAAGGTCTGTCGGTCGGCAGAAGTGGATCTTGTTTGTTTATGTTTTTATGTTTGTTGATCTATATTATCTTTTGTAAGCTCAATTGGTTGTGTCGCAGGAATTGCAGGGCTAGGCGCTGTCGCTGTTACGGTGCGGGTTCGCTCCCAGCTAGAGGCACTATCATTTGAAATTCACAGTAGCGCAATTTGTGCAGTGTGGCCGCTGTAAAAAGTCTCCCCGTACATATAGTCAGTACTGTTATCAGTAAAATAACCCGTTACCGATGTCATGGAGTGATTGTTATGTATATCAGGGCTATCCGATCAACCTTTTTTGGGGGTTGTCCCGGTTAGCTCAATTGGTTGTGTCGCAGGAATTGCAGGGCTAGGCGCTGTCGCCGTTACGGTGCGGGTTCGCTCCCAGCTAGAGGCACTATCATTTGTATGTGAAATAAAAGACAAAACAAATATTTGTTAATTATTTGTATGTACATGAACATAACTCGAATACATTTGACATAAAAAGTACGAAGTCAACTAAAGCATAAATCACGAATCTCCACGTCACAGATGTTTAATTTACAAACTTTGCATATAATACATGTACTAGTTTGAATGGCTGTTCTCCTTACAAAGTCTTTTTTCATCAGAACATTGTGCATCTTGCACAACATGCTTTGTTCACGCTCACTATTGTCCTGATATTCAAAGTACCATCTCATCGTTTCACCCGCACTAATCGCTTCCCGAAGAGACAATTAAATTCGCTCAATATTTTGTTTGCACATTTAGTTTGCAAGTCTTAATTATTTAAAATTTTCTTTAATTATATTTTGATAAGATTTTATTGAAATCAAAAAACTATTATTTATATTATTTGTTTGTAACAAGTATCGCGTTGCCTGATATATGTCTGTTTCACAACGTGTGCTAATCGTACGGTTCCGCTTTTGTTTTTGTTATCCACTTTTGTGAAAACTTTTACGTGTCATAATTTTGAGCGATAAATTTCAATGCAGTTCGAAATATCGAGAGTGAAATTTATAGAAAATCAAAAGACCGGACTGGACTTTGAGTTCGAAGTTCGAAATATCGGGTGTTCTAATTATCAAGAGTTAATGCATATAAGGTATATAGGCGTTTTGCCGGGACAGAGATACGAGTTCGAAATATCTACGGTGTTCGAATTATCGAAGTTCGAATTATCGAGGCCCGACTGTATATGGAGTAAAAGGTTTAACGTAATACATGAGACCTTAACCTTTTACTCCATATATACACCTTTCATTATGGGTGACCAGTTTAGACCCAGATCTGCCAGCACATCTGTGGCATCTGATTTGGATCTACAGCGTTATCCTCCTAGTCAGAATTAACATAATGAATCTAAAAGTGAACAGTTAAGAATATGATCAGATCGCACAGATGTTCCAGCTGATCTGGATCTAAACTGTTCACCCACCCAATAAAGCCTAATTTATGGAGTAAAGGGTTAACACAGGTTTTGATGTGCATGTTGATATTGTTTGCAGGAGGAGATAGCTAAGCTACAGCGTAAAGTGGAGAGAAGTAAGAAGATAGAAATGGCAGGTGGAGCAGATGAGGTTTTACTGGCTGAAATCCAGGAATACAAGGTTGGTATGCAGTGTCATAGTGAGGGAGACTTAAGAAATAGTAGAATGGATGAAAGGGGAGCTTAGCTACAAAAAACAACAAATAAGAAAATATTGAAGGCTTGATTTGGTAAAGTCTGTTAATTAGTTATAAAACTGAGTTTGGAAACCAGTCTCAAATCTCAAACATCTGATTGGCTGAAATGGTGACTAGTCGCCATTTCAGCCAATCAGATGCTTGAGATTTGAGACTGATCTCCAGATTTAGTTTTATGATCTTGGGCACAGGTGTCCATAGTATGTTTTATTATTTAACCTAATGTATTCAATCCTAACTCTACCCATTAAAACCAACTAAAAAGAGTTGATAGGTTGGAGCCAGTTAAAAGACGGAAGAAACTGAAGGATTTTGTGATGATTTATCTTTATGTGACTTTCCATCCAACAATTTATGATTACTTCGGGGTTACCACAAATTTATGTTTGTAAAATTCCAGACATTTCAGACATTTCTTCTTTTGTAAAATTCCAGGCGTTGCCATAGTATATTACATTTTTTAACCTCTATAGCTGAATGAACTATTCTGGTAAAAATCAATGTCTAGAATACAAAAACTTATGTGTTATTATGTCAAGCAAAGCATTGTAGTCCTGTAACCATGTTACAGAACTGTATCCATAATAAAAATGTCTCCTCGGTGCAGTCCATGCCACTGCCTTCATACACTTAGACAAAAAGGCTAAACAATTGACTTTCTTTTACATCACTCAATGTAATGTGTCTGCTGGCAAAAGAAAGGTGGTCCTCTCAATAACAAAGACAAAATATGCTAATTAAAAAAGTATGTCCTCAATTCATTTGGAACTGCACTTTAGAACCAAGTATTTTGACTTTGAAATCAGGCTTTTCAAATAAGTTGCACACTGAAGATTGGATAGTCCACTAAAGTTAAAGTTCACATCTATAGTTGACACCATATTCTCTAATTTAAGAAACTGACACATATTTTGTGCCTTAAATAGTTTCCCCCAAAGCAGCAGACAATGTCATTAAACAAGATCAAGTCAAATCTCACTAAATGGTCTCTTTTTTTTTCATTTAGATAACAAATCAATTAATTTTGTACCCAAATTGGTTCATAATTTTCCCCATGTTTTTCCTTGTTTTGAACGGATATAATAAATATCCCAGCATTTTCATGTCCAGAATTAAAAAAAAAACCTATTTTTCGTTTTTTTTTACAGTAACATTGGAACGGTGTTACTTGTGTAACATTGGAAGGTTAAAGGCTGTCTACAGTCATCAATGCACTTTCAAAAAAAAATTCAAAATCTCTATTAAACAACAAAATCCAGTTAGTACAAATAAATGTTATTACCCCTTTATTTCATTTATATATGTTTTAATGCATGTTCAAGCAGTTAAGATCCAGATCAGCTGGCACATCCCTGTCAGAAATAACATACTACACTTTTTGGTTGTGTAAATATGTACAAAGGAATAAAAGTGAGATTTCTCGCATCATAATTGAAAGTTCATTAAAAGCACACAATGTATTGTTGTCAGTTTCAAATTACTTTTCTGAGCATTTAAATGATGTTTTGTTGTTGTTGTTGTGTTTATATTAATTGTCATTATTGTTGTTTTTTTTCAGGAACAACTGACATGCCCATCATGCAAGGTGAACAGAAAGGATGCCGTTCTTACCAAATGTTTCCACGTTTTCTGTTTGGAGTGTCTGAAGACACGTTATGAAACTCGGCAAAGAAAATGCCCAAAATGCAATGCTGGCTTTGGTGCCAATGACTATCATAGACTGTACCTCACTTAGTACTAGCTTGAGTAAGATGATTGTGGAAATATAGTTTGTAGACTGGTGACCAGAAAGACTGTATCTGAAGAGAAACTAAAGAAACTATAGAGACAAGAGAGGTAAAGAAAGATAATGTCACAAAAGGCTTTGGATAATGAAGTGTGACCGACAAGAGTTGAAACAATAGTCTAAGAGTGGATCATGGCAACAGTTTGAACAGTTTTTGGAGGAACTTGAGCCTTACATTGTCCTGTCAAGAAACAAACACGATTCAAATCAGCCATTTTCAGAGATGTGGACAAATAACATAGTTGCACAGTTTGATTATTGCGATCTGTATTTATTAAAAGTGACCATTTTCTGTACTGACAACTGGCTGGAAAATGTTCTTACTTGAACTTTCAGCAGATGTTGATCTCTTTTATTCCATGAGACATGTGTTATCCATTGGTTAACAGTGTAGATCCAGATCAGCTGGCAAATCTATCCCATCTGATCAGGATCTGCACTGTTCACTTTTTGATTTATTAGGTTATTTCTGACCAAGAAGAGGAAGACTTGCACAAAATGACAACACATGGAAGGGCTGCATACATCAAGTTTTAAGACAATGTGCTTCAATCAAGCTTTGTAATTTTAAGATTGAACTGCCCAAGAACTACAAGTTTTTAGCAGACCAATTTAATGTTGTGCTGTAAAGTTGAATGAGCTTATTTTGTGCAGAATTAAATTCCTGTTGAGTCTGAGTAATATATGTCCAATAAATTTTTAAGATGTCAGTGATTGTTTTCTTTTACTTGATTTTAAGACTACATGAAACTATTGTATGGATTTTGTTCGTTAATTGATTCATTTAATATAAAATTTTATATTGAATTCAATATTAGTGAGGTGGTTATGAGGGATTTGAACATAGGGCCCGTGAAAGACATGATGCTTGCTGAAAAAATAGCAAAGTGGCATATGGTTAAAATAAAACAATTAGGTATATACTGCTACTTTTTTATATGTCACGTAAAAATGATCAAAAACTAGTATTTACAGTTTTCTAATTATTTCATATAAAAGACATCTATACTGAACAAAAATAAAAAGTATCCACTTTTTATGCTTATATTCTCATTAACATATTTTCATTTAATCAGTAACGCTTTGAATGGTGTTTTGTTAGTTATTCTCAGTTGTTTTTAAGTAAAATTGTTCATGAATAAAAACTTCCACAATATGACCTGAGGAACTGCCGATCGAATAACAATTAATCATGGATTGCAAAACACTACATATTTAATTTAAAGGGAGGTAATTGGAAATGATTGGAATTTCTAGCATTGTTTATCGAGGACCAGTTGTGTTATTGGTGAACATTTTGTGATTTTATAGATCACAAGAGGTAGAGAAAGTAATTTAATTCAAATAAATGTGAATAATTCAAAGAATCACTGACATTTTACAGAAACCCTAATTATAACAAAGGGAAAGATAACTAAGTTTTGGCTGCAGATTTTCAAGAACACTTTATCCCTTAGCACTGATAACAGAAAAGCAAATTTGTTCATATATAGAATTTTGAGTTTTCATTTTAAAATTTTACAAAATTTAAAATAAGAAAGTGGATATTTTTTATTTTTGTTGAGTATATATTCATTTTTATAAAATATAGATCTGCATATCTAAATATAATACTTGTACATAGAGTGGCACACAAAGATGTATCTGTACTTGTAAAAGTCGTTATGATGTCATTTCTGATCCAAAGATTATAAAACTAAGATTTGATATCTGCCTCAAATCTCAAGGACCTGATTGGCTGAAATGGAGACTTGTCAATGTATATATTTTCACTGGCACATACAAACGCTGGTGATTGTATTAGTACTGAAATGTAAAAATGTACCAAATATGATTGTACAAATCGACATACTGTCTCAAACCACTTGCACCATGTTTAAAAAATCATTCTCATGGCTCTGAAGAAGTGTGCAAAGTGTATAAAACTGAGAGTGAAGAGCAAACTCGTTTATGTTTTCCATACAGGAGAACCTTACTTAGCTATGGCTTTAACCCTGAGGCAATTCCGCAACACATTGCTATTCACCACTTGGAATATATAATCTTTATGAACAACAACATTGGTTAGAACAAATGATAACTCGCGTTTGACTTTTTTTTTTAGTTAGGCACCTTTCAAATGCATCTTTAACATGAAACTTTATGATGACATTAACTGAACTTGTCCTATTCACTTAATATTCAGAATTTATCATCTTTATGAACAATGTCGGCCCTAACAACAAGAATGATAACTCCTGTTTGACTATTTTATGAGTTATGTTCCTTTCACATGCAACTTTCACATGAAACTAATGTTGCCTATAACTTTTAAAGTACTTGTCCTATTCACTTAATACTTGAAATATATCATCTGCATGAACAACAACATCGGTTACAATAAGAATCATAACTTGTGTTTGACTATTTTTTGAGTTATGCCCCTTTCACATGCAACTTTAACATCAAACTTAATGTTGACATTAACTTTGAAAGTACTTGTCCTATTCACTTAATACTCAGAATATATCATCTTCATGAACAAATCCATTAGTGACAAAAAGAATTAAAAAAACTCCTGTTTCACTTTTTTATGAGTTATGCCCCTTTCAAATGCAACTTCAACATGAATCTTAATGTTTCCTGTAACATTGAAAGTACTTTCTCAATTCACTTAATACTTATTACTCAAGTTCCACTATTTTTTTAGTTAAACTCATTTCAAATGCAATTTAGGTGACATATGTGTTCCATGGTGTAGTATTGCAATCAACTTGAATTTATCTTTTTATCATACATGTATATGATTAAGCATAAGCGACATTTCAAGTTTTAAGACAGATGACATGTGTTCCACGGAACACCAAATTCTAGTTTTATCAAATCTATGTCTCCTGACTTTTTTTGATCCAAGGAAGAACTTTTAATTATTTTTCAGGTATTATTTTTGACAGTCATGATCCAAATAATCCTTTATAGCAAACATTGTGATGTATGATTAATTTAAATGCATGGCGCAATGTCACAGTGGTATGTTTATATAAACTGAGTGCCTTTATGTGAAACATCTTTACAGTTTTATAAAGAGAGAAAAACAAAATCGCATTGTACCTGCAAGATTAAATTATTTAGATGCTGAAAAGCTTTGAAAAAGTTTGTTTTTAATGAACCCTGAACACTCTTCAAATAATATGTTGACATTTATTATAGTAAAACAACGTACATACTAAATTTTAAAGTTTTAATCCCTTCATAAGTATCTCACCTGAATTTGAATCATGTAAAGTTTGGACATTTTTTATGATTAAGGGATGAGTTCTAAAGCTGAATTGTCTTAACCAAAAAGTACAGCAAATGTATAGCCAACATATACTAGTAGCTATGTTAACAGTTACAGTTAATGTGTTTCAGTATATTCCAAGCATTTCACTAGGAAAATGTCTTACCAATTTTCAAACATGACAATATACCTGAAAATGTTACTGATAAAAATTGAATTTAAGTTCAAAATGTAAACACTCTAACTTGAATACTCTCATGAAGCTGTTACTTTCACACTCAAATGAAGGTATGTTATTAATTTATACCATTTCTTATACATGCTGATATTTTAAGGAGGCTATGAAAAAACGTTTAAAATCACTATTACAAGGTATTTAACAGGAAGTTTTTATGGAGATTTAATTTATAAACTATGGCTGGTGAGTTGCCTATCTAGAGTTGGTCATTATGCTTACGTCTTTGGTTGCAGGACGATGGCAGGGGTTAAAGAGTTTATGAAGGTTTTTAGGGAAATCTGTTTATGTTATCCCTGTCGTTGTGTTCTTGCTTATTCGACTCCAGGGGCTCTTGTCTCGGTAAGGGCATTGAGTCATTTTGCTTGATGATGCAATTAGCTCCTTATGTATTATATGTTTGTGTACCTTTGCATGCAACTCTGTCGAGTTGATGGGCGGGTTGGAGTTATTTCACCAAGACAGCTTGTACTTGTTTGTTTTATGAAAACCTGTTGGGGCGATTGTGAGGTTGGTGTACCCTAGTTAATACCCCCAGTGGCAACTGACCGTTCAGATGCGGAAACCCAAAGGGTTCTCTTTTTTGTTAATTGATTGAGGTGTCTCATTTTAAATTGATATGCTCTCTTTCGACTCTGTACTTTTTTGCGTGGGGAGGCTGTATTTTCTGGGTGTGGTTATTCCTGATAGGCATGATTACCTTTTTTGTAAATTATGTAGTTGAAGCAATTAATTAAATATTTGTATATAACAAGCAGAATTACTTCAAAAACAGTTATCACGTTAAAAACTATACTTCTCACAACAGGCCAAACCTCTTTCAAGTTTTTCGTTCAATCTTACTTATTTACTATTAGAAATCAGCAAGAAAAGTGCTTTACAAATGTGCATTTTGGGAAAACCAAACCCGAAAAACATTAAATGATTCAAGAATTACAAATTAGTTTCTATATCAAGGTTAACATTAATGTGTTACAGATATGCGGAAATTACTGTAAGTGACTCTTATCCGTCAGCTTCGTATCTGGAAAATACTGGAAATACTTGCACGACAGAAATAACCATAAATTCTAAGAATCTTGGCTTAGTTTAGAAAATATTTTAAGCTTCAAGTTTTTCTTTTGTCGTCACCTTCTAAAGTGTAAAAACATTTATCATTAGTAAGCGTTCCATCAAGATTTTAATGCCTCTGATTTTGACTTGAAAGTACATTCTGACAACACGATAATAATCATTGTATAAGGCAATGCTATTTTCAGATATTTGCGGCACTATATTTGTTTCCTTATTCCTAGAAAAATAATAAACATGATCAGTCAGGCTATTTAATAAGTGACAACTTCCTGATGAAGTTACAAAGTTGAGGCAATCGAACGATCATCAAATAAAAAAATGAATGAGAAATAGAGGTATAATGTAAACTGTTACTAAACTGGAGAGTCTGACATTTAGATTACAGTTAAGGTCGTGTCTATGTTGGTTATATGAGACATGTCTTAATTATTGTTGAAATTATTACATTATTATTATTTGTGCAATCCTCGTCAGATTTTAGCAGCGGCCATGTATAAACTTTCCAAAATATCATTATTACGGTATAACGTATTGTTCATAACAATAGACATTACTGTTTTCAGTAAAGAATCGGTTTCCGTTGCCATGCACTGATGATGACGTATGTAAGGGTTATTCGATCAACCTTTATTTTGGGTTGACCCGGTAAGCTCAATAGGATCGTTATTGGTACTGCATCATGGGTATGCGCCGTCGCCTTACGGGTTCGCTCCTCAGAAGGGGAAAGATCATTTGAAATTCAAAGTAGCACTTTTTGTGCGATGTAGCGGCCGTAAAAAGTCTCCCCGTACATATAGTCTGTACTTGTTGATCAAATTGAACGTGTGCCCTAATTTAAGTATTCTATCGTCAAATTATGTGATGATGTGATGATGGGACACTATGTGACCTTTGTGCATTTTAAATTATCTGTAATGTTATGTCTGTAGAGGCGATATTTTACAAATCGGTAATAAATCACTTGCATATTAGTTAAGACAGTTCCAGCTGTGACAATTTACGCTACTACCTCTTGTTATGCAAATATTAATTGGTAAAGTAGCCTTCATGATAAGTGATCAGTCCCTCTTCAGTTTATCGTTTGCTTTGCTTTCATATTTGTTTGGACGCTGGAAAATCTTGAGCGAAAATGGTAAAGCGTGGCCATGTACAATTGAGCAAAAAAAAATTGAAATATGCATGTCAGGATCTGCTACATCCAGAATTCCTAGCCTCTCAACGCAGCTAGAAAGTAAAGAGGAAAAGAGAGCATGGGTTTATAAGAAGACCAACTTCAGATAAGACACAGCCAACAATTGACGAATAAAAGCAATGGCTTTTAAATTGACCAAACGATATAATTCAGAGATTCAGAGAACAAAGGAGGGTACCGTCAATGTGCGCAAACTATCGTTAAAAATAAGCCTAAACAAATCAACCCGTTTAAGTTCCCCCCCCCCCCCCCCCCCCCCCCCCCCCCCCAAAAAAAAAAAAATCGATTACTTTCATTACAAGCCTTCAAATAAATTAAATTTCGCCTTTTGCGTTGTCAGTTATACGCAGGATTTATATTCTCAGATCCCCTGTCAAAATTCTATTCTGTTTAGTTCCGCCTATTGTTTTCTGGTTTTGAGCTAACCCAATATTTTATCTAGGGACCATAGGCCGCTGAACATAGTATTGTAATAATCTGAAAAAAAAAACGAGATGGATCAAAATTGCCCTGTGTTTATGTGTAAATATTAAGTAATAAACTACGAGAGTGCTTCAGAGAGTTTTGTTACTAACGAGTATGTGCTTTAAATCCCCTTTAAGCTTCAAAAATTATTTAAATGTACGAGCCTCGTATAAGCCATACCGCTACCATAAATACAGTAAAATTGTGCAGATTGATTAAATAACGAAAAGATTTTCAATTTTAAAATCTTGTCTCACATATACCCTGGACAGTATTATCGCTCGTATACATTGGACTGTACAATGAAAAAAGATCTGAAATTTAAAACTACGAGCTTATATTAAATTATATTTTGCCATGCCATTACGATGAACAAAATAAGACTAAAATAATGTGAATGTGATGTAGTTAGGAGTGTAGGGACCTCAGAAGAGAGTGTTTTGCCACGTAAGGACTGAGAAAGGTTTATTTGCGATGCATCACTCATTTATTATCACATTGTGAGACAAAAGGCGCAATTGGACTGCTCGTGTGAATTCCCGGAATCGTTTTAAAATGTAATTATCATATCATTTTCACCTTGTAAATGGGAGTAAGACACGGAGTCATTTCCGAACGCCACAGTAGTGCTGACAATAAACAGCGGAAAGGAAAACACCAAAAAACTTCCGGTTGATGAAAGAAGGGAAAATCTATTACAGGGCGCCATTACAGAAACGCAGCCCATACTGAAGAACATTGAAAAAAGTTTTTAAATACATATCAAGTTAAAATCATTTTTCCGATTGCATGATAAAGCTCTAATTCATAAATGGAATCCCTTTGCGACTTTTTATATATTTTTCCGGCAAAATATGCTTTCGGGGGCAAAACTATGACTTAGAAATGTCCTTAGAAGTGCATTTTACCACTGCTTTTACCGGAAAATCAATTTCACCCCGAGCACGGATTTCACAGAACAATATCTCTGAATCACAAATACAATTCTAAGGAATATTGAGTATTAAAAAAGTAAAATATGAAAACCAGAAATAGCAACATTACGGAAACAGCCATCCTACATGGCAAAATTATAGAGCACGAATTTATAACACGATGTTTTAAAAAGACAGCGAAATATTTAAAAAAGAGAACCAAAGGGATTACTGTCTCGAACACCGAATCGAACTACAGTGCGACTTATTACAGATGGTAGAAGTTAAACGCTATGTTCCAGCTTTCTTCAATTGTTTTCGTTACAGAAAATGTAATACAGCCAATTTAATATGACTCGAAAATACAGTTCTGATAAATACAAGTTAATGCATGGCGGAGGGCAAGGTTTGGGATGTGTTTTATTTTAACTTGTGGGGATGTGACCGGTTACGGATAATGTAACCCGGTTACAGGTACTTGCAATCGATCGGTTTACCACTTAGCCAGAAGTACTGTTCAAACTTTCCATGGTTAATATAAACCTAGAAATTGGGTCGATCTATATAAAATCAAAGTACTGAAAGTACAGAAAACCAGCGAAGCGATTTTGCTTATTGAGAATAACCAGTGCCATGATTCTCATACATGTATCCATTTACGAAAAAGCAAAAAACTTGGTTCACTCGCAAAGAACTTCCTCTTGTCTAAATGATAGTGGAAATAAGGGTTTCCATGTTTTATCTGGATGAAGGCTTCTGTTAACCCTTTACTCCATAGATATACCTTCATAGCTTGTGCGAACAGTTTAGATCCATATCAGCTGGCACATCTGTGCGATCTGATTAGGATTTAAACTGTTCGCTTTTATGATCATTTTTTTCTGACCAGTAATCACAAATTTTAGATCCAGATCAGATGGCACTATTGTGCCAGCTGATCGGGACCTGAACTGGTAACCTATGTGATGAAAGGCGTATATATTGAGTAAAGGGTTTTAAGCAAAAAATTATAATACATGTAGTGAAATCTGTGTACTGACATCCCAAAGACATAATGAACACGAAAAATGATATAAAAAGTGAGACCCCATCGATGGGAAAGTTTATGCAGTTAAAGAAATAAGAAATAAGAAATATATAATTGTTTCCTTCATTGTGAAAAATCGCGGACACGGACAATGTTTGACCATTGTTGCACCGCACCGATCAAGTCCTAGAAATATGAACCGCACCGATTTTACATTTAATCAAACTGTCGTACAGATGAATTTGACCATTGATGCACCGCAGAGGTTTTATCCTATCAACATGACGTAGTAAATACCAACTTTAACACGTAACAGGAAACTTGGGTACTACTTTACTTACTCTGATTTCTCTGAAATGCGTAAATCGCCGTTTGCCAGTTGGTTTGATACCGATTTCAGAATTGTGATTAGTAAAACCAGCTTCGCTGGTTGAAAAGAAACTTTCGCAAAATAAGCTTCATTAATTTATGCCAGTTAATGCACATGTCTTGAGGAAAAAATTCTTAACTGTTTTGGAAGTTGTCGGCTCAGAGATAGAAAAACAAGTTTTAATAAATACATTTTGTTGTGGCGAATTAAGAGCTTAATTTCGTTTATTCTTTAATTAAAAGGGAGGTAATTTTAAAAAAAAAAGATATATAAGTAACTGTATCTTATTCCGTTGCATTATTTCACTTAATCCACTGAATTTCCCTCTTTACATGCCATTAACTTTGAACTATTTAATATTAAATAAGTTGTTTGAGACACTTACGTTAACAATAGGAGCTCTTCATTATTAAGGAAAGAGGAGCCTCTGTGAATAAATGATATCTTCTAGCTTTGTCAAATTCCCAGATAAGTTCATCGGCAATCCAGTGGAGGTTTGTTTACGTGTGAAACAAAAGAAAATAGTAATGAAGCATTCATGCGGCATTTACTGTTAGACATATTATTTTAGATCTACATGTAATTAAAAATGTAATATTTAACATGTTTGTCTTTCAAACATCGTAAATCATCATGCGCTTCAAGCACTTCAACGAGTGGAGCGGAAAGTGCATGAGCGTAAAATGCTTGACTGAGTTACAATAGTTCAGGTTTTTATGAAAAGATTATTAACATATTCCCAGCAAGAAAACGAACGCTAGAATATTTTAAGATTAAAATGACTAAACAATTTCTTGTACGATGTCGTTTACATTTGTATTGGTAGTGTCGCTATCAGTGTCCAAGGTTATAAAACTGAGCATGGAAACCAGTCTCAAATCTCAAGCATCTGATTGGCTGAAATGGCGACCAGTCATAACCTTAAGCCCTGGTCAAGGAATTAAATAGTGCTTTGAACCCTTTCATCACTGGTCCTCTTATAACTGGATTAAAGTCGAGTCTCTCCTTCTGGGGATGTGTCAAAAATGTCCAAGGTATCCACAACATACATGTCGGTGTGGGTTACCGCAAACATAATCAGAGATAAAGAGTTGCTGCGACAACTTGTGTTATGTTTTTTCACTTTTTTTATCCATCGAGTTGATGGTTGGGTTAGAGTTATTTCGCCAAAACAACTGGTAATTGTTTGTTTATATGAGAACCTTTTGGGGCAAGTGCGAGGTTGGTGCATCCTAAAACTTGGTCCCTATCCCAGTGGTGAAAGTGTTTGCCAATAACCATTCCAAGGCGTTAACACAAAAGGTTCTTTTTCGTTAATTGTTTGTGATGTCTTCATTGGAATTGGTCTCATGCTCTCTTTTCCTCTCTACAATTTTGCTGCGTCAGGAGGCTGTGTTTTCTTGAGTTGGAGGTTCCTGATATGCATGTTTCATTTTTTCCTCAGTATGATTAACCAAGCTGGAAAATCTTAATTGATTGACCATTTAAAAGCGGTAAATCGATTAACCGGTTGCTTGATCACATCTCTTACTTTAAGCACATAAATGCGGCGCGTCACGGGAAAAAGTACCTTCGGACAGTTGACGTCAATCCTTGAAATGACGTCATAAAGTTGAACATGCGACATTTATTATTATGCATTTCGCGGTAAAAATACCATTTTATTAACAAAATGTGTGACAAAATTCCTTTTTAGTTATGAGATAATAATATATTATAATATATTCTTTCTAAATATAGTAACAACTTAAATGTCACAAAAATATGACCGAATGTACCTTTTCCCGTGGCGTGCCCCAAATGAGATTTTAAAGACAAAAGAGAAGATTTAGGTTTTAACCGGGAATGAAACCGCTACGGGAATGCGACCTTGTTATGTTTTTGTTGTTTCAATCTAACAGTCAAACTATAGTACAATGACATCGTGATGTCATTTAAAAATAATTTTAGACATCGGACAACCATCGATGCTGTTATAATTTTAATTTAATTTGAATAATGGATTAAAGCAACACATTATATATCTTTAAGTGACATATCATAATAAATAAATGCTTTCCATTTTGTGATAATTTGATATCACCGAAGCATTCAATACCAAAAGGACAACAATACATTTTTGCACTGCAATGGTATATTTTGCCATGTGTGTTTGTAAATGTCTGATTGCACTGTTACAATGTGTTCAAAGGTTGAAATGGCATAAACGATTAAAAATTTCGAAGTATGATGATATCGTTTGCTTGCATAATATTGTTGCATTTCGAGAAGATGATCTCACGGACCAGCGGACAGTATCTGCCTATCATTCTCGAAGTATTCTTGGCTATTTCATCACACATCCTGCAAAAGCTACTAAAATTGTTCCGTTTTCATTCAGATTGCTTTCATGAACTTAGTTGTTTATATTTACACTGTATTTCAATATTCTTTTGTATTCAGATTTTAATACAAGCAAAAAAGTCAAAATAATATTGCAATGTCACGCAAATCAAGCATGCATAGTCTTAATCTCGTTTGACTATACCAGTAAATAATTTTAATATAGAATTTTATTTTTAACAGTCAGACGAGTAAACTTCTTATTCATGATTAATTATTTTTTTACTTGTCTGTGTACACTCTATCCATTGGAGATAACTTTCGAGATATGTGTTTTAAGTCTATACGTAACTCTGTTGTTGTCAGTTATATACGACTTAGGTTTACTCATTAGTTCTTGTATCCGTTTGTAGAAAGTTCTGTTGTAACATGCATCAGAAGCTGTTATAATATATTATTTTGTTCGGAAATGTTTGACAACCTCTCGGAGTTCCTTGATCTCTATGTCCTATTCTTCGTAAGTTCTGACATTACACAGATGGGCGTAACTATATAGCTGCCGGGATTTGAAATCAATATAAACTTTTTTTGAAAAGTTTTAAAACGTAAATATTCATTACACGTATTATGTAAATGTTCATCTTTTTTCTGTCTTAACATGTTGAACTTGACTTCAAATCTGACGGCTGTTAAAAATCGTCTGTGACGTCATATAACGATCTGATGTTCAATAGTGTGGACAGTCTCTTCCTTTTCACTTGCATCACTGCAGGTCGGGAACACGCGCACGCGACGGAAATCAGCTGCGCTCTTCTGGTCCACTTTGTCATTCCATTCTTGCACTCCTTTTGCAGTACATTTATTGAATATAACACGGGTTTACATGCATAATTATTAAGGCATTTGGTACATTTACACCTTGCCATTGTCAACGTTGGAGGAAATCTGTTTTCGTCGACGTCAAGTACATAATCCCATGGGCATAGAGATCTACTGTGTAATGGTGTATTTGATGTCACTACCTCTCGATCACATGACTGTGGATTGCTATAGGCGTTTAATGTTGCATTTATATAGTGGTTCATTGTCAGCTCAATGCGGCCTATTTGATCTAGTTCATGATCAAGTATTGAAGTCAACGGCGATGTCATGCACACCGAGAGAACCCGGCCTATGAGCTGGAGTTGAATCTGTAAAAGACAAAACTTGTTAGTATTTAAATGGATTAATTCATAGATGAACACTTTCTTGTAAAACGTTTACATAAACATGTGTTGCAAACTTATCGGGGAAAATTATTTACTAGTATTGTAATGGTCACAATACAGTGAAAAGAGGCAGTCGTTGTAACTCGACTTCCATTAATAAAGCTCTGCGTGTCTTAGACACCAGTTTGGTTTCCCACAAAAGCGTTTTGACTCCAACTGTAGTTGTCAGTTTCTTAAATTAAAATACTATTTTTTACTCCATTCTGCTCCACTTGATCATGTTGCCAAGTGTTTAAATAATTGTTTGTGGGACAAACATTTGGTTTTACTATATATTAAACCTTAGTTTTTTTTCTTTCCTATAAGCTTAATATTTGCAAATAAATTTAGAACAGGACAGAACAGTACTTAATTAGCCAATCTTGAGTAAAGAACGTCTGCATTACAGAAAAAGGTGAAATATGCATATCAGGAATAGCCACATTCAGCAGAAAAAAACAGCCTCCCCACACAGCCAAGAAGAAGAAGAGAGAGATCATGGTCAATGAAATGATCAGTTTCAAAAAAGACACCACAAATAATTAACAAAAATGAGAACCCGAGAGCTTACCGCCTTGGAACGGTCAGTGGCAAATCAAATGGCCACTGGGGTTTAAACCAAATTATAGGGTGCACCAACCTCACACTTGCCCCAGCAGTTTCTCAAATCAACAAACGAGTACAAGTTGTCTTGGTGAAATAACTCCAACTTACCCATCAGCTTAAACAATGTTGCATGCAAAAGCACACAAACACATAAAACATAAGAAGCTAATAAATAGCATTGCAAAGCCAAAGGGGCGAGTACTCAATGATATTACCGAGACCTGAGCCCCTTTGAAATTTCAGAAAAGTTTATAAAAGGGTCTTTTAAAGTGTCTAAATATTTGTTCTGTTTATGAAGTTTCTTCGTAGCTTGTCGTGCCTATGTTTTGTGCATCCCTCATACTATTTATTTCTTGAATCATTAAATCGAATGTTTCAAATCAACAGAAATCAACAAAGAGCACAAAAAAGGTTGGGTTTTGTGAATATTAAGGTAAAATATTGTCAAATATATTATCTGCAGTTATCATTATGGTGCAGATTGTGCGAGAAATGTATACTAATAGTTCTTAAATTTTTCCGATCAGATTTAACGTATTTTTAATCGTAGAAAATCTACTGTCAGAAAGTTGATCAAATAAAACTGAACTGCATTGTTAAATTTCGCAATTAAAATTTTAACCTACTGCTGAAGGTAGCACATTTTCATAGATATTTTTGTCATGGAACTCTGCGGGTCATTTTGTCTGAAATGCAGATAAATGATATGTTAAAATGAATCTTCCTAAATTTTATTCAAAAAAGATTGTGGACGAACTTTTGAACCCTTTGTATAATGTCGCATAAGATAAAAGTGTTCAGATCGAAGTCTCTAAAGAAAATCTGATTTAAAAATAATGTGTAATTGCATGGTATCATCTTCGCAGTTAAGTTTTATGAAGATCTAAGACAGTTTTAACCTTAATCGGAAAGAAAATCGGTATATACCCGCTAATAAAAAGATGACATTTAAAGATGAAGAGTTTTATAATTGCTGTTCATTTGAGATTCGCTTAAGAATTATTGCTTCCTTATTAAAATCACGTTTTAACGTTGTTTGAAGATTTGGCGGTCCTCTCTCGCCTGTGTTTTAGACTGTGATCCCGGTTGTGCCTGAGTTGAGGGTTGGTGTCTGGCACGCTTGGGAACCAGAATTTGCATCTCCATGTGTGGTGAAAACGTTTCACATTTAAAGGTATGTGTAACTCCCTGTAAGTTAAATCGAAGTTGAGAACGGAGTTACATTCGTAGATTTCTGCAAATTCGTATATCTTCATTGTGTATGCGAGATAGACCTCAATCTCGTCCTGTCGAAGAGCGCCTTATTGCAAAAAATGATTTAGTTGGCGCATATTTGCCGCACTCCATTCTTCGATGTAGATCCCGAGGTTCCTCTTCGGTTTTCAGAACACGGGTTTCAAAGTCCCCGGTGCCCGCTTTAAGGATTAATTCCTTCCGCTTGTTTTGTCTGTGGCGTTTGCTTTTTTCCGTCAAAAGTCGTGATATGGACAGCTTTCTGATATTTGGATCTCATTGTAAGAATGGTTCTGGGATCCATATAGTGGGAAACGAAAGCGTGCTGGGGGCTGTATTGGTAGAGAGCAAAGCATCAAGGGTCTTACCTGCCCCAGTCTGTGTTCCCTCGTTGTCACTTGTCACACCATGGTGACCTATGTCGGCAGGCTCCTCATTTATCATTGCAGGGTTATTCCACTGAGCAATGTCACTCATAATGAGCTTAATACATCCGATAGGCAGACCCATCTTTTTAAAGTCCTTTCGTTCACATAATTTAGAGCGTCTTTTGAGACCAATTCCTCTTCTCTCAATTGTTGTGCAACTTTTCTTAGTAATATAAGTTTAGCTGACCATTCATCAAAATAGAAGTCCTGCTCTTGACTTGAGTTATTGTCTGCCATGTCTGAGTCACTCATATTGTAAGTTTTAACGTTTTTATATAGGAACACGTAGCGAAATTAAATTAAACTACAACCGCATGATACGAAGCTGAACGCGCAATGCCTTGGAATGCAAGATTGGAGCCAAAACTCTCCGTCCCAGATGGAGTCATGTGGTCAGAGGTCAGCAGACGGCGAAGCACAGGAGCTGCTCGTTTGTCTAAATCTTATTTAGAAACCTAATTTCATTTTAATGCTGATTCAAGTCATCACAAAAGGAAATATTAAATAGAATTATTGTATTTATATCTATAAAAGGTTTGATAATGACTTCAAATATGCAGATTCAGCAAAGCATTAACCGGAATTCCATCCATCCATCGGTACCCTCATCCGTCCTTTCTTCTGTCCCTTCATCTATCCATTAATCCATAATTGTAATATAGATTTTATTTACGAAATTATATGAATCATTTGAGTTCTTAGATTTAGTTAGTATTCGAAGAAATTTAATGTGTTTGTCTTACCCCTAAAAGTTCTTTGCCCGCATTTCTCTTAATCATCTGAATGATCAGGGCATGCAGAAAAAAGATATAGACAAGGGTCATTTCATCAAATTATAATGTTATTTTCGTTCATTTGATAGTAGATTCAGATATTTGTATTATTCTGGTGTTTTTCGGCTGGAGTCAGAGGTTTAAGTGTTGCTAGCGAGATCAAATTTTCAGAGAAGCTTAACACAAATTGGTATTTTTAAATTGACCATTTTATAATACCAGCTCTGTTTTCCGCTCTACCTTTTGGCTGTGTGGATTGGCTGTGACTTCTTGGTGTGGTTATTTCTGATATGCATGCATCGCTTTCTTTAATAAAGCTGCCTTTCGAAGTTGGTATCTGTTAAAATCTTTTGTTTAACTCTTTACGGGCACGGCTACTGATGAGGTTTTATTGAGTTATTATGCAATTTTGATAATAATACGTCTGCTCTGGATTTCAAGCTAAGACTCTGGGTCCAATTCCAAGTCTGTTTTTTTTTTCGTTAATAAATTTTTATATAAACCAAAAAGATAAATGTCGCGCTTTGTAACACATATTTTTTTCAATTTCTACACGAAATCCATCAAAGAAAATGCTAGTTAGTAAACTGTATCAGTTTCATCGCGCTATATTTCCGGCTTAAAATCTTTAAGAACCTCATTTATTATTTTTAAGGATAGTTCTTGTTTATAATAACATTTTTGATCTTGTAAAAACACAGGGGTTAAAATTATCTGCGGGACCTTAATTACATTTAAATACAGACGATATATTTAGTCGATCCCGCTCGATTTGTGTCTTTTATCCCTACCATCGTGTTCTTGCTGATTTGACTCCAGGTCCAGATCAAGGAGTACCCGCCCCTTTAGATTTGCAATGCTATTAGCTTCTTATGTTTTATATGTTTGTGTGTTTTTGCATGCAACATTGTTGAGCCGATAAGTGGGTTGGAGTTGTTTCACCAAGACAAATTGTACTTGTTTTGTGATATAAGAACCTGTTGGGGCAAGTGTGAGGTTGGTGTATCCTAGAACCTGGTTTAACCCCCAGTGGCAATTTGATTTGCAACTGACCGTTCCTAGGCGGTAACCCCTCGGGGTCTCATTTTTGTTAATTGTTAGTGGTGTCTTTTTTGAAACTGATCATTTTATTAACCATGCTCTCTCCCTCTCTTCTTCTTGACTGTGTGGGGAGGCTGTTTTTCCTGAATGTGGCGATTCCTGATATGCATATTTTACCCTTTTTTTAAACGTCAATAAAATGAGATGATAACATTAAAAAAAGCATAAAATGTAGACATGAACATTTTGGCTTCTGGGTGAAAATTTCTTTCCTGTTTTTTCGGATATCAGGCAAGCTGTAATTTAAGAACTCAAAGACGATTGCTACAGGAACTTTATTGTTAACCTTTTCCCAACCTATAGTTTGTTTTTAATTATCAACGCTTATATGAAAGTATGAATTAGTATATCATGTAACCAGGTTTTTTCAATTGAATTGATCAACTGTTTTTATCACTTTATTTTAGAAAAGTTTAAATTCTGTTAACGAGAAACTAATTTCAATTAAAAAGCCCTTATGTTTTAGCTACACGTATTTTCCATGTAGCTGACAGAACGCGTGTTTTGGAAACAATACAAGAACTTTTATTTCAAGCACTCGGCAAATGTTTGCCTTTGGCTATATACATAATACAACATGAAATATGGCAATAACATAAATTTACAAACATAACAATTAACATAGACAAATAAAATGACATAATCACAGAAAAGGACAGAAAACACAAGCAACATAATTATGAAACATCAATATTACTCAGTGTATCAGAACGTAGTACAAAAGCATCCCTTAAGTATTTACATAGTTTTAATTGTATTGTGACATTTTTTGCGGCCATAATGGAAATAAATTTAGTTATAGCTGGCCATGCAGTAAGACAGAAATATTTTTTTACAAATATCAGTATATCTTGAACAGCAGAGCAGGAAATGGTATTCTGATTCGACTAATTTTTGTGGACAGACCTTGCATAATCTTTGATTCCTATCAATATTATTATATCTTCCAGTTTCTATCTCTTAAGAGTGTGAGCATAATCTAAATTGGGTTAGTTGTTTGCGTAGTTTTTCTGATTTTACATTAAGAAGATAATCTTCAAAACAGAAAGTAGTTTTATATGTTCTATAACAGTCAAATTTAGAGGATTCGTGTAGGCTTGTAGACCAGTACTGAATATATTGATCACGTATACGTGTTTTAACATAGGAAAATAATTTCTATTTACATCAAAATCGGCATTAAGATATGCAAAACCGAGGTTATCTATATACGCACTCATACGAGAGGCCCATGAGTTCCTATTACTAATTTGATTAAGGTAAATATCATGCAATGTTGGATTGACATTACTTTTGATTTTAATCCAGAATTTAATGGCCCTTTCTTTACAAAGTAGAGATAAGAGATAAGGGAAATCTACCCAGCTCACCCAACACTGCTGCATTAGGTGTTTGCTTTTTTACTCCCAGGATATTTTTGCAAAAACGAATATGCAATTTGTCGACCTCTTTGAAATCGTAAATTCCCCAGACTTCCGATCCATACATTATAATTGGAGCAACTAAACAATCAAACAAATACAATTTGGTTTTAATATCTAACTTAACTCTTGTAAATAATGATAATAAACTATGATATGCCTTGAGAGCTTGGTCAGATAACGTTGTCATTGCATACCTTAAATTACCTGTGTACATGAACTTAATGCCTAAATAAATAAAATAATCGTCTTTTCCAACTATTTCACCATTAATATAAAAATCTTCAACATGATTTTGTCTTCTTTTTTTCAAATATACATACTTTTGTTTTTCTTACATTAATTTTCAACCCCCATTTTTCAGAATAACTACATAAATTATTGATTTGATCCTGCAGACTTACATGATCCGTTGTGAATAAAACAATATCATCAGCAAATAAAATCAAATACATTGATAACATATTTATATCATAATCGGTTAATAGGTCATAATTAATACTATTTACTATATCATTAACGAAAAGGATAAAGAGCAGAGGGGAGAGTGGCTCCCCCTGTTTTACCCCGAGCGTGACGTCAAAAAAGTCTGACATATTATTATTTATATCAAGTCTAACACAAGATTTAACACTGCTATAAATTGCTTTAATCATTCTAAGCATATTACAACTGACGCCAGATTCAACAAGTTTAACCCACAATGCCTCGTGTATAACGGTATCGAAGGCCCTTTCGTAGCAATATTGTTCAGATCACTACGTTTGTTCCTTTTAAGGCACCGTAATGTTTTTTTTTAATTTCATCAATTGTAAATGGAGAATCTAGTTGGTCTACATGAAGTACCTCGGATCTTTCGTGGGTAAATGTTTGAGAATTGTATTCTTTATGAGGACTATTAGATATATTTTCGAAATATCGAGAAAATTCATCAAAATTAATATTATAAATTGTTTATTCCTGTTAATACATAATCAACTGTACTTGAGACGGGCTTACCTCTGTTAATCGAATGAAACGTGCATTTATCTTTCTCAAGACGCCCGTTAGCTATTACAATAGAATTTTCTTTGGCCAATGAAAGAAGACGCATACCGAAACTATTTACAGTTTTATCACAATTTCTGCGTGCGGGTAACTGTTTATTTTGAGACTCATCTAATGGTAAGTCAACATATCGGTCAAGGTTTATATCCTCGATCAAATCGAGGCTTTCACCTGTCCTAGAATTCAGATCACCAGTGAGGTAGACCTCGCCTAAATTGGAAAATCGAATGATATCATTATTTAATTGATCAAAAAAATAAAATCAAACAAAACAGAGTGTTCATTTTTATAAACTGAAGAGTCTTCAGGTGGAATATAACATACGTAAAAATAATAATCGTTTTGCAAATAAAAATATTCTTTCTTTAATTTTAGCCAGATAATACCCTTAGGGTCTATCTTTACCAAATCAACCTTATTTTTAGTTCAACCTTAAAATATGCAATTACACCACCACTAGATCTTCTAGCCTTTCTATTAAAATTCGGCCTAGGAGAATTGAAGTTATCATATCCATCAATATTTATATTAGTTGTACCAGAGTTTCAAGTTTCTGTTAAAAAGAGAAAATCATACACTGAAATAAAGTTCAAAAATGGATCATTTAGTTTGGTATTAATACCATGTACATTCCACAATAAAGAGGTCAACTGATCCTTTTCATTTTCCTATTTGTTATCTGCCCTAGCAGGTAGGTTCTGAAGTTCTTTGATAGGCAGAGATTTGACCGTATACACTCTGTCCTCTATAATAAGTCGGTCTCTATCGAGCACTGCACGTTTATTGTTCTCAAACACAAATTGTTAAAACGATTGATACAGTTTTGTCAACTCTTTACCTGCCAATAGATTTCGATACAATATTCAGCGTCGATGGGTATTCACCAAATTGAATATACATGTAGTTATAATTAAGAAATGATATGTCACCAAGCTTTTTAAATTATATACTTTTTTAAATTTGTCACATCGCACGAGAAGAAATGCCCGTTATGCATGAACATCTTAAAGTCACACAAAACGTAATAAAACCCTGTATTTTATTCAAAATACAAGTAAATATAAAATGTTTCGCTATTTACGAAATATCTAGGCAAAATAATTGTTATCTTTTCGAAAAAAGATGAACGGAAAATGAATTTTCACCTCAAAAATAAGAATTTTTGTTGGAATTAAAACAATTCCAACGTCTGACCAATAAAATTCGCCTATAAAATACCAAAAATTAATAAAATATCATAATTTTAAAACAACGTAAGAAAAAGATAGGTCACCATGGTTTTACAAATTGTTTTAAACAAATCAAAGTATTTTTTTCAAATCAGGAAAAATTTATGAAACATGTTAAGCTCATAATAATAAACTAATTTTTCCCAGGCAAAAATATTTGCACATTGGCAGGCCTGTTAATTACATGTAAAAGAATGTATTGATATGTTTTAATGTTTAACGTACAATGAGCACCGCTAACACGCATTTTTTTAGATTTTTTACAATGATGTTTTTTTTTCAATTTCATATTTGTATACAATTGTTATTTACCTAGCATCATGCAAGTTTCGTAGAAATCTAAACGGTTCATTTTCGTTTTTTGAAACTGTAACAAAATCTTAAAGAACAGACAAATATAGTTTACAAACCAGTAAAAATGGTAATATATTTTAAAATTAAAGTTAAAACTCATTCATATGCAGAAGACAATTTTACGGACCTGTTGATAACATGTACAAGTACGTTTATAATACATATACTATTAATATCATAAATAAATATACTGCGTACCTGCTGAAAGATTCAATGAATCTTTAAAAATGGTAATACAATATCTTTTCAATTTCATTTTATATGTCTTTGGTATGAATTGAGTCATATCATATATTTTTTCTAAGTGTGTTTGTGTGTCATTCATATGTAACAGAGTTATGACATGCATTTGATATGAAATCAATTTCCTAGCAGCCAATCAAAATAATATAACCAATGGGATAAAAAGGAATTTGATTAAGGGCATAATGTGCAGTCACAATAATAAATATGTGTAAGGCAAAACCTTTTAAAGGTTTATTATACATTATGAGAACTGAAAAATAAGATAGATTTCTGATTTTTAACCCAAATTTAGAATTTTGCTTGTTAAACACAAAATTTATACATCTTCAAGCATTTACCTGGCTTCGATTTCTCAAAATTTTACAGAGAGCTCTTGCTTTAATTCAAGATGAAACCAATAACCAAAATGCCAAAAATGGATATCTTTTCAATTTCATTTTATATGTCTTTGGTATGAATTGAGTCATATGCAAAGTTTCAATTCTACAAAGATCGAACATTTTTAATATTTTTTTGAAACTGAAACATTTCCCTCACATTAAAACAATCCTTTTAAGGAGGTCCGAGCTTTTGAAAGATAAAATGTTTTTTTAACAACGTGGAGTATGCTTTAATGTTTTAAATAATACCACCTAATAGAAAACCCACAATTTTTAACAAATGCGGGATCACGGAGAGGTCACGTACATGATTTTTTTTAAAACAAATGTAAACAACAAGCGTAAGACAGATTCCAATACGATTGTTAGAAATTAAGCTTAATACATTTTACAGCATTCATTCATTCATCTTTATTGGCAAATCAGCAAAATCTTGCCTTTGGCCATTTACAATATAACAAAATTAAAAAAATTACAAACGTAATAAAAATGAGGTAAACAGAATACGATTATCCGATTCGCGTTCAGAATACAAAAAAAAAGATAAATAAAAAGAAATATGAAAGAAGGCGAAATAATACTAAAAAATTAGTAGAAGCGCGTTTAACAAATGCTAAGCAATATTGGAAAATGTTAAAGGATTCTTCAGTTAAGGTTTCAAGTTCAAATGTAAGTGCGATTAATTTTGCGAGTTATTTTAAGGCTATTAATAATCCAGAGAATCATTTCTATCAAGCCGATGAAGACATATTATATTTTAATGACAGATTTTTAGATGGGGAACTTCATGTTATGTTTGCAGAATTAGACATAGAGATTACATTAGAAGAAATAAGTAAATCTATTAAGCAATTACGAAAAAATACTAACGGTGGGGTAGATTTATATTTAAACGAGATGTTTATTCATGGTGAAGAGTATTTAATACACTATTTTCACGCTTTATTCAATTCGTGTTTAAAATTAGGGCATTTTCCAGGAATATGGTCAGAGGGTATTATTGTTCCGATACTTAAAGGTGGTAATGAAAATGATCCGGGGAATTACAGAGGTATTACACTTCTTAGTACATTGGGAAAACTATTCACAAGAATTCTTAATAACAGGTTAGATGAATGGGCAGAAAAATATTCAGTTTATATAGAAGCCCAATCAGGTTTCCGTAAAGGCATGAGTACAGTGGACAGCATATTTATTTTACATTGTTTAATAAGTAATTGTTTAAGTAACAACGACAAACTATTCTGCACATTTGTTGATTTTCAAAAGGCTTTTGATTTTGTTGTAAGGGATATATTATGGTTCAAATTAATTAAATATTGGGTGAGGGGTAACATACTGAATGTAATAAAATCTATGTATAAGAGTGTTAAGTCAAAAGTTAAAATGAACGATGAATTAAGCTATTCTTTCACATGTGATTTAGGGGTACGTCAAGGGGAAAGTCTATCTCCTTTTTTAATTAGTATGTATCTCAATGATATAGAGGAAACATTTATTTTACATGGAGTGCAAGGTATTGAACTTGGCGATTTGAAATTATATTTTTATTACTGTACGCAGACGATATTATATTGTTCGCCAAAAGTGCACAAGAAATACAAAATTCATTAAATGTTTTAGCGGATTATTGTGATAGATGGAAGCTGCCGGTAAATGTCAAGAAAACTAAAGTTATGGTTTTTCAAAAGGTGGTAGGTTGCCACAAAATTTATCATTTAAATATAAGAATGATGAAATAGAAATCGTAAGTATATTCAAATACCTTGGTATTTTATTCACTTCAAGTGGGTCTTTCAATGAAACCGAAAGAATGCTAGCAGGTCAAGCATTAAAGGCTATTTTTAAAATGAATAAATATTTATTTAAGTTTACAGATATTTCACCAAAAACACACACTAGATCTTTTTGATAAACTGGTAGCTCCGATTCTTTATTATTCCAGTGAAGTTTGGGGATTCAATATTGGGACTCAAGTTGAGCGCACACATTTAGCTTTTTGCAAAAGGTTACTCGGCGTTAAGATATCAACCCAAAATGATTTTATTTATGGTGAAACCGGAAGATCAACTCTTATAAACGGAAGATACTATAGAATTATTAAGTATTGGTTAAATCTTTGCGTGTGTGGAGATAACAAATACATTAAATATGCTTATAATATGTTAAAGAATTCTTTCGAAGCAAATCCTAACAAAACAAATTGGGTCTCGAAGGTCAAAATTTTACTATCTCAGTTAGGGTTTTACGAAGCTTGGCTTAATCAAGGAGTAGGGAATTCTAAATTATTTTTACTGCTTGTTTGGCAAAGATTGCGAGATAACTTTTCACAAAATTTGAATATAACTATACATGATTCATCCAGGTCAATGTTTTACAAAACCATTTTCAATTTTAATTATAGAGAGTACCTTAACTTAGTGAATATAAAGAAATATAGAAACGCATTATCTAGATTACGTTTGTCTTCACACAAGTTAGCTGTTGAAACCGGAAGGTGGCATAGACCGGAAAGTGTACCTTATTTTGAACGTAAATGTATTAAATGTGGGGTTTTAGAAGACGGGTTTCATTTTGTTATTGAATGCAAAAATTATAAAGATATTAGAAAAAAAAATAAACAATTACTATCTGCGTCATCCAAGTTTCGTTAAATTTATACAATTGATAAATAGCGTAAACCCGGTTGAAATAAAAAAAACCTTGCCACTTTTACTTTTAAGGCTTTTGAGATAAGACGCAGATTGGTAACTGGCTAATGTGTTTTTTCCTAATACTAAGTCTCTCCCGCATGAAAAATCTGCTTAAAGTAAATTAAAGAATATTAATTGCTGTCTTAACGAAATAATTTATTTATTGCATTATAAGTACGTGTCATATAGTTGTTTGAATATTATGTAATTGAATAATAATATTTACAATTATTATGTCATATATCATCTTGCTGTACCAGTAAGTTATTACACATGTTTTGTTGTTAATTCTTCTATGCTATGGATCTTGTCAGATTTATTTGCATAATAAACTCTTCTTTTTCTTCTATGGCAAAGACAGAACAAATAGAATCTAAGCAAACAACAATAACACAAAGCATTGATTAACATGATAAAGACATTAAATGGTATATAAGTACATGATAATTACATAACGCAAAGCATTAGTTCACATGATACAGTCGTGACAAAAAATACATGAAAGTAATCAAACTAACAATAATATACAAATAACTAATCTGGACCGCAAAACAAAGACATTTATTAATTTAAATTTGTAGAGAAAGGCGAAATAAACTCTGAATTTCTTTTAAGTGTTGAAAAGCTGGGACAAAACATGAAAGCTTTAAGTTCTGTGCTTATATTTTTAGAAAACAAATTGTTCACTTCGTTACTTTGAGTCTAAACGAAGGCTTTCAGCTATGCATTTTTCTTTTACGCACAAAGTCCATTCTCCTTAAAGATTGCTCGTCACGTATCAATACGAAAATAAGTAGCTTTTAATATAAAATTTTATAACGAAAACTGTTACGAGTACAATCGCAGCCAACGTATGAGCAAAGCAGATACCTAGAATAACAGGAATGGACCAACAAGGTTGTATTTAAAGCGGATTAATCGGTTACAAAAAGACATAGTTGCATATATAGATATGCGATTTATTGCTGCAATATATTTATTTTTGTTGTTGTTTTTGTTCGTGTATTTTTCAGATTTTTGGTATCATTAACAAAGGTTGGCAGTAAAATTTCTTCACGCAAGATTCCCAGACTTAAAAAAATGGGTTTGGCCTAAAAAAAACAAAATGGACTATTTTGTTTAATAGAATATTGACAGGGAATCTGAGAAAATAAATCCTGCACATCACAGAAGAAAGCCAATTGTAAAGGTAATTTTTTAAAAATCAGCAGTATATCCTAGTCACGTTATCGAACAATATCCAAATCTAAACTGGATGGAATACAAAAACCATCCATCATAAAACTGCATGACCCACTTTTTTCTGAAAGCCATACGCCGATGACCATAGATGGTATTAAATTAAATACACCATCGAAGGTCTATTTTCACTATCATAGGCATACCATCCTTTGGAATTGATCTAAATTTTACTGTTTACTTGTATATGTATTGGGAGAAATATGCATTTCCATTACTGCCCATGAACAGGCTCAATCAAAACAAGCCTGAAATATTTTCATATTTTCGGTGTTTTTAAAGTAAAGAATCCATTAATTTGCACAAATGTAAAGATTTGATATGTATTGATGTCTTAGATGTAATTGTATTGTGTCTATTTTTTATGATATTGTCATGAATATATTGTGTCTAGTTTATCCCATACACATTTTACTATCTGTCGGGGTTTTTTTATTTGAAGGTAATATTATACTTACTGTTCTATTTGTTGCTGTTTGCCATTAAATATGATTTCTTTGAAAGACGTTCTCTGATACAATGTTGGCACACATCTTTTTAACACCACTTCCTTGCTTCCAATCAAGTTAACTACATCATCCGAAATAATTTTAAGTCGAGAATTTTACAAAAAAGAACAGACTTTGAAGCGTTCTATAATGTACGTTATTGATATAGAAAGTAATGAAGGGGAACTTTGCCAAAAACATTGCCAGATTGAAAAAGCATTCTATGGGTTACTGGATCGGTTAAACGGGGGATTGAATCTGGGAGGTAAAAACAACACTTCCTCATTACAAATATTGACAAGACAGTTACTGAGCTGCAAACATTCGTTTAGAAGTTTATTAGCGCATATAAAAACATCTCTTAGCACGTTAATTACAGACATTCCCTGTAGAATGTTACTATATTTGGAACTGTCATTGTGAAAAAGTTAGTATTTTCATTTTCAAATATGCCCTAAATTATTTTTCAGTTTGTCCTTGTGCTATAACGGTAACTGTTTTTGTTTTGAACATTTTAAATTGTCTTTATTGTTTACTGGTTTAAGTAGAAAGCTCTGAAATTGTGTATGTGACTACTCTTTCAATGTTTACCTAAAGTAATTCAAAACAAATGCCTGAAGGTGTTTGGTTGAAGTTGACAATATAAAAACATATAAACGTAAAACTGTTTGAATATTTAATCGCCTATAATTTTACGAGCTTCTTGATAAAATTACATGTTTAGAAACAATCACCAAAACAAACTTAAACAAGATTACGAAATGCTTTAGAAAAAAATGCTTGCGTAGTAAAAATAGCTTGATATAGCTAACCAAAGTTCTCGCAAACTATCAGGACCGTTTCTATGCAAAAATCAAGAGCATATCACTTACGAGAAAAAGACTTTATAAACCGCAGACATAATTTTCTTGGTACATTAAAAGCACATGAATTTAAATTAAATGCAAAGCTAGGCATTTTTATGGTGCTTGTTTATAGTCTTACATTTTTTTACCACGAAAATGTCGTTGATACGGTTGTTATTGAAACAAATGTTGTAGAGATAAAAATAATTTACATTTCTTGTGAAAACATATTTTAGTGACGAATCAGTATAATTTTTTTATGGAGTTGTTAAGACAAAACTGTTTGGCAATTGTATATAAAATCAGCTGTAGCAGCACACTGTTTAAATAAAAAAATGTCTGTGTTTGTTGGCTAGTCTATATGGTAATTTTATGACTATGATATTACTATTGTAATCAATTTGAAACATTCGGGAAGAATAAATGAATTTGAGCAAATGAAAACCCAATATGGGACTCCGTCGTGAATAATTACTTACGCATAACTTAATTAACCTAGTCCATTTATTAAGAAGACGGTTACCCCAAATGTTCTTTTTTTCGTTAATTTGTTGTGCTGTCTTTTTTAAATTTATTTCCTCTTTGGTTGCATGTCAGTGGCAGGGTTTCAAGAGTTTATGAAGGTTTATGGGGAACTCTTGTCAAATGACCTAAAAGCTTCATTTGTTTATTGTATCCCTGTCATCCTTTTTTTGCTGATTTTACTCCAGGTGCTCTGGTCTCGGTAAGATCATTGAGTACCCCGCCCTTTTGCTTTGCAATTTGCTATTAGCTTCCTATGTTTTATATGTGCTTTTGCATGTAACATTGTTGAGCTGATAAGTGGGTTGGAGTTATTTCATCAAGAGAACTTGTACTTGTTTGTTCATATGAGAACCTGTTGGGGCAAGTGTGAGGTTGGTGCACCCTTGAACCTGTTTTAAATCCCCATTTCCACTTATCGTTCCGAGGCGGTAACCCCTAGGGTTTCTTAATTTTGTTATTTATTTTAGGTGTTTTGAAACTGATCATTTTCTTAACCATGCTCTCTCTCTCTCTCTCTCTCTCTCTCTCTCTCTCTCTCTCTCTCTCTCCTCCATGCTTGTGTAATGACGCTGTGTCTTCTGAATGTGGCCATTCCTCGTGTGCATATTTTATACACCCATGTTCTCTTTTACTCTCTACTTTTTGGCTGCGTAGGAAGGCTGTGTTTTTAGTTGTGGCAATTCCTGATGTGCATATTTTACTTTTCTTTTAAAAATGTCAAAAATCTCTTTGGAATGAGTCCTCTTTAGATTTTGCCGCTACTAAAACTTGTAGGGCTAATTCTAGAGCCTGCTTTCCCCCTTTTATACGGTTTTAGAATACCCAAAATGATTATTTGCAAAGTAGCATAATTTCTTCTGGAAAGCACACATCTTTTCACAAATCCTCCTTAAAATTATATACACGGGAGCCAAAAAGTAAAAAGTTCACCTCTTTATACATAATGTGATGACAGCTTGTAAATAGATTCCCCTCGAATGAATTCATTTGCATCTAAAAGATGAGAATACGAACTAAATATCAGGGATTATGTCATTTCGTTTTCAGAATTGTTTTCGATACAACTTCATTTATGCAGTATAGATATTTGACCATTAATCGACTTGGTATTGAAAACCTGTACCCTCTTTATCTTAAATGTTAATAAGAGAGACCCAATGACCAACTACAAAACCCGGTAGTAAACACCATATACGCAAATTATCTTAATGTAAATAAGACAAACCACTGGGCTCTTGATCTATTGAGTCTCCTTTATAGCATTATTACTTTCACAGTTACGAACTAGATAATTTTGATTTTCAGTTTTCCACATTAGACGATAATGTCATGTTCACAACATGTTTGCGTGTCTATCACTCTTCTATCGCTTATCTGTTAATTTAGGCGTTTTTTTTCATCATTGTTTAGTTTTGAAAAAAAAAACAGTTATTAATATCACAGACTGTAAAAGTACATTATGCACGTTTCTCCGCCGGTAGCATGATTTGATTATTAATGTTATTGCAGTTAAAATCTAAAAATGAAATGTTAAAATATATTGTTTCTAAACCGATTGATAATTAAAGATCTGAATAACCAGTATTAACTTAAAAATAATCCAAAACGATGCATATATTTAAAGAAATGCTTCGAAAGGCATTTCAAATTCAAAAAGAAAACCGGTATACAACCTGATTTACTCATCGACGTTGTATTACTTTTCTTTTGGGCATTAGTTCATCGACGTCGTGAGTTAGAGAAACATTAATATTGTTATTTCGGGGGTCCTATATTTGATATAATACAGCATCTGTCGTTGTATCATTATTACTGATTAGACAATACAACAGAATACAAAGGACCTTTTTGAACAATGATGAATTTCTTTTACCATTAATTTTTTAACCATTCATATACGTTTAATAATTATAACAACACAACAACAACATATAGATGTATTGCCAAAATGTTCAAGGATGGATCAATGAACCTTTTATAGCAATAAGACATTTCCAAAATTATTCAAAATATTTACTATTACGTGTTTAAAGATTGTTCAACTTCAACTGTTAACAATTAAAATGATTTAGTCAATAAATTAAATAAAATATATTTACCTGAATGAGAAGATGGTCTTTCCAATTTGTTAAAGTGTATTTCATTTTTTTTCTTCATCTATTCAAATAAGGCCATATAAGTAATTCATTTGCTGTGTGTATTCTGTTAGCATCTTATAAGTAATATTTGAATTATAATTTTCATATAATTATTTATCAATATCCACAGAAGGTATTAAAGATGTTGTCGTAAGATATTAAAAATCAGAATGAGATATTTCATTCATGATTTTTTGTTTCATATATACCTACAGCTCATCAATCCTTAGTACGGCTCATTTTAGTTATCCAATCAAATCTCATTGTCATAGCTTCTTAAAGGCTTCCTATAGTATTTCATAACCTGATACTAAGGCTAGGTACGTCAGCCTTACTGTTAGAGGAACGCTGTAGCGATAACTTGATTGTCTGATATTAAAGTCAGCTTACGTGTATCAGAAGCTCATGGGAAACTTTCTATGATAGATCCAGGCGCATACATTATCTCGAATTCGAACTCTTACGTAAGTCATATTAATTGGAGAAACGAGTTGTAAAATAAAAAATAATAAGATGAAAATGGTTATGAAGTATTTGTCCGCTTAAGTTCGAATTAAAGCGATCACTTTGGAGGACACAAAATACTTTGGTAATCTTTGGCAATAGCTGACTCGGAGAAGCTGGTCTGTCCGTGATTGGATATAAACAACGCAACCATCTCACACTCTTTTAGCCTAAAAAGTTTAAAAGGCCTAAAATATTTTGTTATTTATCGTGTTCGATGGTTTTCAAAGTTCTTTTTTTTCATATGTTTAAATATCAAAGAAGTGATGTCTGCGCCGTGTGGCGGATTTAAAACTTGCCCCGTACATTTAATCAGAGCTGTTGTCAATGACCATCTTTAAAGGCCTTTGAGATTGATACATATATTTGTTTTTATATGAAGTAGAACTTTACCTGGGGTTTGAGTAATGTCCAACTACCCATAGGCGATACCTCCAACTTTTTAATTCTCTGTGATTAGAGCTTTACCTGGGGTTTGAGTAATGCCCAACTACCCATAGGAGATACCTCCAACTTTTTAATTCTCTGTGATTTGCAAGATTTTAATTCTCAGATCAAAATCTTTACATATTCAGTTCCGCCCATTGCATTTTCGTTAAGATCTAACCTATTCCTTAAACTGAGCCCCATATGTCGCTGATGGATTGGTTGTAATCTGCAAATACCGTTTTAAATGCTCCATGTTCATCGTCGTGTACACAACAAGGTTTGGAATGGATTAAAATTTTACTGTTGTAGATATTGAGCTGTGCTCCAAACGGGGATGAGCGGCATGGGCAGTATTAGGCATTTACATGACTGCAAATGTAAGAGCTCAGTTAAACCGAGCCTACTGTATTCTCATATTAGCCGTGTTTGGTAACTTTCAAAAATTCTTTATCATCTGTTTTAAACTTTAAACAATAAATTACACCGTTTTACTTCCTTTCATGTCACTGCCATTACAAACTCTACTTGCCTTCGGAAACCAATGATATTCAACCGAGGTATTGGTATAACCAAAGACTAGTATTTACTTGCCGTCACCTCAAGTGTGGTATTTATACTTGAGCTGAAGAATTTATAACATTATAATCGTTAATGTTCATATTGAGTGTCTACATCTTATTAATCAGCAAATGTAGAGGAATTGATATGAATCCTTCATAGCTGTACACATCAAAGGTACTTTTAAACACATTGTTATCAGCTAAATTCTCCGAGTAATATAAAGGAGGAAAACGTTGGTATTTATTTAGTTTATAAGTAAATTATAGTCTTAGAGATTTAATTTGCATACAAAACAAATAAAACATAGTCTTCTAAGAGAATTATTGATTATATCAACGTACGTTATTTCGCATAGTACAAATTATTATTAAACGTAAAATTTATTAATTATAGATTTTTAAACCTAAAACTTAACTAGCTTTTCATCCGCGTTTCGATATATGCCTTTACAAAACAATAAATGGCATTTCCTCTATCTGGGAGCGAACCCTTGCCGTCACGGCGACAGCGCCTAGCCCCGCAAATCCGACGACGTAACCAAATGAGCTTACCGGGACAACTCCCAAAAAGGTGGATCGGATAGCCCTGATATACGTTGTCATCACTGCACGACATCGGTAACGGGTTATATTACTGATAACAGTACTGACTATATGTACGGGGAGACATTTTACGGCCCGAACAGATAGCGCAACTGTGAACTTCAAATGATATTGCCTCTACCTGGGAGTGAACCCGCACCGTTACGGCGACGGCGCCTAGCCCTGACAATCCGACGACGCAACCAATTAGAGCGATACCGGAAGCACAAAACATGCTGTAGGGTGAAGTCTTTTATTTAAAAAAATATGCATTTCATTTTGATAATACAAGTAATTTTGTAGCAAGTTTTAGTAGAATTTCTTAACAGTGCTTTCTTAGAGAATAAAACTTACATTTTGAGTTAAAATTGTCAATACTCTGACCTTTTTTCTTTCTTTAATTGAGCGGATATTACATCTTAATGAATTTAAATATCAATATATGCTAAGTTATTTTTCACTTTTCAAAAGTGTTTTATGAAAAAAACACATGAAAATTTATCCAGTCATTGGAGTTGTTTTGTGGTTATTTATTTGAACATTTGGGGTAGAATTGTAACAATTTTCCAGATCGCCGAATGTTTCTCTACTCGGTAAATTCACATGACGCAACCTGGCTGGCTTGTCCTACGGATATCACGAACATTGCCAATAACTACGGATATCACGAACATTGCCAATAACTACGGATATCACGAACATTGCCAATAACTACGGATATCACGAACATTGCCAATAACTACGGATATCACGAACATTGCCAATAACTACGGATATCTCGAACATTGCCAATAACTGCGATTAGGATATTATTTAAGAAATAATCAATAGCTTCCGGTGAATTATCGCAGAATAATTCACGGGGCGGAGTTCAGATGCGTAAGGATATATCACGAGGGGCGTAGCCCCGAGTGATATATATCTACGCAGCTGAACGAAGGTTTGTTTGTTTACTTTCAAGCATGCTAAATCACTCGTCTGACCTCACTTTTGCCAGACATGTAAACTCAATTATTTTATATCATTAAAATGGAAATATGCTTATTAGGATTGCCACACCCAGAAAAGTTCCCTATGTAGCTAAAAGGAAGAGTTAATTGTTGTCAGAACAGAATAAATAAACTTCAAACCAAACAACATGGGCTGTTGAAAGGGACTCGCAGAAATAAATTTTATCCAGTGCTTATCCTAACAGGACCATTGACACTTCTTTGGATTTTTCTAAGAATAAGATGAAAAAGGGAAACTGAAAGCCACCGAACACAATAAATATGAAAACATTACAGGTTAGGTCTGACTGGGCCTGAAAACGGACAGTAACTACAATGCATTTGTCAATGACTGCCCTCGCCGCCATGCCCGCTATATTGACATCAGTAAACCTAACAGGCACGGTTTTATTAAGCATGAACCATGGGCAGTAATTGAAATGCATATGACTTCACACGCCTCCAAGCCCCTGGTTGATCGCAACTCAATATTTACAGCAATAAACAGTACGATTTTTATCTATCTCGAACAATGGTATGCATATGGCCGGTGAACATGGAACCTTCAGCGCGGTATTTTCAGACTAATATCATTCCATGTTTAGCTGCGTATGGTCCAATGATAACAGAATGGGTTAGCCCTAAACGAAAGTCATCAAAACACGACAAATTGAAAATATTGCAGGCTCGGTTTGATTGAGCCTGCTGACCGAAATACAACTTAGTGCTTACGCTGTTTATCTCCGGGTTGAGCGCAACTTAATAATTATGTATTATTTAAATATAAGTTTCTCACATAATTATCGAACTATGTGTAATGTAATTTACGAATTCATTGTTCAGGAAAATTTTTGGATATTAAGATTTTGTCTTCAAAATAGTCTTTGTTTGTGAATGAAAATATTTTATGATGTTATGTGAACCGACGCTTATTTTACGAGACGATCGTGATGTGCTTCGGCATTAAATATCTATAATTTAATGGATACCATTTCAGCCCACGCATAAAAGTTTATATCATCAAGTTACCACATTTTAGACAGTATAATTTTTAATAAAGTTTGATGACCAGGAAATTCCAAATAAAAAAAAACAGCAATTAGTCGAAAATAACCTGAAGTTCTAATATTTTTTATGACAAAGCGATTAAAGGGTAGAGCCTTCTAGGTACGACAATCAATTTAAAAAGGTCCATGCAGCACAACCAAACAAACATGTTAAAAGTAAAGGCGAAAAACGGCTCCATTGTAGGTTTAATGTTCACTGTCAAATGCACACAATCTATGAGGAAACTAATAATACCTATGAACAGGTAGAATAAACAAGTCTGCGATATCTTTTATATTTGTCTTTTTCGGTGACATAAAAAGTTCCCTCTTCTTCTCTTTGTGCTCAGAAATGATACGACCTTCTTTTTCATTGTACAAAGTGTTGTTTTCGGTATCTTTTGCCCAGGCTAACATAACACACTTTGTCTATAACATGCTCAATCAAGCGAAGTCAGGATTATGTTTATATTTGTCGTTTTCGAAAGCTGCTTCATCAATTCTAATTGATTCTTTCAAAGTTCCATGTTTTAGCTATTAAACCAGGTGGCTTCTATCGCAAAACAGGAGACCGGTATTTAACTGTACCTTATTTGTTTAAGAATACTGCATTACCTATCGTTTTCTTTATTATTATCTTAAATATGACACTGGTACTGATATTTTGCTTTGGCCGGAAACTAGGCTAGAATACTCAAGTATACCCTATTTAAAGTTCTATAAAAAACCCATTTTTTGATTAAGGTAAATACATGTTCAGGCTTGTTAGACAAACGGTTATGCTGACAGAGGATATTCATGTAATGTGTTTACACTCATCAATACGCGTCCCGAAATGACTTTTGCATTACTTTTCGTACACCCGTCGTATCTTCCATATTTGGACATAACTGCAACAACATCTTTGAATTATTCATATCGTAAAGAAATACAAAACGACTATTTCTATTAAAATTGTGTTCATGTGTCTTTTCTTAATCAGAAATACTTTGAAAGGCATAATTCAATTATTTTTTCATATGAGCGAAATCTCATATTTCTGTTCAAACCACATCAATATAAGAAAAACCCCATACTAGCTATTGTCATCAATATGATAAATTCAGTTAAAGCGTCTATCAAGGTCAGATGTGATAGAATCGCCAGACAGTACAAAACAAAATAGAAACAAACATATTTATACTAATATAAAAGCGAAATATGCATATTAGAAATAGCCTCACTTGGAAATACAGCCTCCCACACAGGCTGAAGTAGAGCTGAAAAGAGATAGCACAATAAATAAAAATGTTAACCCGGGGAATTACCGCAATAGCACTGTCTGCGGCAAACCACTTTGTCCCAGGTGTCGGGATGACCTATACTAAAAAGCTCTTTATAACATTCTCCGGGCCACGAAAGGTAAAAGTCTCTTTAGTCTTTTTTCACAAAATATCAATATCTCTGAATACAACTTAAGAACTTTAACTTAAAAAGCACTAAACATAGAGTTTAAAATAAAATTGTATGGTCAATACACAACGGAAACGCAATAATTTCGTTATTTTTTTCGAAAATTTCATTCACTGATCTCTAATTGGTATAACTTCTTGACTGTTCGTATGGTGACACCTCTGCTGGTTCTGACTCGGGCAGTTCGCACCTTCTGTACCAGTGATCGCCAATCTTTGGAGTATCTTGTAAACGTTTATGTAGTTTGTGGTATTCTAGCAACGATGTGAGATACTCGTTCTTCCATAAGCTTTAACTTTTAATCTCACACATTCACTAAACTAAGAGGTTAATGACATCTATTTGCAAATTAAAAATGAAAATAAAATATACTTCTTAACACAAAAACTTATATCTGAGTACAGTTTTCTGCGAAAAAAAAACACCAAAGATTCCGGATGTTTTTTTAGCTTTATTTGTGAAAACTGTACTTCAAAAGGTTTTTATTTTTAAAATATTAGTGTAGATGCATGTACAAAACCCATTACTTAACAAAAATATATGTTTAAGAGAAAATACATCAGTTTTTATTTTAGGTTTGAGGCAATTTGTGTCGAGTTATTGGTGCCATTAATATTGATATATTTTCACTGTTACTGTTACTCTCGGGTCATATTTAATTAAGTGTACTATGAAGACATATTTAAAACATGGTATTAAATTTATTCCATGTTTGTCTTATGAAATACAAATAAATTTGCTTTTATAAATTTAAAATGAAACTGATTATTTTATTAACCATGTTCTCCTCCTCTCTCTTCTTTTTGACTGTGTTGGGAGGCTGTTTTTAACCAGCGAAGCTGGTTTTACTAATCACAATTCTGAAATCGGTATCAAACCAACTTGCAAAAGGCGATTTACGCATTTCAGAGAAATCAGAGTAAGTAAAGTAGTCCCCAAGTTTCCTGTTACGTGTTAAAGTTGGTATTATCTACGTCATGTTGATAGGACAAAACCTGTGCGGTGCATCAATGGTAAATGTAAAATCGGTGCGGTTCATATTTCTAGGACTTGATCGGTGCGGTGCAACAATGGTCAAACATTGTCCGTGTCCGCGATTTTTCACTCACCAAGATATCGTTGGGTTTATTCCATACCTCCGTGTCCGTCCGACGTGGAACGGACACGGAGGTATGGAATATGGGTCGCACTAAAATGCGGTCCAATTAGCGGACGATATAGAATATCGTTGAAAAGTGCGGACGACAAAAACAAAGAAGGAGCGTCATTTTTCGTGTTCATTATGTCTTTGGGATGTCAGTACACAGATTTCACTATTACAATTTCTTGCCTAAAACCCTTTACTCAATATATACGCCTTTCATCACATAGGTTACCAGTTCAGGTCCCAATCAGCTGGCACAATAGTGCCATCTGATCTGGATTTAAAATTTGTGATTACTGGTCAGAAAAAAATGATAATAAAAGCGAACAGTTTAAATCCTAATCAGATCGCACAGATGTGCCAGCTGATATGGATCTAAACTGTTCGCACAAGCTATGAAGGTATATCTATGGAGTAAAGGGTTAACAGAAGCCTTCATCCAGATAATACATGGAAACCCTTATTTCCACTATCATTTAGACAAGAGGAAGTTCTTTGCGAGTGAAACAAGTTTTTTTGCTTTTTCGTAAATGGATACATGTATGAGAATCATGGCACTGGTTGTTCTCAATAAGAGAAAAACGCTTCGCTGGTTTTCTGTACTTTCAGTACTTTGATTTCTGAATGTGGCAATTCCTGATATGCATATTTCACCTTTTTTGTTATTTAACAATTTTGATCAACTTCAACTATGAGCTTGAAAATTTAAATGAAAAAAAATCAACTACTGTAAAATGAAAACTCATTTGTAGTCTTTTAGAACCATTCCCACTTGGAATGATAAGAAAGTGTACAAGCACCTACAAACGTTCTGTTTCATTCAAACAAAATCATGCAAAACTTTTCTTTTTTGTTCTGACACTGCTTAAGACAGGTGTATATAGTGTGGTGTAATTGTAAAAAATATACACTACTGGGGCTTTGTTTATTTTCAAAGATTGTCAGTTCTACATCCCTCGACACTTCCTATTAAAGTATGAGTGTGGTATATGTGTTGTTTTATACCTTTTGCTTTAGCCCTATATGCACACAATAATACTAATAATTTGGGGAAGGGGAGGGTATCTCTGATAGTTTCCCATACACACCACCCTAACGTTTTAGTTGAAGTTTTGAAAGAAGTAACAAAGTGAAATATACATATCAGGAATAGCCACTTCCAGCAGACACAGCCTCCCCACACAGCCAAAAAGTAGATAGGAAAAGAGAGCATGGTATTACAATAATCAGTTTCAAAATGGACGCCACAAACAATTAACGAAAGTGAGAACCCGAAGGGTTACAGCCTTTGAATGGTCAGTGGCAAAACAATTTGCCACTGGGGGTTTAAACCAGGTTCTAGGGTGCACCAACCTCACACTTGCCCCAACAGGTTCTCGTATCACAAAACAAGTACAAGTTGTCTTGGTGAAAAAAAACTCCATCCCACCCATCGGCTTAGTAATGTTGCATGCAAAAACACACAAACATAAAACACATACGAAGCTAATAGCATTGCAAAAGCCAAAGGGCGGGTACTCAATGATCTTACCGAGACCAGGGCTCCTGGAGTAAAATCAGCAAGAACACGATGACCGGGATAAAAGAAACAAATCGAGCGTTTAGGTTCTTTTAGGAAAATATTTCCCCATAAACCTTCATAAACTCTAAAACCCCAGCCACCGTCGTGCAACCAAAGAGGTAAGCATAATAATCAACTGTAGATGGGTTAATCACCAGGCCTGCAGAGCGCTGTAAAATATCATATTGGTAACCTTTTTTCTTAAATTTACAGATGGTTTTTACGAATAATGGGCCAGTCACAAATCAATTGCGATGCGTCGGCGATGGGTAAAACCCGGGAAATTTGAACAAAATCTTGAGACAGATCTCACGATTTTGCACCCGTCGGAGGCGCTCTCCGGACGCCTGCGGCTTGTCGCAGATTTTTTAGGCATCGCCACACCCGTCGCGGTCCCCAACTTTGAACTTAAAATTTTAAGATTGCTCGCAAGATTTTTCACCCATTTTGGGCATCCCAGACACAATCTCCGATGACCTACGATGCCCTCCGATTAATCGGAGGCGTCCTCCGAATAATCTGAGACTAGTCGCAAGATTCTGTGTGGGATTGGAAATTCAGGTTGAGATTCAATGCCTGCGAGTAGTCTCCGGCGCCCTCCGTCTGAATAGGAGGCGCCCTGCGACGATTCGTACGCTTTCTGCGATCGTCTCCGACGAATCGTACGGTGGAATCGTAGTAAATCGCCGTATATATAAGGGCGCCTCCGACCGGATCGCTAAAAGTTTGAGACGCTCTTGCAGCAGGAGGCTGTGACAGAAGATTTTGAAGATTAAAATTAATGAATTAAAAAAAAAATTAAAAGAAAAGACGCTCGCAGATATCGTCTCCGATAGCCTCCGATGCAATCGGAGGCGATCGGAGGCTAATCCCACGATTTTTCGACAAAACCGGGTCAAAATCCTTGAAAAAATCTCAGACAATGTGACTGCTCCACTTTTATTAGGATTATTGCTAGGATTGTTCAAGGATTCTTTATTTTCTACGACGACCCCCGGCCAAAACTAATCCCGGACAGATCGCCGACATTGTGACTGGGCCATAACCGGGAGAAATTAACCGTGCCTAGAGAGATTTTGTTTTAGTATTTATATCTTTCTTTTATATAATGCCATTTCAAAGTTTTGTCAAGATATTTATTAATTGCTAACTAACCGACCGACTTGGTTTTCTAGGCGACGTGAATTGTAATTTTAATTCGATATATGATAGTGGTCTACATGATAACTTTCATAAGTTGTATATATGACATATCACAGAAGTAATAATATGCAGCTTAACATTTTTATAAAAATATGAAAATGGAAGTTTGATAGATACACGAGAATTAAGAAAATATTGCAGGCTGTTTGATAAAGCCTGTTCATGGGCAGTAATGGAAATGCATATTACTGCCCACGCCGCCTAGCCCCGGGTTGAGCGCAACTCGATATTCACAGGAATAAACAGTACAATTTCTGCCCATTCCAAACGATGGTATGCATATAACGGTTTAAATAGACGTTAAGTGCATGCATGGTATTATAAGAAAAAAAGAAAACACGACTGTTATCTTCACTGTAAATTGTTAGATAAATTTACGGAAGAGAGAGACCCGATCAGGTCTTGACAAGTCCATAAAAAATAATTGTGATAAAACATCTGTAAGATATATTTATCACAAGCATTAAGGTTCCGCAAAGATTGCAAATGGCGAAAAGTGGCTAAATTTTCAAAATTGAATTTTGGGGGAAATACTTATTGCCACCTAGATTTTAGTAAATAAATGTATTTAGCTATGGATGTAGTAAATGTTTGCAAGCTTAATTTAGTCTAATTCATGTTCTAATTACTAAGCACATACTAAAACAAAAGAAAAACCGTTTGCATGAGAACTCTGAAACTCATGAACAATATTCCAAAGCAACTTATTCCTGAAATAAGTATATGCTGGTCTACAATGTTTAGTGCCAATTCGTCAAAATAATGAAAGGGTTTTCAAGAAATTCAAGGAAATCTTACTTCCTGGTTCAAAGTGAAAGTGAAAGTACTTTCACTTTGAACCAGGAAGTAAGATTTCCTTGAATTTCTTGAAAACCCTAACATTATTTTGACGAATTGGCACTAAACATTGTAGACCAGCATATACTTATTTCAGGTACGAGTTGCTTTGGTATATTGTTCATGAATTTCAGAGTTCTCATGCAAACGGTTTTTCTTTTGTTTTAGTATGTGCTTAGTAATTAGAACATGAATTAGACTAAATTAAGCTTGCAAACATTTACTACATCCATAGCTGAATACATTTATTTACTAACATCTAGGTGGCAATAAGTATTTCCCCCAAAATTCAATTTTGAAAATTTAGCCACTTTTCGCCATTTGCAATCTTTGCGGAACCTTAAAGGTTTTTTTGTCCTACTAACGTTCAGTGAATCTCCTGACTTGGTCTATAACTAAATTTTGAGGAAATAAACTGTACAAAGTGGAAAAATAATAAGTTGAAAAATAGAACGCCTGCATATGATTCGATTTAAATAGATGAAAATGGAACGTTAAAAGCCATCGAACAAATGTGAAAAAAGCAGGCTCGTTTGAGCATGTTTATGGGCAATACTGGAAATACGAATTACTGCCGACGCCGCCTATCTCAGGTTGAGCGGAACCAAATATTTACATAAATAAACAGTACAATTTTGAAAGCCACAGAACTCGACAAATATGAAACTATTGCAGGCTCGGTTTGATTGTGCCTGTTTTCTTGGACAGTTTTGGAAATGCGTATTACTGCCAACGCCGCCTAGCCCCGGGTTGAGCGGAACCGAATATTTACAAAATTAATCCGTATTAAATTTTGATACCTACCAAACACGACAAATATGATAGCCACTGAACAGTACAAATAGGGAAATATTTAAAGTCCCTTTGATTGAGTCTGTTCACGGGCAGTAATGAAAAATGCTTACTACTTCCCACGCTTGCTTGCCCGGGTTAAGCGCAACTCAATATTTTCTTAATTTAACGGTAAAACGTCACCTGATCCGCGTCACGTGGTATTTTATTTTACTAAGTTGGTAAATCCTCGGATATCCTTTTTTGTTTAATGTTTGAGATATAGTTTATCGTTTTGAAATTGATCATATAACGAAGTTATGCTCTAGTTTTCGCTTCCTTTTGCTGTGGTTTGCGTTTTTCCTCATGTGCCTATTTCACGTTTTCAGATAAAACTGTCGGTCTTTTCTGATGTTATTCTCATTTCTAGGAATACTGAGTTGCCGATCGTTTGGTATATTTTCAACTAATCAGTCAGAAATATTTTTTTCATTTAAACGAAATAATTATTAGTGCTTAAACACTGAGGATCTGAGTTTATATTTTTATTACTGCCATCTTGATCGTGCTAATTCAATCCCGTGTGTTCAGATATCAAACAGGTCATCGAGTACCTACACACTTGGCTGGCAATGCCATTGTCTTCGTTTACGTAAATACGATCGCATGTAATTGCATGCTTTCGAGTGGGTATGTGGGTTGCAGTTAGCTACCAGTTCAACTTTTTGTCCTTGAGCACGTGCGAGGTCAATTTACTCATTCACAAACCTTATGTAAGCCCCCAATGTCAGTTATGTTTAATACTTGACCGTTTCAACTCTGTCAGTAAACCACTAAGGTTTCTGTTACTTTCATTTTGGGGGTCTTATGTTAAAAAGTGACCATTGTGTAATGAATTCAAAGTATTATTATGGTGTTTATTATGATCAATGTGCTTCAGATGCTTGTTAGGGCTTCCTGAATCAGTCTGATTCTTGTTGTACAATGTTTGGTGCATACATACGTATAGAGAAATAAATGGATTGTGATTACTTCAAATATAGCATCCTTGAATGAGCCTGCAATATTTGAAAGCCATCGAACACGACAAATATGAAAATATTGCAGTGTTAAATCGCCAAAATGATTAAATTCTAGATGCGTTTTGGTTGTGTAATTTTAAATTGTCAGTAACTTATATTTCGTCATTTAAATCTTAATAGATACATTTAGCAACAGATGGTCTAATACAATTAACATAACAAACCGTATCGAATAAAGGCAAGACGACTTGCAAACATATTGATATAACCGACAAACGATACCCACTTAACGCTTTTATATTAATTATGTCGTATTGTCCACATCTCGATGTGGTTCGCTTTGAATGTTTTAGGTCGGAATATAAATCAGTTTACGGGCTTACCACACTCATCCCAACCACGTTCATCGATAAAAAGAAAATTATCAAAATCTCAATAATGGCAAAATGCCGATCAGTGAGACTTTGCACAAATGAATGTTACTAATGTATAATTATTTTGCATACAGTAAGACACGTTAGAAAAGTAAAGAAAAAAAGCTAGACCTAAAATTTCCTTAAAATTCTATTTACAAAAATTCGCAAAAACTAAGCGATTCAAAACATAATTCCCACGTGAGTGCAATGATACTGACAAGAAAATGTTGCTTACTTTGTAAAAAAAACCCGTTAAACTACTAAAAGAGAAATCAGTGATTGTCATCCGTTAAAATACATTAATAACATACATTTGTGCAAAGTTTTATTGAACGGCATTTTGGCATTATTGAGATTTTGATAATTTTCTTTTATCGATGAACGTGGTTGGGAGGAGTGTGGTAAGCCCTTTATAAGGTTCTCTATTGAGTTTTTCACAAATATAATATTAAATGTGTGTGTATCCCTCGACTGTGAATCCCATACCAATCCATTGAGAAGGAGGTTATTATCTACCTTTGTAAGACATACAGTAACTCTATTTCATGCTGTGGTGGTCATGGTGCAGGAGACCGAAAAGTGGTATAACAATAACCTTACGCAAGTCTGGTGATATTTAAAAAATGTGGCATAAATAATTTATGTTATTATTATTTTACTAACTCGCTCACTAAATAAACAAGCATGAACAACTAAACGACCAAATTCATAAAACACATATTTATTAGGGAGATACAAATTCAGAATTGTATCAACGAGATCAAATATCTTCAATAATTAAATATGAGACTGGTAAATTTAATTACATATATTGAATTGGAGATATATGTTGAGTTGACATATGTTGAATTGGAGATATATGGCCACCAGACGAAATGGTTCGCCAAGTTCCCTACTAGTGAGGCTATAGCTGAACCATGAAATTCCATCGGCCTGGAGGCCGATCCCGGTATATTAAACTATCTTAGATAATACAAGATGCCCTTATTTGGCTGCCGTAACAATTTCTAAGTTACTCGGGCTCCATGTCTCAATGACATGAAATGCTCACTGCGATACGAAACCACTGCAATAGACCACACGGCCACTACGCAACACCTGTGATACGCAATACCTGCCACACGCAATACGCAACACCTGCAGAACACAACACCTGCAATACACCTACACCACACGCCAATACGCAACACCTGCGATACGTATCACCTGCAATACAAATATATACCATACGGGCCACACGGTCGATACGCAACACCTGCAATACGCAATACCTGCATTACCTTTGGTATACGCAACACTAGCAGTCCGCAGTTCCATGCAATCCGCATGCATCAAAAAGCAATACCGAAAGGCCAGCCAAAAATTTAGGGGATACACCGGAGACGCCAAGTACCTATACTGTGCGAGCGAGACCCTGGCCCCTAAATTATATCTCTACAATTTTGAATTTTGAAAGCAGCCATTTCCTATATAAGACTCAGACTGTTGCACATCAGCGATTTTATGTAATATAGTATTTGCAAAGACCCAAATTATGGTTTGCCTCTCTCACTCTAGATTTCCGGAAGGACATTTGTAGTGAGAGGGAAACATTATACGGGATCGACCTTCCAGACCGCTAGAACTTCCGCCACAATAAATTCGCAGAATTTATCCTCCAAATTCTAGCCCCTTAAATATTTATGGTAATATATCAAGCAAACATTCATGTATATTGTCAAGAAACATTTCTAATCCTACATCGGAAAGATGTACCCCGTCTGCTCTATAAAATCCGGCAGTAGTATAGTCAATTTCTGCTGAAAACATCTTCCTCTAATATTACTCATCACTGCCTTTTTACCAAACCCATTTACTCTCCTACGTTTTCGTTCCATTACAACATTAATTTTTTCGCCATCGCCCCGCCATACTCTGCGCTGAAGAATATCGCACCATACCAAATTGTTTCGCTACAAGTATTGAAAACATATTCTACCTCTTTATTAATGACACGTTTAAGTTTAAACAAACTTGACGTATTAAGGTCATTTCCCCCAAGATGAAACAAAATAACCTTGGGTTGTACGGGGTTAAATTAAAACTCCCGTTGCAAATTGTGGTGAAAATCACCCCACCTCATACCACGGATGCCCTTCCATCCTATTGACAAATTACCTGGGAGTCTGAGGTTTGCTTTCCCTGTGTCAGCCGCACGTTTGCCTGCCCAATACAGAAGCGAATCACGCATCATCCAGATATCTAAAAAAATATAATGAACATAAACTACATTTCTTAACTCAAGTACTCTAAATACTTTTATTGGCGGATGTATAACTGGCAAGCATTTGACTTCCAACGACCCATTTTTTGAATTACCTCCATACTCACACCATCAGCGGCTAACTGTGTCGCTCTGCCAATTCTAAAACTATGTGATCGATATTGAGAACCAGATAAATTCGCTCTCCTTACCGATTTTGCCAATACACCTGCAAATTGTGTTCTCTTTAACGGGCTACCGTCTGCATGTATAAACAAGTATGACGGACCGATTGGTCGAATTGTACAGTATCGATGTAAGCAACAGACTGGACACCATTCTGATTCCTTCTCACAAGGAATAATGAGAGTCACCGGCAATCCACCTTGGCATGTTTTCGATACTCTGATTGTCAATTTAAGAGCCGACGATTTGCTGACAAACGAAATATCAGTTATTTTAAGTGGTCGTTCATGATGCATCAATGTTGTATAGACAAGTTCACTGACCCTAAACAAGCCAAAATATGCCAATATAAAAACTGCTTTAAACATAGTGGTCTCGTAGTAATCCCAGCATACGTCTGCAAGTTGACCGCAAATAACCAGTAAATCATGATGAAGAATAGGTTTTCTAAGATCAATTGATTTTCTCAGACTGGAACATCCATCCAACAATTTTTTGACAATGAAAATCTGTGTTGGATCGTACCAGTTATGAATTTTATGTTGATAAGCAAGCCACTTAGGTATGTACGAATTGTGGACGCCGAAAACCCTTTCTCAAAACAGTACGTAATAAATAATAGTATGTGCTGGACCGCTGCCGGCCAACAATCCGGCATGTTATATTGGGCTCTAAAATGACAGAATGTGGACAAGGCCTGCTGATATGCAAGTATTGTGTTCGGAGCCTGACTACCAGCTAATAACTTTGGGATTCTACTTTGAAGACATTCCAAAGATGGGGCGGAACTTGATCTGGCTGAATCTCGGCGTCGGGCGCTAACTCGCGGAACCTGCAAAACTAAAGCCGAGACAAAGTCACAAATAGCGTTATGGGCCCCGGGAACATGGGCCGATCGTACAACAATATTGTATTTTAAGCACAACACCGTGAGTTTACGAAGCAAAATCATCACTTTCTCAGACTACGACGTCATTGAATTTATGATGTGGACTACCGCTTGATTATCACAATTGAACCTAATCTTTTTGTTTTGTAGCGACGCGCCCCAAATGTGAATTGCCACAACAATTGGAAACAACTCCAGTACAGTTATGTCATCAGAAACACCATTTGCTCGCCACTCATGTGGCCAGGCCGCGGCACACCATTTGCCTCTAAAAAAAACAACAACCAAAACCGTATGTACCGGCTGCGTCAGTATAGAACTCACAATCAGCATTAGACACCCAGAACCTATCATGGAACACTGACACTCCGTTATAATTAGAAAAGAAATCAAGCCACATTCTTAAATCAGCCTTTATTGGATTTGTCACGCGTAAGTGATGGTACGGCTTGTTTAAACCACACGTTGCGTTAATCAATCGCCTACAGAATGGCCTACCTGGATAAATGACCCGACAGGCAAAATTAAGCACACCAATCAGACTCTGCATTGCTTTAAGCGTTACCTTTTCTTTTCGTAAAACATTTTCAATTTTATCAACAATATCCCGAATTTTTTCCCGAGGCATCCTAACCTCCATTTTAAGAGAATCTAACTCAAGACCTAAGAAACATAAGACCGTTGTCGGCCCTTCTGTTTTGTCAATCGCTATTGGTACGTTCAACATTTGTAACACTTCTTCCAGAGTTGTTTTAACATGAAGGCACGATTCGAGAGTTCGATTCCCGCCCAGATAATCATCCAGGTAGTGCAATATTTGCCCCGTTGTAATTCTACGTTTAACACAGAATTCGATGAAACTTGCAAATTTTTCAAATGTACTACAACTTATCGAGCAACCGAAAGGCATGCATTTATCAACATAGTACTTCCCTTCGAACTTGATTCCAAGCTGATCGAAGTCGATTGAATGCACCGGAAGTAAACGAAATGCGCTCTTTATATCTGTTTTGAACAAAAAACAACCTTTACCCAGGTCTTGGAGCATATGAACTGCATCATCGAATTTTGAATATTGTACTGAGCAAAGCTTAGGGTCTATAAAATCATTGACTGACCGCCCCTCTGGGTATGACAGATGATGTATTAACCGATATTCACCTTCCGTTTTCTTCGGGACCAAACCAATAGGCGATACACGTAATGTATTAATTGGAATTTTTCAAACGGGCCTGCTACCCGTTTTTCCTGAATTTCTTTAGATATCTTATTCCGAACAATGTCTGGGAAATTGTTTGCAGACCGAAGATTTTTAAATTCTACATGACTACGCGGGCCAGTACAATGCAACGGAAATCCTACCGTGAAACCCGCTAACAACGTATCTCGATCACAATGATTGTAAAAACTAAGCTCGCATTCTAGGTTCGAAATATTGATCGGAGTAGATGCAATGCAAGAAAGATCATAACAACCTCGCTGACGTTTGTACTTGAAATGTTAATATTGATGACGTCATTATTATGATTTGGGTGCGAAATTTCTTGTCGATCCGAAACCCCTGTTACCGCCTCGTTTGAAACGAAAAGAGTTGGATCCACGGGGGCGAAATCCACCCGTCATTCTAAAATGAGACTGGCTGCCATTCACATCAGCAGGCGTATTTGTACTATCAAGCTGACAGTTAATACGGGCGTGTCCACGCCCGCAACGGGTACATGTATGCAAAAATTTGCAATTCTGCCAGTTACAACGGCCCTAAGTCTAAACATTTTGCACGGGACGCGCTGTTAGTCGTCTGTAACACCTGATTCTGAGTTTCTCTGAATGAAACACAACGCAACCATGAATCTTGGTTGATAGCCGACCATGAACCTGGGTACGAGGCCTGCCTTATTCTAAATTGTTCATCATACGTTCTCCAGGCGTAACCGCCCTGCCTTTGTGCACACTCTCTTATAAGTGACATGTACCGAAGCATTTCACTTGCTTTGGCCGGATTAGCCTGAATGAATACGGACATGTAAATTATAAACGCATCAGTCCACTTTTCTACGGTTTGAATTTTGTCTTTGCAATTTGAAGGTTTGGACTCAAGTATGCCACTGGCTGACAGACGCAAGGTACATCCATTTGAAATTTCATCTAGTTCAACTGCACCTTTTAACATCAAAGCCAAATTAACATATTCCCCCCGTTCAATCTGCTTTCTTAAACTTATGGGAATATGAACCGATGAATCATCTGTTAAACAGCGTACTGGTTCGACGTCCTGGCCAATGATTGAAGGGGATTGATCTGTACTAAAATGTCTATTGTTCAAATTTTCCCTATCGGACTGGCCGACAGAAAGTGGCCCCAATAAGTAAGTGGTACCTACAGTGCTAGAACCAGGTAATTCTATAATATTGGACATTATGGGGTTTTCTGTCCCGCCACACCCTAGCCGATTAACTTGATTGTTTAATACTCGTAATGATGCAAAATTTACTGTGGGGATAATACCTGTACTAGCGTCTTCAGTTGAAGCCAAGGTGACATGCTCCGGATTCGGTTCCACCCGTGTTTCCTTTACAGATCGTCGCCTTTTCTCAACCTGCGAACTAAGTTCGTCTGCGGTCTTTCTTTTCTTGACCCCTTTTCCTCTCATTTTCTTATTAATTATTGCGATTAAGCAAGATTTAGTTCTCTTATTAAATTTGGCGTCCTGTCTATGTTAGAGCATAAGCAGAAAGGCAGATGTGACGTCACATTCTAGAATCTTCTAAATAACGATAAATCGTGTCGTCACCGTGTTCTTTTGAATTGTCTCCCTTATACTTAATTGACAACCTTAACAGAATTCGCTCCCGAAAATAAAGTCGTTTATTTTAACTGACAATAACCGGAATTATTTTCCTCTGAAATTGCAGAACTGATAGCAAAACAATATTATACATTCAAACATTCCGGGCAGGTTGGGTGATCTATAAGTGACATGCAAGACTTGGGTGATCGGTAATTTATAATTATCTCTGGTTGTTGATATCAAGCCTGGTGCAAAACCGAATTGATCTGGGAATGTTCCCGATGCATAAAATATTATGAATTTTAATTTCAATGAATTTTAATACACTGTCAGGTTTGCACGATCTTATTTTCAAATTAATTAGGATTCAGCAAGCTGTAGTAAGGAAATCATTATCCCTTTGAACTAATCAATCATCTAAAATATAGGTATTAGTGATAGTCGAATACTTAAATTCACATAATTTCTTTAGTGTGTTTCTGTCGACCTGTTTCACATACATGTAATCACTGATCACATTTTCTCTGTTAATGTATGATTTTTGAGGTTAAGACTTTTGACTTCTAATAAGATTGTTATAAAGTGACCAAGCGAAATAGAGTCGCCAGATGTAATAAACTGATTGAACGATTTATTTATGAATAAACTTTACACAGTTTGACCAGTGCAGTTTTTTCGTAATTGATCACAATATAAATATACTTAATCGTTCAAGTCAAACAGTGAATGTTCTTTACCAGCGATCAAAATCTGTTAAACAAAATTTTTGTTATAGGAAGGATTAACAAAATATCGACTAGCGATATAACAAATGTTAAAGGTTTAAGTACGGTGGTGATCACGTTGAAATATAAGGCGTTCCTTATTCACTATTTCAAACTGGATCATTTATTTGATCTGTACTGTAATTATCACGACCGAAAGAGAAAACATTAAACTCTTATTGATGGTTGTTTAAAAATGAGGATTAACACAATCAAAAACATATATGGCAAAGTAAGTTTAATCTTTCGGTAGTTTTAGGATTCATTCTTGTAAAGTAAACAATAATAACGTGCTTTTATTAGGATATTGGTTGACTAATATTAATTTCAAAACAAAATACTAACGGTTTTGTGTTTTTGATTTTAACTGAAGGTTGTATTTGGTATAGAACTATTTAGTGCTTGTAACATGCAAAATTCTTTCTTTCTTTCTTTTTTAAAATCTTTCCTGTTTGCTTTCGTGTAGCCATGATGAGGATAAACAACTAGGTTATATATGTTTTGACACAAAATCTATAGTTCTGTTATCGTTTATGGTTGCGTGGTGCGATGTCACTACAGAGTTGAATGACTCGCCTTTAAACCTTCATAGATGTATCGTTTATCACAAACATTACATGTGGGTGCTTAAGGGTTACGATGTACTGCTCACATTACTGAGTCCTTAAGTGGTTTTGACATATACTAACTCGTATTACTAGTAAAACGATTGTTACAGTTTCTAAGAATCGAGTTTCGAGTAGAAAACTTCGAGTTTCGAGTAGACAATATTGAGTTTCAAGTTGGGATCTTCTAGTTTCGAGTTTAAATGTCCGATATTCAAGTAGTAAAGATCGGGTCACGAGTTGAAATCTTCGAGTCTCGAGTTGAAAACTTTGAGTCTCGAGTTGAAATCTTCGAGTCTCGAGTTGAAAAAATCGAGTCTTGAGTTGAAAACTTCGAGTCTCGAGTTGAAAAATTCGAGTTTCGAGTTGAAAATTTCGAGTTTCGAGTAGGAGATTTTTTACGTTTCCTGCTGACACCATATTATTTCAAACAAATACAACTTTTCACAACATAATATGTGTGAATCCTATCTAAAAATCTTTTATTTTATAAGAATATTCGCCATTACAAAGAGGGTAAGTGTTAACCCTAACCCTAAACCCTAACTCGTTAAATCAAAAATGATCTATAAAGTGATTTTAAAGAATTTTTTTTCAAAGGCTTGAACCAAACCATTTTTTTAATTATTCTGTAAATAGCGGTCACGTCATCAAGCTGACATAGACAATGATTATGTGACAGGTGTTGAGTTTTAGTATTAGATTACCAAATAAAATAAGGTTTCAAATATTAAAACAAATTTATCAAAGTATTATTTTAAGTAAACCATGCCATTTAAAAAAACTCAGTCCTAGAGCTCTACCGATGTAACTGATTTGTCTGTGTAAACATGCAAGAGCCTGTATGCTTGAAAAATCTACCATTATGGTCATAGTATTCACTATTTGCTTGTGGCTGATAATCGACTTATTCTAAAGGCTTATCTCTATTCGATTTTAAATTCTATCAATTTAACCATTTTCTCCTTGGAACATGGCTGTTATCCTTGAGCGTCTGATCAGGATCTACAGTCTTCCCTTTCATTATGTTATTTCATGCGTAGCTTAGGTTATCACACATGTTCATGTTTTGTGATAATTTCGAACTGAACTATTAAATAAATACTCAAAAACCTGGTGGGCGAATTTTTTGTTGTCGAGAAGCTAGCTGTTAACACTCCAAGAAATGATTAATTACTCGAGTAGACTCTACTTACATCTGTCTGTAAAATGACGAGAAATGTGACCGTTATTTAAAAGTCATGGCATTTAACCAAATTAAAAACAATATTCTATACTGTTCCCTCATTTGCCCCTTGACTGATCCCAATAAATAATATGCTTGTCTCAAGTATCATTACAGATTCCAAATTATTTCACTAGACGTCCTAATCAGTCATTATTCAGATCCCAGTTCTTTCACTTGAAGTTCTCATTAGTCATTATTTAAAAAGAAGACTTCGTGATCATGCTATATCCTGATCAATTGTTGACTTCTACAGCCGCAAACAATCATCCTTTCTACGTGTACTATGACTACATGACGACCAGGATAGAACCTAATCAGCACAATTGCCACATTTTGCCGTTTTCATCACAGTAACTACAGTAACTATAGACTGCAAAAAGACAACTATAATGGCTAGGTTCAATACCAAAGAGTTCAATGCAGTTTGTGTGATTTTAACAGACAGACGTACGGACGGAAGGACAGACAGACAGACTTATTTCCACTTGTTTATAGTACATTTTTCATATATAATAATTTTTTTTTCAAAACGTACACTCAATTTATATACAACATATTATAGCAATATATGTATATATATAAATCAACTTTATATACATCATTTCCATGTGTCGAGTGAGAAAACAAGAAACCAAACTCAATACTTAACGTCGTATAGAGTGATTTTTTTAACTTCGAACATTGTGAAACATGACATAACAGTTAAAACTATGGCGCCCCAAAATGATTAGCAATTTTTATGGAAATGTCGTTTTAAACTATTTAAAATACAGGTATCATATTGTACCAAGTGTTTTAAAATAAGCAAGATACCTACGTGACAAGATTCCTAATATCCGAAGCAATGTTTTGTAGAGCGGAACACAAAATCTATCATTGATATAAGTTTTAAATACCCCTTCTAACATCTAAGCACAACTCCGCCTGTAGAAAAGCAAGTTTACTTTTAATGTTGCATTTTATGTTGCAATATTCGTTTGATTAGGTTCTGATATAATACTATATTCAATTCGGTTACATTTTGATGACTAAATATTACGTTTTTAAATTTCTATGCAAATGCTGAAGTGATCGTCAGCTATTTTTTCGTTAAAATATACTACTCAAGGTTTGCCAAGCACCAAGAATATTTTGTATATATCTTTTGCTGCATGTCAGTTATTAGTTTAATTTTCTGTTTATGCACCAGATTAGTATTTAAAAAACAATATTGACACATGTTTGAACATTTGGGATTTCGGGATTTATTTATATTGTGAACGGGATGATGTAACAGATGGATATGCGGGTATTTGTGGAAAAAAGTCAAAACAACAATCGATGTCTGCACTCGGTAAATGCCTTCTAACAATTGCGTTTGTCATTCAGACATAAACGTTCAGTTTTTCAAGTAAAAGTAAAAACTGAGTACCCTACACATTTCGGGTAGATATTATGCAGCGTATATAAGATCATGAAAATACAGGTCCTGGATCATATCGAAAACGACCGTCATTCAAGGCTCGTACACTGGGGGCCTTCACGACACAAAACTTAACGATTTCCAAAATAAATATCTATAACGTAGTCTTCACAATAATACGAAATTCACTCGGTGCTTAGCAAACTTTTGAATAGTTTATACATGTAATTACACATATAAGAGTACTCCGTAGTGCGGAGCCTTTTCTATACTTTTATATGGTTATTATTTCGTTTTTACTAAACAGTAGTTCGTTTTTTACGGTATTATATTTTTATTAATATATTTACCAAATAATACCCGTACAAAGTATAAAAATATCGCTTTTTTATGGTAAACAGCAGCATCGTGGTGTTTCAGTTATTTGACGGATCGATTACAAGTTTAAACAAACCATGGTCAGAGTGATTTCACTTAATTGGTCGGACACATACATTGATCTAAGGTTCGTGAGGTAAAAGCAATCCATTAGAGGTTGTTACAACACAGTAGATCAACATTAACTTTATACTGCGATTGATTTTAAGTTTGTTTAGCGTCTTTTGAAATGTAATGCTAACATCTTTGTAAACAAGTTTTAAATGAATTGAAAATAAATTAATATTGGTTTAACCAAATTGTATGCATTATATTTGTGTGTTTAGATTTATTAACTTTAGTAACATGAAAACCAACGGTCGAGCTTTGTGAGCATTATAGATCGTGTTCGTGGTTGAACAACGGTAAAACTTCTAAGCTAGTCAATGTCTAGTATTATTAGACAATCATCTACGTTGAAACATACTCAAAAGTACGGTGTTCCATTCGCGCCGTCGTTGTTTCGCTCCTTCGACCCCTTGGCCGAGAGAACGAAAACCTGCAAACACGTTACGATATCGCGAAAACTGCAAAATCTCAAGCACACGATGTGAGGATACGAAAGTAAGACGCGGAACGCAATTTTAGTATAGTGTTTTCGCAACCGCACATCATGTTCGAGTGATATCGCATCGTAGGTTTACGACTTCGCATCGTGTCTTCTCGTTTGAGTGATTTCGCTATCTGGTTAACAAGACAATAAAAACATGGCATCGTTAGTTCGCGATTTAGCATCGTGTTTCCGCGGACTGGCGTCGTGTTCTCGGGTTTAAATGACCTCTCTTTCAGATTAGCGTAAACAAAAGGTTAGGGATTCCCGTAAGACTATGTTAATATAAAATTGATGTTACAAATAACCTTATCCGATTATTATGTTTGCAACCGCTGATGTATGCCTGACAAACTAAAGCTCTGTTTCTTAAAAGCCTAAGCAATCAGAACTAATCCGACTTTTAGTAACACCACTGATTTATTTCAGATTGAAGAATTTGTCATAAAGATCTCTGATTTCTAAAGAACACTTTTGTGAAACAATTTATAGCTCCGATGCTGTTATGTTGCATTGTTGTTATCTATGAGACGGTTGCCCAGGTAGAAGTATGTTTCTTGTCATGCTGTTATTTCTGTACATAATCTTCCTTTCGCGTGCGTAAAATTTTTCGCTTTTTTTTCTCGCCAGGTCAAACTTGCATCTCTGTAAAATTATACTTTTGACTGTGTCGCATCAATATCTCGAAATTTTGTGAATTTGATGTTGATATGCTCATAAGTCACATACTCATGTTTTCAGATCCATTTAGTTTGTTTTAAATGTTACCCATATAATAGATCACTCAATACTCTAAATTCTAGTGTGCAATGTCTCTGTGATACATACGGGAAATCCTATTCTTCGACTAGTGACGTTTTTCGGGGTCATTTTACAATTCGTCGTAGATTGATTAAACGTATGATGTTAATTTTATAACATGTTATTTATGAAATGAAGGAGAATTTTTTGCCGATTACGGCGGTATTCCTTGATTAAGAAAAAAAAAGAAATGCTATTTGAATATATATTCATAAATAGTGCGCTTATGTCGTTTTGGTAGTGTCCCAGCGTAACACGCGACTAAAAGTTTTGTTCTGGAAAATTCTGCAGTGTTTATAAATTGAACGAAGTCCACCAAATTTTGGCCATTAACGTTGACATCACACCCGTTGATAACATCATCAACGGAATGTAATTCAGAATGCCGGAAGTCGCAATACAGAATTTTTTCTAAGAAAGATTAATTTGTCCCATTTTCGTGCAATTTAACGGAGCTCGTGTTTTAAACGATATTTACATACACAAGGGAAATGGTTAAGTTTTGATTTACACATGAAGAAATTGTAATTTTCCCCTTCTACTTTTCCATATAAAAACAAATTTAATGATCACTTTTCTAAAATGACAGTTTTAAAATATCTGTGTCTAGCAAAATTGTGAAAATCCGTAAAATTTGCGCTATTTCTAACATTGACGTATGTTCCAGTAAAAGTATGAAAAGTGCCGTTTATTAATATGAGAAACAAACCTGTATTGATCTTGTATTTTTTTCGCCTTATCTTTACATATATACTTTGTGGTATATACATGTAGAGTTAAGGTTAAACCGCTACAAATACAAATTCATGTCTAGCAATAATGTGAACTGCCCCATTTTTAGCGGCGTCAGATAACGTCATAAATCTGATTGTTTTGTTATTTCTCTTCTTAATTTCATTTAATTTATATAATCTAGATAGAAATTATACCATTTAAGTGCAGTTATTGTTTGAAACATTTTGTCTGCCTTTTCGGCTAGAAAAAAGCACTCCCTAAATCCCCACAAAGACGAAATGCCCTATTACGCACATTTCTTGGAACAAACTTTACATCAATAATCACGGAGAAATGTACGGAAGCCCTGGAGGGCCACTTTTGATTTTCGACTTTTGGATTTATTTTACCGCTTTCTTTTGACTTTTGATTTATTACTTATGGATTCCGTAATTGTCCCACGTGCTTGCCGCATCATTTCCCAGGAAAATGGCGGATTCTAACGACGTTTTAGACGATGTGAGTTCATTTACCTAATCTCATACTCAAGAACAGTATATTTTCTATTTAGACCTTTTTATTTAATTCAGAAAAAACATATTTTGCTTGCATTACATAGTATTTCATTAGGTATCCTTTTTTTTTATCTATTTCTAGAACATGGAATCATTGCTACAGTCGTTATCTCAAATTGACATACAGCGTACAGCGTATAAATCAAAGCTTAATTTTTTTATATGGGGTCGAAATAATTTTAAACCCAATTAGACTAACATTGTTGTTTATTTATTGCAGTTTCATTCGAAGGAAGAGATGGTATATATTAATTTTTTACCAAGTGGAGAGAAACACAAGGTACAAAATGTTATTTGTCATTAAAAATATAAACGTCAATTTCAAAATTTGCAGCTTTTCTTGTCAGCGCATAGAACATGTGAAATGTTGTTAGAACAACAAACAAACATAAAACTAGTTACATATGAAATGTTATGGCGAAATTTAATAATAATATACTAATGGTTTTCTATCCATTCTTATTATAAGGACCACAGCCCATCATGATAGGTTCAATACACACTGTACCTCAAAAGGTCTACTCCTACTGTTTAAAGAAGGCTAAGTTATAAGTATACTTTAACATGCAATATCCCTTCTACTACTGCTACTGCTGCTACCCTACTACTACTACTACTACTACTACTACTACTACTACTACTACTACATGTACTACCTCTTCTTCCACCTACTACTACTACTACTACTACTACTACTACTACTACTACTACTACTACTACATTTTTCTTATTTAGGATGCAGAAATCAGGGAAAGGGAAAACAGAAAGGTAGCGGCCGTCATACTATGTACAAACTGCATATTGGAGGAAGACATTATCGTCAAAGTGAATATGGACAAACTTCATCTAGACGAGGTGGGGGCATTCGGAAGACAGCCTCAGACAGTGGAATCCAGAACTGAAGTCGAAAAACGTCTTTTTTTCATTTTATTATGTTTAATATATTGTACATTCTACAGGTACATTGTTGCTTTAGATACAAATTTCTTATGCAAAATAGCACTTAGAAGATTTAGAAATATTTGGTGTTTGTTATCTGTTTAAACGAATTTATTCCAAAAAGTGTTTGCTCTAGGTTTTTCGGCCAATCACATGCCCAGAAATTAAAACTTCTTAACATGTTACTTCACATTAACAGTTGATATTAAATGTTCACGTGACACAGATCAACAATGACATGAACATATGAATAATACTGATAATTCTATAGCAAACATTAAACACTTATTAGGCTAGTGGCTAAATGAACCAACATTATATGACTTAAATACCAATCTCGGCTTCTGTGATTCTTTGCGTTTTGATTATTTCATATTGTTATTTAGCCTTAACCTAAAACATGTAAAATGTAATGTTTGTACCAAAGCAAAGAGTAACAGCAAAATACAAAAGTTATAAGTTAAAAGTCACAAGATAAAAGTCATAAGTAAAAAGCTTTAATTAAAAAGTAATAAGGCACAAGGCAAAAGTCATAAGTGAAAAGTCATAATTCCCAAACCGCAAAAAAGCGTAACATAAAGTCAGCATCAATCACAATGATCAATAAATATTTTTGCATCAACATTTTATATAACTTTTCCCTTTTAATTCCATAATGTTGATTGAATGAATTACTCGTTAAAAACAGACTTGTAAGAGTTTATGAAGGTTTATGGGGAAATCTTTTCTGAAAAGAACCTAGATATATTTCATACAGACCTGGTGCAAAAAAATGCAAAAAATTGAATTGAAGCAAAAATTTTAATTTTCACATTGTATTGGGTCTAGTTCATTAAATATAACTGTATCGCGCAAGTCTTTGAAAAAAATCCACTAATGGATTCCATTTTGTCGTAATGTACACCACATTTTATATGCGTTGCTTAGATGTGATTTTTTTTCAACTACAATGTTTCGAGCTCCAGCAAACGGGTCTGTAGAATCGTGTCAGAATTATTACTGCAATAGTAAATAAATGAAGTTTTCTGTTCCACCATCACGGCGATGTAATCGAGAGCATTTTGATGTTCATTCAATGCGTCTGAAAAGTACCCGTTCTTTTATCTGGGGACCATACGCCGCTAAACATGGAAAGGTATTAATCTGAAAATACTGCATTGGAGGTTCACCGCCATATGCATACGATCGTTTGGGATGGATCAAAATTGTGCTGTTTATTGGTGCAAATATTGAGTTGCGCTCAAACCGGAGCTTGGTGGCGTGCGCAGTAAAAAGCATTTCCATAACTGCCCATGAACAGGCTCAATCAAACCGAGCTTGAAATATTTCATATTTGTCGTGGTCGAGGGTCTTCAAATTTCCCTTTTCATCTATTGCAATAACGTGTGGGTCGTTATTCAAGTCCGAATCATCTAAGTTTTTACCTAACCCATCTACAGCACCACGGATACAAAATTCATATAGTGTTTGTTTGTCATAACCATCAATATGCCATGTAAAACTGGGTGCTTTGGCGCAGTATACGCGCTGGAGAAGACGATGTGCTTTGCCCGGCTCTACACCAATTGGATCAAGCGTTCTCAAAATTTACAAGACGTCGTCCATTTTGACGTACACATGGTGATCCAACATTAACCTACGCCACATTGTACAGTAACCTATGCATTGTCCACAAAGTTATGTTTGCTAAAGATATTGAGAGGGAGTGCCTCGGCGCAGTAGCTTGGGTAATGCCGAACAGTATAGTGATGAAGACACAGATCGACATCAAGGTTTTCATCCTCATTATCTTTCATCCAGTAGTTGTGTCTGAAATGCAAGTTTATATTCTATATAAATCTGTATAAAGTTGTGGTATAAAATAGGTAAATGTATTATCTGCGTTTCATAAAGACTATTGAGTATGAAAAGTTAGATGCGAAGAGCTTGTCACTTTGAAATGCTCTCAAGATAATTTTTACTCTCGAATAGTTCTATATCTAATTTTGTTCTCATGTGTTCTTTTCTAAAATTTCGGAAAATACCACAAAATGAGACATAAAAGCTAAATGCAAAATGAAGCTCAATCACATTGAAAAGTCAGCTTTGTACGTGTATTCTCTGTCGACCTACTTGTTAATATACAGTTTAAAATTGAATAAAACATACAGTCACTTGTGGAATTACAGTCTGTGATAAATACTAACCTTATAAGCATATATAAAATAACATTAAATCTCCCCTCCTAATGACATCCTCTTCTCAATGACAAATCTCAATAAAATTAATAAAAAAAAGTTTAAAGTTTGGAAAACATACCTGAAACCAAAGTTGCTGCTCTCAGCTTCTAGAACACGTGTATAATGGGTTTGCCAGAAGTCATAAGTCGCAAGTCGAAAGTCAAAAGTCATAAATAGAAAGTCAGAAGTAAAATATCCATAAGTCGAAACTCAAAAGTGGCCCTCCAGGGCTTCCGTAGAAATGCCTAAGCGAGCTAGTTCTATAAAATGTGTATCAGTTTATTATCATCACTAAAAAGAAAAGAAATGATGGAGCTCGACATGCAGTTGCTGTTATAACCGCGTCTTATATGTCATGCTATCCTCAAGTAACGAATGAATAAATAATAATTTATAAAAGAAAACGGAAAAAAGCATTGACAAAAGGGTTAAAAAGCTTTTCAATTAATTAACCTACACTGTTACAATTTATGTCAGAATTATATGTACATTTTTTTATCATAAAAAAGTTTGTTTCCAGTTTCTTATTTTCGACATTTAAAAGTATATCATTAAATTAAATTGCAGGTACTTATTACGCATTACGCATTACGGTTTAGAAAACATGATGCTTCAGTTGGTCTCTAATAATTGTAGTAAATATTTTCAGCACGTCAAGTAACACACGGTCGTGGTAGGTATATTTACAAACGACATGAACATTTTGCACAACTTTTATTTAGTGGAACTACAATTCCTATTTTTCGTTTCCCCAATACGACGTCCTGAGCGCTGAAATAACGTTACGTTTGATAGTCGAACACTGTGCGCAACGTCAAATTTTTATTTTTAGCGATTGAAAATTGCTGTCAGTGCCTGGCTTACCAGTAACCAAGTAGGGATTTTGTCACGTGATAAACACTGGCGAATACATACATTACCTTGGCTTTGGATACGTTTGCAAGAGAAAACAATATGTACAAAGTATCTATGATAAATATTTTTACAGAGAAGTTTGTTAAAGAAACATACAATCTGTATTATGTGCTTTTTCAAATTAGTAATGACATGCCTTGTTTTTTGTACGGAACAATTACCCCGATATATCATATTCAATGCAACGAATGTTATTTACAGAAATCTTTCTCTGAGAACCTTATACCTGATTTATACATTGGGAATTGTGGGTGTCACAATACCTAATTGACTACCTACGACATGATGGATTTGTGAAGACATTGTGTTATTTCATTTCTGAATTTGGACTTCCATAATTGAGTCATGGGTGAAATTGTACGCTAAGTTTCTTGATGAACGGGAAACTGTTGTCTGCGTAAAATGTGACATTGTTTGTCAAACCAAAATTGCGCTATTTTGTCGTCATGATTGTATTACTGTATTGCTGACTTGCGTCATATGAGAACTGTGAAATACTGTTTATAGAAACAATTGATAATTCGTTCAAATAATTTCATTTTTTGCCAGGATAGCTTTTTGTATTGTTTTCACTGAACACTGTAGTACAAATCTTGTGGAACTGAATCATACAAAACCCAGTTTTGGAGATAGCTAAATTGAGATGCTTCAGTTTTCTACTTTCGGTCTTAATTTTCGAGGTCATTGTAAACATTTTTTTCGAATAGTAGGTTTACCCAGTAAATAACGGCCGAACAATTTTGTCAAATTTATTCAAGACGTTGTTGTAAATACTGAAGTGCATCTTACTCATAGTTTTTTTTTACTTATTTCACATCGGGTTAGATTATATGTCGATTGTGAAAATAATCATTATGCGTACAATTGAAAAATTAGAGTTGAACTCGATCATATGGAAACAGAGTGAGATGCTTGAATTTGAGAAAAAAGGAAGATAAAAACAGTTATAATTTAGTATTTTAAGCTATTATCTTAATTAAGCAGGCAAACTTTTCATTACTCTCAAGGGGTCTCGATTTAATAACAATACGGAATAATCACAAAATTCCGGCATACCGGGATAAAAATAAATGTATGCTCGTAGATAAAATATGTATTTTTATCTGGGTTCGTTAAGTATTTATTAAACATTAAAAACACATTTTTGTCCATTTTTTATCCGCACAAAAAGGTACATATCACGGTTTGTACTATGTGCCTCAACTAATATCGCTTATCCGCGAATTTATCAGTGAATACAGATAGACATACCGGCATTCCAGTCGCAGTAAGTGTCTACCGGCAATCTCACCGTTTATTATCCCTAGTCTAGTCACAATGCAATTTACCGGCACTTACACCGAGTGTTACCTGTTGTCCGGTCACGATGAAATCATAGCGGCAATATCTCAATTTGTTACCGGTAGTCCAGTTACACTGCAATCTACCGTCAATCACACCGTTTGTTAACGGTTGTCCAGTCACAATGCAGATTACCGGAAATCATAACGCGTATTTAGCTGCATTCCAAGTGTCCACCATGTCTGTGACCGTCTTAACATCAATTTTTATTTGTGTTTTAAACTGATTATCAAATTATCAAATTCTTTTCACTTCTATTTTCAGTATATACATCACGATTTTCCTGTGCGTTCTTCTATCAATTACTGTATTGCTGGCAATTATCTTCTGCTGTCATAGATGTTGGAAGAAATGGGTTCCTGCCTTGCAATATAAACTGAAACAAAAAGTATCTCCACCTCCGCCACTTGAACCTCCACCGATGGTTAAGTGAGGCATCTTGAAATTAATAATTGTATTCAAACTGGATGTAATGATACTGGGAATTTTAACTCTACCTCTACCTAGCGGGAGTAGCTCTACCTCCACCTAGGGGGAGAAACTCTACCTCCGCCTACTGGGAGTAACTTACCTCCGCCTAGGGGGAGAAACTCTTCCTCCGCCTACTGGGAGTAACTTACCTCCGCCTAGGGGGAGTAACTCTACCTCAGCCTACTGGGAGTAACTCTACCTCCACCTAGAGGGAGAAACTCTTCATCAACCTAGGGCTCGTCTTGCTTTCAACGTTACGCATGGAACGTGTTGTTATAAACATTTTACGATATGCAGTAAAGGAGTAACTAGTACTCTCTTAACGCATCTACATGGCCTTATGGTGTTCAGAACTAGAAGACATATCTGTATTTGTCGTGAAATACTAAATTAACAAGTGATTACTGTCCTTCTTTCCAAATGTACATCATCTAAACTTTATGTGGGAGCATCAAACAGATGAATATCGGAAAATAAGTAAAATAAGTTTCAAAACACCAGACTCTAATGATGGAGATTTCAAAAGTAGATAGAAGTAGAATACTCCATATTTGAACAATGACGTTTTACAGTCAAGCCTGTCTCCAAAAGACCACTGGGGAGAAAACCCAAAATGGTCTTTTGTTCTTTAAAACAGTCAGTCAGCTGAAGAAATAAAATGTGGTCTTTATCCACAGGTGGTCTGTGTTTACAGGTGTTCTTTGGCTCATATTGGACTGAACTGTATATTGTTATATTTGTTATATTTTGGAGATTCCCTCGCCAAACATGAACCTTGTGGCATAATTGATGTAGTTCGTATGTCTCCCATTTCGGATATAAAAAGCCTAGCGAGGGAATACAACGTTTATTATTTGCAGTCAGCTGATTGCAAACGATACACTGGTTGAACGCACCATTGAAGCCATTTGTGTTGCAAGAGAACAATTAGCTTCTGGATCAGCAAGTGATTAATTAGTGCCGTATTTAGTCAATAAGATTTCTCAAAAGCCCTATAAACAATTAATGCATTTTCTCGAATTCCAAAAAGACGAACACATCACGCAAACTCACGTGGAAGAAGTGTACGCGCATGCTTTAATATAGCTGTCTTAAACGAATAAGGTACTCTAAAAATGAGACTTATATTCTTACAAATTAATTTGCCTGTTTAAGAGCAGAAAATGATTAAACTGGATGTTTCATTACATTAAAGTACAATATTATATAACAATATTAATGATAAAACTTGTGCAATGTTAATTTAAACAATACAGTGAAACCCCTCTAGTAAGACCAGCTTTTGAACTGGACAAAGGATGATGTTAATTAAAGGGTAGAAAATAACGCAAAAGATTTAAGGGACGCTGAAGTAGTGGTCCAATTATTGGGATTGTTTTAAATTCTTGATGGTCTGAAAGAGAGGTTTAACTGTATTCTGTTTATTATGTTATTGAATGAGATCGCAAGTGATTTTGAGATCGTAGTTGATAGTCAGATCGGAATTGATGGTGTGAAAGTGTTGTATCTAACAAGTCACTGCCCTGCCTTGCCTTTCATTTAACAAAGGAGAATGTGTGTCCGCTGTTCCTCAATTTAATTTGTGATGTATGCTTATATTGTAACTTATTACATTATCTGTGATTATGCAGATAGCGTTATGATAAAAATATGGTCTTATTAAATAACTTATACTTTATTTACAATGATATATATACTATCGCTGAGTTTTTTATTGTTTTGCTAAGTTTATAAAATATGCAAAGTGTTTTGTTATTTATTTCTCTAAGCACCTCAAGCACTAGAATGCACGCACATTTATGTCACTGTAGCAGCGACCGGGTTTAAATGATACTGGGTATCGAACCTGTACCATACGGCGACAGCGCCAAACCATTTAAGTCCGAACACACTACCGACTAAGCTAGTCGGGAAAAAACCCCGAAAATTGAACGTTTTGAAGCATCAAACAACCCGTGATGCAAGACGTACACGACTTATTCAAACATTTAAGAACTTTATGTTTCACAGACACTATTTTTATATAACAGTGTTTAAGGCCACCCTCAAATTTATAAATTGTTCTTCGGAACCTTTATTAATGAAAAGGGTACGAAAATATATATTTTAGATTCATTTAGAAATAAAAATGTAGCAAGCGAAAACATGTTCTGGTCATCCTCCAAATTTGACAAACCGGGGAAGGAAATAAATCCAAAATGATTCTAGTAGCATTTGTTACAAATTTTCAGTAAAACAAAAGCTTTAATAATGTGTTTATACTGAGTGTTTTACAAGAACAAACTGTGTAATATAAGAAAACATATAATGAGAAATCCAATATTGTTGAAATTCTTTACCGAAGTAAATCTACGTACATCTTTCTGATTTTTTTTCTATTTCTCATGAAAAAAAAAAACTCGTATAAGACGTCACTGTAAGAAAAACTATAATGGGCTATTCCGAAAATGGCCTGTACTCCCACACTTCCCCCACAAAGGAGCACCTTTAACTCTTTCGTGATTTTGCTTTGGCAGGGTATGCCTATTGTACTCCCACCTGTTTTCCAGAAAAAGGTAGGTAAACCTCACCTCCAAAATGAAATGACACACATCCAGCTTTTAAAATATTGCAATAATTAGTAACTAGAACTCCGCGAGTCGGATGTGTCGCCTGACGAAATTTTTGTTAGTCGAGATAAAAATTTTAATAAAGGTTTTTGTTGTGCAGTTATTAGCAATTTATTTGCACAAAATTCACATATAAAATAACCTTTTAACTGTCTCATTTCAAGAAACATGCACAACAAGTTATGTCCTTGGCAAGAAATGCAGTAAAATCAATGAAAGGGAAATAATTAAAAAATCAATCAAGGTAGAGTTACTGTTCTTGTGCACTGCACTTCGAGTCATTGCCAGAAACATGCATACCAAGTTTGGAGTCATTTGAACCTATTGTGACATAAGCTCCGGACAAGAAATGCTCTATAAAAATCAATTAAAGGGAAATAACCAGTCTCATTGAACAAACGTTTGCTGGAGTTATGATCGTAATCTTTGCATAACAAAAACTTTTAAAACAATGTTATCGGTATCACAAGCTAAGGAAAACCTTTTGCCAGTTTTATTGCCGATACCCAGATTTAATTAACAAATACAGGTGCAGTTTAAAATCACTATTGCAACAAGGTATTTCGCAGCCAGTTTTTATGGAGATTTAATTTATAACTAAAAAGGTGAAATATGCCTATCAGGAATCACTCTCTTTCACTATCGGCTCATATACATTCACCTCTGTTATAGGCTGGAACTACTTCCAACTACTTTTACTTTAACGCAAAAAATAGTTCACCAACTACATTTAAAATAGTTTGGGTTTCTTCGGTTTTAATGAAAGATAGTGGAGATTTCTGTCATTTATTATATCACAAGCTTTCAAATCCATAATTATGACCGTATTCAACGAAGCTTCTTAGTTTGGTCAAAAATCTTGACATTGAGCCTTTCGCAGAGGTGTAAAGTGAGTGTAAGGAACGACAACTCTGCGAAGGAGATTAATCAAGAATCGCAACACTCACAAAACACAGCCTCCCAACGCAGCGAAAAAGAAGAGAGGAAGAGAGAGAGCATGTTTATTACAAGTATGTCAATTCAAATAAGACGCCACAAACAATTAACGAAAAAGAGAACCTTTCGGGATACCGCCTTGGAACGGTCAGTGGCAAAACAAATTGCCACTGGGGGTTTAAACCCATTGCCCATGTTATTAGCTTCTTATGTTTTATATGTGTGTGTGTGTGCTTTTGCATGCAACACTGTAAAGCTGATGGGTGGGTTGGGGTTATTTTACCAAGAATACTTGTACTTGTTTTGTGATATGAGAACCTGTTGGGGTAAGTGTGAGGTTGGTGCACCCTAGAACCTGGTTTACCTCCCCCCGCCCCCCCCCCCCCCCCCCCCCCCCCCCCCCCAGTGGCAAATTGTTTTGCCACTCACCGTTCCAAGGCGGTAACCCCTCGGGTTCTCACTTTTGTTAAATGTTTGTGGCGTCCATTTTGAAATTGATTCTTGTAATACCATGCTTTCTTTTCCTCTCTACATTTGGCTGTGTGGGGAGGCTGTGTGGGGAGGCTGTGCGGGGAGGCTGTGTGGGCTGTGTGGGGAGGCTGTGCGGGGAGGCTGTGTGGGGAGGCTGTGTGGCTGTGTGGGGAGGCTGTGCGGGGAGGCTGTATGGCTATTCCTATTATGCATATTTCACTTGTTTATTTTTCTTTGCGAGCTTTTAAGTACCGTCTACATTCGCCATTGCCCTTTCATCGATAAAAACAGAAAATAATCAAAAATGAATCTCAACCAAACATTGCATAGGTAAATTTTATTTATTTTTTATATAAAACATGCTAAGAAATGATAGAAACAGTAAAGATAAATAGCTACAAATTTATACATTGTATTTACATCCAATACAAAAACCAAACCCCAAAATTGGTTTTGTATTGAATGTAAATATAATTTTTGGATGTAAATATAATTTTTGGGAATTTGAGATCTACAGATCTAAAACATTTCACGATGTTTTCCTATTTTATATGAGATATATCTGATGTAAACAGCTTGTTTTTACAATATAAAGTAAAACATTGGATTTGGTTTACCAAATAGAAACAAAACAAAACAAAACATTATATTTACATCCAATACAAAAACTAGACAACACATAACAACATTTTAAACGCTCAAACCCCGAATACTGATGGTTATTATTAACTAGGGATGGGAACGGTTATCCGGATACCCTAAAATCTTTCTAAAACTCGCTACACTGCTTGCACTAATCTCGATACTGTCATGGTTTTCCCCAGGCGTAACTCGACCAGGATATCTCAGCAGGGTTGACAAAGAGGTGTTAATTGTTAGTATAGTGGTTAATTGGGAGACCGGAAGATCTGTATTCCAGACCGTGATCTTTTGTTTTGTTGATTGGTGTACCTTGAACAGAGCGTGTTAATATATATATAATAATAATATTAAACTTTCTAGACAAATATGTATTGTTCTCCGTCAGCATCGAACTTTCTTTCAAGCTGCACACACATATATTTGCAAATTAGGAAATCGGTATTTAAAGATGAAGAAATTCGAGGACGAAAGTACTTACGAAACAAAGGTTCCAGATTCCTTGAGGACATGTTAAATAGCTGATGACCATTTACATTTACATGTTTAGGAGTTTTCTAGCTTGTCTGTGATCAATATTGGCTAAATAAAGCCTTTGTGACATGACTCAAAAAAATTGGACCATAAAAATGATTCCGTTACTTCAAGTAGATTTTTTTGCTTTTGGTGACGAAATGTTTTTCTCCCGGGTATGGCAGCTATAAGCTCTTCATGATTGCGACGTAATCTCAGGGGAATAGGTTTTCAGTAGCAAATTGTTTATAAAAATAGACTGGCTCAAATTTTCAAAAAACACGGAAAGGCATAAGGTTAAAGTGATATTCTGGCTAACTCGTCATATTTTTGTATTCCTTCATTATACAGCTGCCCACATAAATTGTGTTATATGATTATGTTACTCTCATCGGTCCCCGTTCTCTTGGTCAGTTATCCGCCCACTACATTCGTGTACACTTTAGATGTTGTACGTGACTGATGTAAAATAACTGATTCTCCAGGTGAAGTCGTCATTACAGAAATATTCATTTCTAGAATATGTAAAACAACTACTTAGTAAACAACCGAACAAGCTAATTACCAGACAATAGCCGAAGATTGTATTCCATTACTAAACAGTTGATTGGCTGGAAATTAGAACAGTTCCAAAATTGACCAATCAGGAGCATGTTTCTTATCTAAGCCGTTTGCAATGCAAGGAACATTTACAGAAAATTTTTAATTTATTGTACGCGCTATATTTACCGAGAGCCGACGGAGTAGAAATGCATAGCTATCTCGATTAATTCTTTTTAACTCATAAAATAATTAATTAAAGAAATGTTGAAAGAAGAAATAGAGATTCTTAAATTGTTATAGAGCTCCTCTTTATCTCTACACAGAAACAAAATCTTGTTGAATCTAAAATGATTTATCCTACAGATTGAATATTTTGAACATTCCACTGTTTTTGTTGTTTTATAAGGGACATAATTTCCTGATGTAAACTGCATATGTTTTTAAAAGATAAAGTATAACATCGCATTTGTTTTACCAAATATGCTTTAACAAAATCAGGTCTTTTTTTTAGAATTGCCCATTTTGCTATTAGTATAAGAAACTAATGGAAACTTTTGTCGAGCCTATTCACTTCTACTTCGCTTGAATTCGAGGCAAAAGAAAATTCAGTGAAGCCGGGCCTGTATTGAATAAAGCATACTTTGTAGGCAAATGGGCATTTTAAAGTCAATGGAGATCTGTGCTGGGCTTTAGCTAAAACCAAACACAAAGGAGAGGTATAGCTTGAGGAGTATACGGCATGTTCAATGTATAAAGCATATATAGCTGTAGGTGCATACATGATATATGCATAATCAACATGTTTGAAAACTATCATTTTTATTGATATTGCTGACACCCTCCCAGTACAATCAAAAGGTAGAGAAGAAAGATAGCATGCGCTAATATGATAAAAAATACACCACAATCAATATCAAGTAAATAACTAAGGAGTTATCGCATTGGAAAAGTCAGTTGCATAGCTTTTCGATATTGAGATTTAAACCAGGTTTTAGAGTATACCAGCCTCAAACCTTTTTTATATAAAAATAAATAAAAGATTTATTGGTGAACTTATTAGTCATCACTTTAAACAATGAGTTATGTTAAATTAACATTTATTATATCATGTCTCGTGAGCCATTTTTGGCTGAAAGGAAACCCTGTTTGATATTATTTATGTGTAGTATTTACATCTTTGATTTTACGTCTAATAGTAGTGTAACTAACTAAAAAATACTGATCTTTTTGATAAATCCTGAAACTTTGCATGACATAAAACTTGATTACAGATATGGAGCCATTAAAAAAAAACCTACTTCCGTTTTTTCAAGATGGTCGTCATTGATAAGAAATATAATTAGAGTGATGTAATTACTTAACAATTATCACTTTCTACAAGTATAAATATTTCTTAAGTATAATCATTTCAGTACTAGTTCATTTATAGACTCTTATCTATAGTTATATTCAAGGAACTTTTTATGGTCACAAGACGTAATATTTTCATAATGTAGGACCCCCAATAGTCCAGAAATATTCAAATTGTGCTGGTTATTTTTCTAATCGGCCAAATAATGTGATTTTATTTCTTATAAATAAATACGAAAAAGGAAATATTACAAATTAGAAGAAAGTAAATCCACATGTAAGTTATTCAAAAAAGCAATGGGATAGAAAGAGAAAGCACATACTTAACATATGATAAAAATAAAAGGGAAAAAATAAAACAAATAAAAAAGGTGAAACCTGTATTTTTTGGATGTGGCCAATCCTAATATGCATATTTCACTTTTTTTTTTCTGTAAACAAATAATCAAAATTACAACATGAAATACAGCCGCACTCTGGCAACATTATTATATTTAGCCCGATCAGCAGTCTCCAATTCAAAATGATCATGTAAATCCTGAAATCTTCGTTTAATCTGACGAATTGTTTAACAAGTAACCAATTGTAATAAATACATATTTTCTGTTTTATATATGACTTTTTGAGTAACAATACTTCTGAATACTTCTGAATTTCTGGTGCATCAAAATCTGTACCATTTGTTGCCCAACAAACTTAAGCGTGCAAGAGACAACACTAATAAAAACATGTTATATCTGGGATATTTATTAGTTAAACGGGATATTCATTAGCAAATTGCATTTTAGTTCAGGCAATTGAATTTGAAGTTTCAAAACGTGTGTGTATTTGCAACGGTCTCTGAATCAAAAGTGATTTTATTGTTGTTCAAAATACTTCGTGAGTTCAATGTAATTATATTTTTGGTGTGTGTTAAATTTAGATTAAATTCAGAAGGTAAAGCAGAGCTTGTTTGATGGTGGGGAAGTAACTGTTATCCCCATTTTAAGAGATAATATTAATACCAGAACCTTGATAGTCAAAACTATGTAAATAAGTGATCAATTAATATTTGCATTAAACATCAAATATGACGTCCAACAAGACAAACCTTATGGGCTTTTCATGCAATTGGCCTGTGCCCAAGATCATAAAACTAAATCTGGAGATCAGTCTCAAATCTCAAGCATCTGATTGGCTGAAATGGCGACCAGTCTCTACTTTTTGGCTGTGTGTGTGTGTGGGGGGGGGGGGGGGGTTCTTCTAGATGTGTCCATTCTTGATATGCTTATTTTATCTTTTTCTGACAACTGAAAATAAGTAACTTGGAAATGTTTCCTAGTCTGGAATTTTGATGTATTTAAATTAGGGATGGCAACGAATATTCGAATACCGACGGGACATTCGAGTACCATTTTCATGTTCGAATATTAAATTTTGTAAAATGAAATATAAAGAAAAGCAAATAAATTTAAATTTATTCCTTTTGAGGACTTTTTTGTTTCCCCCCTGAATCCGATGTACAAGTTATTAAAGGCCAAATAAACTTGTCAAACAGCATATTTTTTATTAACTTAAACATTTTAGATTTCACCTGTATGCATAATAACACAAAAAATAAACCTTACAATAAGAAAGGGGTATTATCCATAGGCGGATCCAGGATTTGTAGTTAGGGGGGCGGAAAATAAACAATCCGACTGGGGGGTCCAGGGGGCCGTAAGGGCCCCCGACGGGTCCAAACCCTGGCCAGTGGTCCAGGGGGGCCGGAGGCCCCCGGAAGCTCCTGTGTTTTAGTCATTTCTAAGGGATTCATGCACATTTCCAGAACCTCAAATATACTTTCCCTGGGTATACAATACAATGTACAAGAGCTCTAATCCACTGTGAGCTTAAGGTATGAATCAAACGAGACAAAAATAAGATCTTTTGCACAATATATATTTTGAATGTTTGCGTGTTTCCCACTTGGTGCATCCATGTTTGTTGACTCACTTTACTCAAAAGAAAAATATAAATGGAATTAAGTGAAAGCGGGAATATTTAAAATACAGAAACGTATTTTACTATGAACTAAACTGAATTCAAGCGAGAGGAAAAATATAGCAAACACGTAAACTTAGGTATCACAAATTAATCTTACAAAAAATGAGAAGGAATTGTTTGTGAATTGTTCGTTATGTCATTGTATTAGTGTACTCCTAGTCACGAAACTTATTGCACATTTGAAAATTTTTTGACATTTTTATATATTTTCCTATATATCATATTTCATTACAGAGAAAAAAAACTTTGCTAGGGCAATTTTAGGGGGGGGGGGGCGTACGCCGGGTCCGCCCCCTTTCCCTCCCCCCCCCCCCCCCGTGGATCCGCCTATGTTATCTTATTGATTTGCAGCATGATTTGCGGATCGTTTATCTTGTTTACAAAACAAACAGCGAATCTTTCCGAGCTGATTTTCGGCAACTCTCGGCAGGCGACGGTCGCTAATTATGCAGAAGCAATGTGTCGATGCAGAAGTGCATAAATTGATGACGTATTTCCCACTTAAAGCCGTTACCGGGATGGGTCGTATAACATTTACATCTTTCTTTGTTTACCTTGCTATGAAGTTAAAACTTAAAGAATCTCTATTTTTCCGTTTCGATTGAACATTCCATCTGACTGATGAAATAATTTTGTTATTTTGCCTGTCAAAGGTGAATGACGTCACTGCGCTCTGCGTTCTTACGGCCCACGTACGGAAAAAAAACCGATAACTTTTCGCCGAGTGATTGTAAACATTGGTTAGTAATTTTGTGGGCTACAAAAATACCGTGACGTTTTAATTCGGACCGGATCTCAATGATTGGGGATTGTTTGAGAACATAAATATTTGGTCATTTATACTTTCTTTTGAAAAGGGTCAACGTGGTTAATTAATTTTCACAATGAAAAAAACAACGTTTTGACAAGTTTATTGGGCCTTTAACAGAAACACGTGGTGTTATTGTAAGACGTGTCATAATCAATATATTGCCCCCAAAAAACAGCAATTGGCAGTTTGAGTGACCCGTTAATGTCAATAATCGGCGATTTTCGAGAAAAATGCCGGCCGGCGTTTCAAGAAGAATTCTGCAGAAGAGTTGCTAATTCAATAATGCATGTGTATATTTTAATTAAAATTGAAAACTTTATCATTGGATGAATCTAAACCAAGCCGCATCCAATGATTGTCATAATAAAGATCATTTGCATAATCAGTATCACGCGCATCCTATCCCGACGTTATTGCAATCACGTGCAAACTCAAACTTTAGTGAATTGCTCAATGTGCTAATGACATGTAACATGTATTTCTTACTCCTTCCTTCAATAGTTAGAACCATAAACGTTTTCCTCCATTTATCATCTCAATTAAACATGCCTCCTGCATCATCTGACGTGTGGAAACACTTAACCAAATAAGCTGACAAGAAGTCAGGTAAGTGTAATCTTTGTAACGACGTTCTTACTAACGCTGGAACAACATCAAAACCACGTAACGTAGTCATCAGCTTCAGCTTCCGAACGAGTTACGGGAGCTATTGTGAATATGATTATGAAGACGGACTTGCCGCGGAGTATTGTTGAATCCGAAGGATTTCTTGCTCTCATGGATATTGTTACTACAAATAACAAAGTACCGTGTCGGAATACATGTACTTGTGCGTGCTCCAATTCAGTCTACCTACGAAAATCAGAAGCTTAAAAGATTCAATGCAGCGTCATCACTACGGATACTTGTACGTCGAAGTAGACAGACAGTTATCTAACTGTCACAGAGCACCACATGACTGTGCGTGAAATATGAACTCCTATGTGTTTATGACTTGGGCTATGCCTGAATGGCTCACAGGAGAGAACATTGCAAGTAGACTGAAGGAGTGTGTTACCGAGTTCGGCATCGAAGGAAAAGTCTTTACATGTGTCCATGCCAACGCTCATGGCAACATGAAATGTGCTGGTGAAAAAGGTGAAGAGTAAATGACCTAGGGTGTTTTGGCCAGTTATGCATCAAACCTGCCTTCTAGCTACCATTGCTTGCGAATACAAACGCAAAGTGTAGAAAACTTGTAGAACAGAGATCGCCAGCAGCACACCAGTGTTAGCATCCCTGTTAGACCCTCGCTACAAACGTTTACAGCGTTAAATTTCAGATGATATTAATATTCTAGTTTATTTCGAATTTGAGAAAAATGTTTTAAAACCACATATCAATATTGTCTTCCTCTCTGTTAAATATACTTATTCCTTCAGATAATAAAATACATGTAGATGAAAAGAGAACTTTGCAAGCCGCCGAACACGATAAATACGCAATAAACGCAGACTTGGTTTGATTGGGCCTGTTCATGGGCAGTAATAGAAAAACATTTACGCAGCCTAGCCCCGAGTTTGGCGCAACAGTTTATTATACCATCAAACAGTACAGTTTCAATCTATTCAAAACGATGGATGAATTTCGTTTTAAAGCAAAAACACATTATTATGTCAGTCTACATTCAAGAAAAAAACAAGCTCGTCCATTGTAATAATTAACAGCAGGTTTTAGAACGACAGGACAACTCTTTAACTGTAATCTTTACACCAGCAACAAAAGTATCAAATGTGCTCCTTCCTGTTGTAAGATGTTTAAGCATAAATCAAAATGTATAATGTATTGCATATGTATACTATGAACAGTTTTAAATCGCGTCCGTATACAATTAACTTTCAATAATTAGAAATTAGTTCTTTTTATCAGTTAATAATCAATTGCATGATGCAGCGATGAAAAAAGTTGAATAAATAATTTCTTCCGTTATTGCATTCGAGTAAGTGGGTGAACTGGAGTTAATTTACCATGGCAACTGGTCGCTTTACTTTCTCTACTCTACTTCGCGAAACGAAGCGAAGAGAAGTGGGTTTAAACAAGTGAAACGGAGTGAAGTAATAATAAGTGAAGGTTAAGTAAAAATAAAAGGAAAAGAAAGGAAATAGGGAATGAAAAATAAGGCAAATTAGCCAAATAATACCTGCCCCTTGATTGCTACGCTAATATGATAGGATGTCAATAAACAGACTAAGTTAATTTAAGTTGTGGAGGGATGTGAAGTGAAGCAAAGTGAAGTGCTAAAGTACAGTAAGATATAGACAAGGAAAGATTTCAGGTCTTTATACACTTTATTCGACATAAGTGTGCTCGGATGCCTAATGATGGTGACGTGTCATTTGCTTTATTATGAATTTGTAATAACTTTACATATATTTACAATTTTGAAAATGAAGCCCTTCTATTGCTTTCAAATTTGGACAGAAAAAAAAGTTGACGACATGCTATTTCTGTAAATTTGATAGCACCATTTTGATTGCACCTGCTGTTTAGCCTGTGTATATCTCAGACCCTTGTACTCCTGACATTAAAATATATATTATAATTCATTTTATCTGCATTAAGTAATGAATTCGACTTAAGGCATATAATGTTTCATCATCATGATCATGAATAATTGACATTATTTAAACGCACATGTCAAATGAGTTTCGTCATGTTTTCAATGCTCCTATCGGAGTATCGCATCAATTCTCATTAATGCTCATCACTGTTTTACATCAGTGACATTTGTGTGCCTTAGTCTGGTTATGTTGGGGGTTACTTTCTTCCCAGATTTCAATAATGGTTTACAGAAATATTATCCAACTTTGGCCAATAAACAAAATGTTCAGAAGATAAATCCGATTTTATTTTGTTGTGCACTTAGACTGGCATGCTCTGTGCTTGACGCTTCACGTAATATACTGTATATCATTTACGCCAGCTATAATCAATAATAAATTACACACCGAATTACTGTTTTGCGATTTTTGACTTTTTTAATATTCTAAGTTTCCATATTTATTTGGTGATGTTCCATATGCAACATCTTACTTGGACATTTTAGACGATGACAACAGTTTAAGAGTTTAGAAAGGTTTATAGTGAAATCTTGTAAATGAGCCTAGATGCTCAATCTGTTTCTTATATTCTTTTGTTCTTGCTTATATGACTCCGGGATTAGGAGATGTGTGTGTGTGTGTGGGGGGGGGGGGGGGGGGGGGGGGGGCTCTGGTCTCAATTAGGTTATTGAGTATCCACCATTTGCTTGACAATGCTATAGTTTATTTTTTTCTATATGTATGTGTGCTTTTGCATACAACATTGTTGAGTTGGTGGGTAAGTTAGAGCTAATTCACCAAGACAAATTGTATTTGTTTGTTTGTTTAATCTGTTGGGGCAAGTGTGAGGTTGGTGCACCCTAAATCCTGGTTTAATCACCCCAGCGAATTGTTTTGCCACTGGCCGTTAAAGGGGATAACTCCTCGGGTTCTCAGTTTCGTCAGTTGTTTATTAATTTGTAAATTGTTGGTGGTTGAAATTGATAGTTTTATAGCCCATGCTTTCTTTTCCTCTACTTTTGGCTCTGTGGGGGAACTGTGGGCACTCCAATATTTCGCCACTGGTGATTTAAACGAGGTTAAAGGGGCAGCAACCTTGCACTTCCCCTTCTCCAACCCCACAGGTTATCATATGAACAAAGAAGTACGAGTGAATCATTGTAGTCGATCACTAAAAGAAATCAGAGCACCTAGAATTAAGTCAGCAAGAAGTGGCCTTTTTAATAAAACAGCATGCTTTTTAAGTGTTAAAAAAACCTTGTTGTAAAGCAAAGTTCATACCAGCTTTGTGCTTATAACAATTAAACAACGATTGAAGGCTTACATTGTACTTTTTTAGAAACGACAAATTAATAAAATATGTGCCATACCTCATTAACATAAATCCGTATCAGTATGCGCCAAGTTACCTTGCTCGTATCAGTATGCGCCAAGTTACCTTGCTGAATTGACTACAGCCTACCCAACTACTCGACAATGTTGCATGCAATGGCACATAAACATACAAAACACAAGATGCTAATATGCTAATTGTATTGCTAAGCACAATCGGTAAGTACGATCCTACTGAGAAGTAGCTGGGCTTAAAGCAACAAATACTTCGTGGCAGGATTAAAAGAAACTGCTTCTGTTTCTGTGTTCTTTATCTATTTTTTGCTTGAAATCTTGATAAACTAGTTCGTGGCCCCAGAAAATGTTCCCGAATTCCATCCAATCCGTTACTATTGCAAAGTTTTCAAGCAATTATTTGCTTTAATCGGACCGCTTGGTTATTTTGCACATCAATTTATTCAGAATAAAAAATGGAGAGAAAAACAATTGGAGTTTTTAACTTTATTTGCTATCTAGAATTTATCTAAACATTTTAAATCTTTTCTAAAAATTTTTGGCGTTTATATTTATTCAATATCAAATGCAATGGTGTCTTAATGTGAATGGTTTCTTGCAATCTATCAAATAGTTCTAGATAAATAGGCAAGTTTTCAACTGAAAGTACAGGCACGAATTGTGTAAATAAGTATCCTATCAATAAAAAAATGACCGGATAATTCTTCTATGCTTTGATATGAATGTTAATAAAAAAAGTTTCCGACTCCTACAGGGTTCAAAACCCAACAACGAAAACAAGATTTACAGGTATATATAGACAATCATCAATTATCATACGCTTTCTCTATTAGCGCTTTAATTTACACTTTGTTTTATTTAGACGCCCGAATTCTAATGCAATCAATATCACAGAGGTTATGCAACGTGACTATTGTAAACTGTGTGCCCTTACAATCTGTCAGTGTTGTCATCATTACTTCTTTTAAAAGCAGAGTTAGGTTCTTGTGATGTTTTAGGAGTACATCTAAAGTTTTCTAGTTTCAATATTCACTGCCGTGTAAGGTTGCCCTGTACCAAATTTTGCTTACCTTATGTCAGCTCTCAAGATGGTGACAAAATAAGCATTGACATGCTGTGTGTTTCATAGTGTTTCCAATTTGTATATGTACTGTTCAGTATAGACAGGTATTGTTTGATTAAATGATAAAAAGCATTGTTTGTTCAATGATTGCTTGTTTCTTTTTTACCAGCGTGACCGTTTGACACTGTAACTGGAAGAAATAAATGATCTTATGGGTCTTTTCATGAAAAAGCGAGAAACGCGACTGTTTTTGATAATGTATTCCTTGAAAGCTTCTAATTGCCGATCACCGTGTAACTATTATGGAATAATACGGAACAATTATAATGTTTTAAGAAATTGAGATTCAAACAAATTGTTGCTGGTAACCTTTAATGCCCCCCGGATTATTGGAGGATGCCTTGTTGACCCCTTAGAGACATAACAAAAGTTCATGCTATGAACCTAATAAAACCAACAGAAAAGAGTGGACAAAAAACACATGAACAGGCTCAAAGCAAATATTCTGGTATTTGGCAAGCAATTCTAAATTCTTGTTGCGATATTTTTCTCTTACTTCAACAAGTCTGAAGTGAATGGGAATGTCCAAATTGAAGTAATTAGTGACAATCACGCCAGATCGGCTCGGGTTAGAATGACCGTAAGGGCATTACTTTAGAGAAGCACTGAATAAAATGCTAAGTCGTAACGAGATGGACAAACAAAGACATAAAATGTCACGTGTTACCGAAGCACGATCTATCAGGCATAATAAAAGAAGAAAGTCCAAAAAAGTCGAATGCAGCCACAAAAATCTTTGGTTATACAGTTATTCTAAATTCAGCATTGCAATTGTACTTATGAATATCACATCATTCTTAATTCACGGGATCCTTGGTGATCAATTGATACTAGACATATTTTTTGGGATAAAATGTCAGCAATTAGAGTTCATAAAGTTGAATTTCTGAAACATTTATTAATTAAACAGTTTTAGAAGTCGACATTTTCTTAGACTTAATAGAATTTACTAACAGATCATTATTATTAATATTAATAACTGTTATTAACTAAATGTCGTCTAGGGAGCGGGTAGTAGTTGTTTTCACTAGACTTTATCTTAGTAAATTTTAATATATTCTTCATCAATAATAATAAAATAAGTTGAGTTTGCAACCTGACTAAAGGGCTTGAATAATCAATCCGTCTTGTCATGTTTACTTGTAGCTGTTAGTGCTTGTGTCTATCATGGTTGAGGTACGCATTTAGAGTATTCAGTCGTACAATAACTACTAGAGGTTATTTCATGAGTGTGTTTTTTTTATAAAGACACCGTTTACGTCGCCATTGACAACAAAATAAAATTCAGCTTTCCGTTGATTTTCTTTCGTCATTTACAGGTAATTTGGGGGCATATTCAATGGTATTTAGTTATCAAAAGTAAATTGGTTTTCCTTTCGGCTAGCTTCTGACTTATAAACTTAAACAAGTTCTTTTTGAGCCCCTTTTCGTCCTGATAATTGAATTGAGTACGAAATGTCAGGAATCAATCGCCAGTTCTTTGCTTGTGTTTAATTCTGCACTTTTATGAACAAACGGTTAAGCTAGCTTTTATGGTGACCCAGTAGATTTTCACACTACCAGCCTTTTTGGTTTAACAGTTTTCCAGAAAACCCTTAAGAACAAAGTATCATGCAATCATTAGACTGTGTTAAGGATGCAAATTCACCCAAGACCTTAACTGGAACACATATCAACAGAATAAAATAACAACAAATACTGACAGAACACTCGGTTTCCTCAAATACAACATTAAAACAAAACACTAAAACACCCACTGTCTTATTAATAAAACACTGGTCAGACCTCACTTAAAATATGCATCGTCAATATGGTCCCTCAACACTGATGCAGGGCTTTTCATCAGTGAATTGGGAAGAGGCCCTGGCCTTTCCAATTGGTAAATTTATGCGTGATAATTGTTTATTTTGGGACAACATAATTGATTGAAATATGGGTTCTAGTTCATAAAATTGAATAGTAATAGGTATTTTAACTTAAATCTAATTTTTCAAGCACTTCATTTTTCAGACTTCAGTTTTTAAACACCCATCAAAGGAGTTTAACCATTTATTTGGACATCTTACCTAGCATTTTGGGAAGAGTTTCTGCGGCAGTTGGGAAAAAATACTATATTTTTGGATTGGGAAGAGGCCTTTTATAGGCCTCTGTTATATAAGGATGAAAAGCCCTGTGATGTTAACATACACAAGCTGGAGATGGTCTAGCGGCGTTTAGTAAAATGGGTCAAAAATGACTTTTTACACACTAATCGATCTACAGAACACCCTAGATTGGAGCACAATGAAATCAAAATTGAAATAACGATGTTTTTGTTTTAAGCACTGTTACAGAAGTTGGGTAGAATCTAGTTTAGCGGACCCCAGATATTCAAAACACAATAGCCCAGCGGCATTTGAGCAGGAAAAGTGGGGGTGTGGTTGTGGAAGCCCCCATTTAAACTCGATATACTTGAAATTTGTTTAACACACAGCAAGGATGCCAATGAATTTTCTCACAAGCAATGCTCTCTAGTGTTAGGGTCTGCTAAACTAGATGTGTTCCCGAAGTTACATAAATATCTCAAAAGGGGATCAGGATCAGAATTCATCAATAGGGGATATCACATGAAAATGCTGTTTTTATTTTTTTACTTGTTCTGAGGTAATAACGTATTACAACAGATGATTTTTGATGAATCATCAAGTAAATGTCATTGTATAGGCGATTCTAATTCTTTATTTTATCAAATTTAAAAATGGCTTTGTTGCTTATGTTGATTTTCTTCTCATCTGATGCTCTGATCACTTGGCAACCATTTGTCTGTTTGCACATTTAATTGGAAAATATTTTTTTTAGTTTCTGTTATTTATAAAGAGTGTTGCATTCCTTTTTGGTTAAAAAAAAATGTTTAAAATACTCGGTCAGTATTAAGAATTTTATTACTTTTTAAAGATTCACCTCCCTATGTGTTCTTTACAACCAGGTTTATTAAAGTGGGTGAAGTTCTGAAAGAAATGTTTAACATGTGTAACAATAATTCAGTCAGAAAAAAATGTATTCATTTCGATAAAATGGTCCAGTAATTCAGACATGCATTAAATAATTTGATCAAACAAATGTCATATTCAGAATACTAGTTTTAATTAACTTTTGTTGTAGGTAATTGATGAATAGACACTATTTAAATGAATTTGTTATTACAGTACTGTGTACAATTTTCACATAAAAATTCAATGACATATATCCTTTCCACGATCATAACATATTTAAACGTGACAAAATTTTGACTTCTCAAAACCCGACCCTGATTTACTGGAAGACGCCCAAAACGTATTTAAACGTATACAAAAAATCGCTTTCCAAAACCCGACCCTGTTTTGTCGTCGGAAACCTGTGGATTTTATTAAAAAGTCCTTCCTTTGGTGGCTATTTAGAAGAACACGGAATCATAAATCAGTATTTTTACACTATAAGTCCTTTCAATGCATCGAATATTTTCTCTCAAATACCATATAGTAAGAAATTGTTTACATGTGACTTAGATAATCTGATAAGAAAATTAGTAATCTTATCGAAGTCCAATTTTAAGAAAAAAAAATCTTATTACAGTGTTTCTGCTTCTTCATCTTTCATTGTCAAAATAAAAAAGTTGCTCCAAAACAGTTTTTCATTATTTTAAAAAATACCTGTATCTACCTAGTAATTACTTAAAAATGACATTTTTTGCAATGGCATAAAAATTAATGACAGATAATTAGATTAATTGATTTACGGAATTTTCCGTTATAGTCTTCCAGCGATAACCCGAATTTTTCGATTTGGTTTCACCCATTACGTAACAGAGCGTTGAGATTCTGGATTTTAACGCACTATTCTTGATATGCATATTCCACCTTTTTTACAGAAGAAAGACTGTAACGTTAGATAACATGTTTTACAGTTATTTAATCGGGTTTCTTACCATGTTGAAAATTCTGAATTTCATTAAAAGGTAGAATACCTGTAACGGACAAAAGCGTATATGCTTTATTCAAACATACGCTAATCAACGGGCATTAATAAAATTTTACGCAGATTTACATTATGGGTTTTAAAATCGCGAAAAAAGCATACGTTTAAATACGTTTTGGGGGTCCTCCAGTAAAACAGGGTCGTGTTTTGAGAAGTCAAAATTTTGTTTGTCACGTTTAAATACATTACGGACGTCCGTCCAGAAAACAGGGTCGGGCGCGGAAAGGATATGCGATTCACTTCAGTGTTAGCAACATAAACAATTTTTTTAAATTGCATGATTTTTTTATAGTAATAAAACTTAAAAATGAGGTATTGCTTTTGCATTTATCATAAGAATCAGGATAATTTTAACTGATGTGAAATATTATTATTTTTGAGCATTTCGATGGTCTTTAAGTGGTCTTCCATTATCAAACAATTCATATATTGAAAGTGTTTAGGTGTTTTTTAGGTAGCCAGAGAACATGTGAAAAATAATTTGATTGTAAAAATTACAATCGTATATGCCACATGGGGAATTAAGAATTTACAGAAATAGTGTATAACATTGTGTTTAACATAATGAGTAAAACAAATGCATGATTAATGGCTGTTATTGTAGGTTGTAATTGTTTGCGCATATTAAACATAATGTCATTGTCTTTTTTCCAGTGATTTTTCTTTGAGATATTTGAAATTTAAAAGTCTGTGTTTAGTACTTTTGACAAGCATAGGTGTTTGTTGTCAGTTGAATTTAAATGTTGCAAACTTGAGAAATGATATTAACTGTGGTGAATTTTTACCAAAAGTCTATATATCACTTTAATACTGGTAATATATGATCTTTATTTGACAGTAAACATCAAGAATGCCGGCAAAGAAGAAAAAGTCGGGCAAGTTGTCCAAGATGACAGAAGAGGAGAGGATAGCTTATGAAGAACAAAAGAGACTTGCTGAAGAAGAAATGCGGAAAAAGAAAGAAGACATGCTTACACAGTTTTTAAAGGTAGAGACTGAGCATAAAAGTGTGTTTTGTTACAATAAAACGATGCTTTTGAGATGGCAAAACTAAAAGTACATGTAACAATGCTTAGTGCACTCAAACTTTTATATTATGCTATTAACACTCATCTTGCACGTTGCTATAATAAAATTCTTTCTTCAGACTGTTTTTATTACACCCTGGACAAAATTTAGGTTCAGGGCATGGCTATAACAATGCAGAATGTTGAGTCTTATGATGTTGATGAGCTTGAACCTTTTACCATGAGTTGAAGAAAAATATATTCAATCCTTAATTGAAAAACACCATGGTCCAAAAATGTCTAATTGCATTGAAAAGACGTTTTTAATTTCAGCTCTTATGCTTGGAACGCCATAAAAAGATTTAAGTCTTAGCCTAGTACAATGTACATCTTGCAATCTTGCAATCTTTTCTGGTAACTTTTAATAATCCAAAAGTTGCACTGACATCTATCTTCATGATTTTTCTTCTAACAACTTTATTTATTCTAAGTGCTTAACACAGCATATACTTGTATCAAAAATACGACCAGTAAATTACAGATCAGCCTGTGCATCCATTTAGTCTGATCATTGTTTACATGGTTTGGTATTCAGTTAATACATTTCTGCTTATCATTTCCATGATATGGAATGGTCTTGTTCAGACCTGATTAATTAATTCATCAGATAAAGAATTAAAAGAAGGTGGCCTTTGTATTACTAGTGTGATGTTTGTCAGTTATCACAGTTCAAATAACTTTTTTGCAGGACAAACTAACAAAAGAAGAGAGAGCTACCAGATTTAATCTGAACAAACTGAACCATCAGTGGCGTAACATCATGAGAGAAGCCAAGTCTAAGGAGCTGAAAAAGGATATAGAGATCCTCAGTCAGACGTTTGAGCGTGTGGTCGACCGTAAGGACGCGGTGATCAAGTCCCTGGCCAAAGATCTCATGGAGGCTGAGGAACAGTATTCTATGGCCCTGAGAAGTCATCTACAGAATATAGATAATCTTATTGGTATGTTATTAACTGTCTTGATCAGTTTACAATATGGTAATAACATTAAACCACATTTTGACAGTTTATATTAAGCATTTTGTCTCAAGATATAGAACCATAAGGAGAAAGAAAATATTGCAGTTCCACGCTGACAATATAATATAGTCTTGTATGATTGAATATTGTTGCACATAGGTAGGTAGATAATCGATTTGCGCTGCACAACATGTAGATAAAGGTTATTGTAGGCTTTACAACTCATATTATTCATGTAGATATTTTTGTCAAAAATAATTTTCCAAAATGCCTCATGTAGAGTCAAGATAATTTCAGGTAGAAGTAATGACTCTCTTTATTAACTTGACTGAGACATTGTGATAAGATACAGTATGAGTAAAGTCATTTTCTGCTCACCTCAGAAACATGTGTTCAAGCGGGGAATTGGGGATACAATATGTGTGCTTGCTGATCTCAATCTACACTGTTTGCACATGCAATTAAACATTAATACATGTAACTGGAATTAACTGTTACCTTGGTAAAGAAACATTTTTCTATGTCATGATTTTGTTGGACAGATCTACAGAAATCGCGACTACAGAAACTGAAGGATGAGTATGATGATGAACTGGAGATCATCAAAGAAGAGTTTGACACTGAGCGTGCCATCATGGTGGACCAGCACAATGCAGAGATGAATGATATAGCGGACATACTGTTTGCTATGGAACAGAACTACCAGGAGCGTGAGGCCGAGGCAAAGGCAGAGTTCCAGAGTATGAGAGATGAGATTAAAAATAAGGTAACTTCAGTTTTGAATTACATTTTCTACTTTATGTCAATAGGATTGTAAAGAAGATACGAAAAATTGCTACCATGGAGCTGGTTCTGGTCTTTTAATAATGAAATTTTTTTTAAAAAGTGTTTGTCAGAGGTCGGTAAAGTTCCATATATAAGGTATATTTATTGATAATAACAAATTCAGAATTGAAAACTGCACACTGCAATATAAAGTGCAGGCCCAGAAATTTTCTCAGGAAAACTAAGATAAACGTAATCAAGCATGATTGATTAATCTGTAGTAGGATTCTTAATCAAGTCAGAAAAAATAATTTTACTCAACAGTGTATTCCATGTGTGTCAGTAGTTACATGTGTACATTCAGTATTCATGCAACGGTTTTCTACAATCAAGAGTTGGGAGTCAAATATTTTAAGATTTGACAGGCAATTGTGGACAGGAAAACAAACAGCAAAAGTCAGAAATGATAAGTGTTAGGGACCAATAGTCATTTTGTTCAATTAACATTCTTAGTTAAAGAAGTGAATAGAATAGTGACAACCATTTACAGTGTGTAATGTTATTTTCTGTAACCTTAGTCTTAATACTTTTTTTGTTTTTGTTCTAACTGTTAACCCTTTACTCCATTTGATATACATGTAGCTGATAAATTCTGAACAATAAGCAATATTTCTGACCAAGCAAACAGTGTATCCAGATCAGACGGCAAATGTGTGCCATATATATGAATGTTTAAACAAAAAGTTGGTTATTTCTCATGATGACATAATGTTTCACTGGCTTTTGTTGCTAGAACCTGGAAGAGAAACATGCATTGAGAGTACAGTTAGAACAGAAGGTGGATAACCTGTGGATGCAGTTCCGAGACGCCTTACAGAACTATAACATGACAACAGAGGAGAGGAAGACGGCATTCGAGGCGCTGAAGGTCAAGGATGAGAGAAGTGCGAAGGAGATAGAATCACAGATGAGGAAACTACAGAGAATATCAGTATGCTCTGTTCTTTTACATTGCGAATACTGTCTCTTATGTTCTCATATCAACCTTTAATATCCTAATCACAGCATTAATTTATCATGTGTGGCCATGACTTAGCAAATGGGGCCAAATTAGCAAAAATTAAAAAAATGTTTTCTGAAATACATGTAATGAAGTTGAGTAAAAGTTGAAACTTTGAAGCAAACTACCAACTATTTTTAAAGTAGTGAATGTTTCAAAATAACAAACATTGCTGTTTTCTTATAATCATGTTTGTGAAGTCACAAGACTAGTATTGAAATCATTAACCCTTGGACCACTAAGGAAGTCTTAAGCTAGTTTTAAGCTTTTAGTTTTAAGATGTTTTAAGCTAGTGGTTACCCAGATCAGCCTGGAAGTCTGTGCAGTTGGACCAGGGTCTACACTGTACAGCAGTATAAACAATGTAATAGCTGAGTCCATTTACATTTGTTTTGTGGGATAATCCTTTACTCCATGAATATGACTTTTACGACATGGGTGACCATTATATATCCAGATCAGCCAGCACATCTGCACTGTTTGATTTTAGCTTCATAAGGTTATTTGTGATATGCCAGCTGTTCTACACTGGTCACCCATATGATAAAAGGCTCATCCATGGGGTATATAGTTAACAGATTCAATTATCATTGGGTACATAATTTTCACCAACATTTAGGACCAGATAGCAGCTCTGAAGGCCAAGATGGCAGCCAATGCAAAGGAATGTGAGGAAAGGAATAAAATGCTAAAAGAGGTTGGTTCATTATATCAAATATCATGCATATTTTGGAACCATACACACTAACCTTACAGTGTTCTTTTTGATTTTTACTATCAAATTAAAGCGTTTTCTTTTATCAAAAGTGTCCATGTCAAAAAAATCTTTTTCTCAAATTCTTTGCTTCACCCCTCTCCTCCCCCCTGTGATTTACTTCCGTTTTATTTAGTAAGATTTATTTTTATATTTAACCTTTGATTAAAGAAAATTGCCTAGAATCTTTGCTCTTTGTCACCACCTATATATAAAAAAACAGCGGAGCAAAAAAAAGTTATACAGTTAATAAGCAAATTAACTATTCTCTTATTTTCCTAATTTTGGGATTCACACTTTTCCTGACTGAAAAGGCAGATTATTTAAAAAAGGTATTAAAAACTTGTCTTAAAATACTCCTTGTGGAAGAACATAAAAAGTTTGTCTTTATTATTTTTAAATTACTATATCTTTAAAATATTCATTCAATATTTTCAGTATTAAACTTATAATTGGTTTCACTTTGTTTGTTTTTGATATTGTAGGAGAGGGAGAAAATGTTGAAACATTTCCAGGAGTTGAAGGCCCAGATGAACAAAGTGAGAGAGGCGGAGAGAGATAAACTCACCAAAGTCACACTAGAAAGCAATGCTGCAATAAAAGAGGTTAAAAGACAAAAAGACAAGGTAAACAATATATTGATATAAACAAGTAAAATTATATAAATTAAATCTAATGTTGCAAAGGCTAAAAAGAGTTCACTCAGACAGTGTAACATGTTGAAGCTACCTGCATACATGTTAATCCTTTGGCTTCTGGACTTGTATTAACAAAAGATAAAATAATGGCAGCTAGTTCTTAAATTGATTGTACAACTTCTTATCTTAAATAAGATAACATAAGTAGCTATTAAATGGTAAAGACCTATTTTGACAGACTGTGAGGAAGTTAAGTTAATAACTAACTGAAAAGATGAAATATTTATTGTAATTGTTGACAAAAGATGAAATATTTATATAAATTATTGACTGCAAAAACATATAATTTTAAAAGAATCTGAAATAAATATGCAAAGCACATTTTTTCAAACAAAACATATAAATAATTTATTTAAAGTTTTACTTTATAATTATTAAATTGCTGTGTAATACAACAGCTGTCTGCATTCGTCAGGTTTTTGTTTAAGCATAAATAGTATTGTTTTCTCGATATCAACTTACACAGAATATCGTTTTTTTTAAGACTATGCTAATTAATAACAAAACAAGGACTTTATATTGCTTCAATACATTAATTGAGCCCCTGTATTGATAATTGTACATGCATAAGACTAGATTTAAGAGAGATTCAAATCTCTTAAACACTGCCTCACTAAAAATAATTCAATGCATAGCACGCATGATTTTATTTAAAATAGCTTTAACCCTTTCCTCCATGTATACACCTTTTATTGCATGAGCCAACAGTGTAGATCCTGATCAGCCAACACATCCATGTCATCTGATCAGGATCTACACTGTTTGCTGTTTGGTCAGAAATCAGAAAGCAAACAGTGTAGACCCTGATCAGATGACACAGAAGTGCTGGCTGATCTGGATCTACATTGTTTGCCCATGCCATATAGGCATAAATATGGAAGAAAGGGTTAAAAAGTGTTGTGTAATCAGTAATGTCTTTTGGTAATTTTAATTAGCATTATCCATCTTCCGGCTTGTAGGTAGAGCAGATATTGAAGGTATCAGAGATGTGTCGCAAACTGGAGACTGAGGAAGAGAAGGTGTTGCCATTCTACGCCTCGTCTCTCACCAAGGAGGAACTGGAAGATGTTGACGCTGCTGTTCTTGAACAACCCACAGAACCACTCGCTAATGTAAGTACACACATCTGTGGTATCACAAGTCCGATTCTGGATCAGGGGCTAAGTTCTTATATGAAATAAGAATCCCTGCTTTGTTATTTTCTCTACCCCCAGATGAGAGTATGTAGTCTACTGGTTTTAACCCTAGTAAATAGAATGACGGTTGATTGTTAATTTAAATATCGCCTTGTATATTTGTTGTGAAATCAAACAAGTAAGAACTAATGATTTTGTTGACCACAACAAGATTTGAAGTTGGTTTGTTAAAGATTATGTTCTCTAGAATTCATTACCTCAGAGTTTATAATTTTACAACACCTTTGTCTTTGTGAGGTTAAGATCACTGGTTTGTTATTGGCTCCCTGTTCCTGCCTCCACCGAACCACTGAAATGAAGATCCTTTCTGTGACACCACCAAACCACTACAAACATATTCCTATCCAGCCCCAGTAACTAATAAATTTCCTTCCCCATCAGTTTTCTTCTCCCACCTCTCTTGTGACCACCATCTTCAACTCTTTAATATGTGAAACATTTGTTTGTGGTTTGGCATCAAAGTTACAAAAGTTTTATAACTTGTGTTTACACAGGCAATGCATGAATACACATCTCTGGAAAACTTCTGGAAGCGACACAACAAAGTTTTACTGGATAAGTTGGCCTTAGACAAAGAGAGACAAACCTTGATGGGAGAAAATCAGCAGTTACGTACCCTGCTTAAACAGTACCTTGATGGAATCTCTGTCAACGATGAAATCATCAGTCAAGTTAATCCGCTGTTCATTGTAAATAACAAGACCAATGTCAAGTAAGTTGTATTCTTTAATGGTTATTTTTAACATAGTATTATTTTCATACATTGTATTTGGAATAAATGGAACTTTGCAAAATGGGTCTTATTTATAAAATAAACTTTCATTTTTCCCCTTTACATCATGAGATATGCCTTATGTTGACCTCTGTAGGTCCATATCAGCCTGAAATTCTGTGCAGTCTGATCAGGATCTACATTTTTTGCTTCTTGTTCAGAAACAATTTAATGAATCTAAAAGCAATAAGTGGAGATCCTGATCAGAATACACAGATGTGCAGGCTGATCTGGATCTACACTGGTTCCACCTGGGATAAGAGTCACATCAATGGAACAAAGGGTTAAGCAATATATTTGAGATATTTTCATGTTCTGTTTAATGTTCTGTAGGAATGAACATCAAATAACCTCTCAAGTTGGGGGTTGGGTGGTTGGCTTTTACTTGGTTATCAACTGCCGGTGTTGTATTTTCGACCTGCATTGACCCAAATAAACGTGCAAGTAATTCAAATGCATACTGATCATTATCCACACTATTCACCATTCAGCTAAACCCCTTTGAACAGTAAAGAGACAGAGAGAGTAAGTTCACCAATTAAGGGTCAAATCTATAATTCCGATGCAGAAAAATAATCTTCAGTCTTTAAGCTACTACTGATAATATGCAGCCAGCATTGTGGCTTTGGGTGAATACGATTAAAAACCATACAACACACCACATTAAAACTGTTTGTATAAAATTTAAATTGCAATATTCTTAGTCCCTATCATGGACTTACATGTATTTTATGTATGTGACAAATGTAGATCAAGATCTTGGCAGCCTGATATGGGTCTACACTATTTGTTGCTTTACAGTTGATTAATTAATGTAAATAACTCTTCTTAACAATAAACTGACCTGCTCAAATTAAAAGAAAGGTAAATCCATTATGTTAAATTGGCAAGTTAAGGGTTTTGATGATTTCATTGTTCTTGTAGTCTCCCTTGTATCAGATATTTGAAATGATGGCTTACTGTTAACATAATGTTGTTATATGCTCATTACAGATTGAATGTACCAGTACACGATCCAAGAATACGTCGTCCAGCAGCACAGACTGTGGTGGAAGCTGCACACGTTGTCAAGCACACGCTGCTGTCATAGTCTATAACTGGATAACTGACATTATATGCTTTGGATGAATTATCTGTGATAAACATGTCTTTATGTATATTGTACTTTTGTATATTGATTAAATAATGTGTTTGTTGTTTTCAAAAAGCATTTAGCTATGAAGGTGAAAGATGTGTTTAAGTGATGGAAATCATGGAATATGAGACTCTGAATTATTGTTTACAGTCATTGTAAAAGATTTGTTTCAGTTATAAAAATTGTTTTTATGTAGATGACATAAAACAGACATAAATGGAAACATTGCATCTTATAATAGTTAAACATTAACTATAAATAAATACAGTTACAAGGCAGCTTGCTGTTCTGTTGCTTTGATACGTTCATTGGTGATTGAAATTTTAAGGCAATATGATATTGTATCTTTGAAAGCCTGAACATTTCTATGCATTTGAAGATGCATTAAATTCATAAAGTTTCTGCGGAAATGATATTTTAAGGTCAACAACATCATGTTGGAGTATTTATCAGGGATTGTCTCCCTTTAATTATAATTTAAATCTTGCTTATCTTCCTTGTTTTATTTTATTATGTCCCTTGTATTTGTTTATTGTTTTATTCTTTGCCTACATGTATATTGAGTGTTGATATATATCACACCTTCTAGGACATAGGTTTGGCTTCTTCTTTCAGGCTTCTTCTTTCAATCTGTCAACAAAATCTTGAATCAAAGTTAAATGTGGCAACATGGTTGTGATTTAGGCAAAATCTATAGGTAAATGTTCACTTAACTTGTTCAGAATGTTTATAGCCATAATATCTCGGCCAAGATCTCGCTGTAATCACTTATTGCAATTTAATAACTGACTTTGACCACGTTATGCTCTCTGACTTGCAATCCTCACTTTAATTGGTCGGAATATTTAGGTAAACTGCAGCATTTTTCTGAGTTACTGCTCTTTAATGCAATTATTTCATCAAATAATTAACGGATGCATTCCAACTTTAAATGCATATTCAGTCTTCATCATATTTGTCGGACATATTTCAGCCAGGTTTGATACCTGCAAGATTTCCCCTGTTAAGTCGTGTTTTAATGGCCCTTAAATTGCAAATATTTGACAAAATTAGAAATGTCTGTTCTCCATTGTGGAAAGCCTTTATCTACAGTATGCTTAACCTGTTTGGAGTGATTAAAGGCATAATATCTCGGCTTAGTGAGATAACCACCCAGATTGCCTTGGTCACTGTAGATTTATTGTCCTTTAATTGCTAAACCTTTGGCTTAACAACTAAACTGTGTCAGCTCACTTACATGCCTTTCTTTGTCAATTTGACGCCCCTGTTCTTTTATATGGCAGATGGTATATTGCCGACTAGTTTGTATACATTTATACACATTTTATACATTTATATTACAGGGCACCCTTAACCTTACCTTAATCTGCCATTTTGCACCCACCCATCCCCGCTCTAGTTCCTTCTTGTTGAAGGTAGTAATGTTGAAAACAACCGAATTCTGTTAATCTGCCATTTGTCACTGCTACAGAAACAGCTCAAGTTTATGAGGCAATCGTTTCTGTAAATGACACCGATTGTGTCACAAAACTCGACGTTTTGGATCAAATTTGACGAGATCATTTTTTCTATCTTTTTCTTGCCATGTCGGTGAAACAACTTGTATTTGTCTAAGATACTGACGAATCTTGGTTGAATCTTGACTTCCTATTTCAGAAACAATTACAGTATTTATATTAGTTGAATACTCAGTCCAAGAGTTTACTTAATGCATACTAATTTGAGGAGCTACATTTAAAAAGATACGCAAAAGTTTACGACGCCCTGTATTTTCGCTTATGTGGAAACTTGATCAGCAATAAGATATGTATGAAGTGTGAGGATATTCTGTTGTTACATTCACCATCTGCAAAACAATGAGGTCAGATAGTAAACTAATCTTTCGTATAGCATAAAAGCTTGATACTAGTATTACATTTAATTTTGGTGAAACTTCATCAGTACCGAAAGAATAGAGCTTTGTTTTATTCAACCGAATCAGTTCAACAAAATGATTTGACAATGTTTTATTCAAACGAAATCAGTTCATCAAAGAGCAGATAGGTTACTGGAATGTAATTAATGGTTTGTAAACCTGGTTAGTTGTTGCGACCTCCCTTTGTTCACGGTCGCCTGTGTAAGTGGTCATTTATTGCAGCTTAATAACTTCGTGGGGCTAGAAAGTAATGTAAAAGTTATCCAGCAAAAACTGTATCCTCTCAATTAAGTTCGATAAAGATCTTGCCAGTTGCGTCAGAATTATTGCTCTTGCGTTTTTGTTGTGTTGTTTTTTTGTCATTTTTCAATCAAAACAATGAAACTAGAGGTTGTATCTATTTATCACCAAAACTTCATAGAATGTTTTGGGTGACACATTTAACTGAATTTGAAAACAAAAGATGTTAAATGCCGGGTTTCCAACTGTGTCATCCTTGATAAAAAAAATCTAGGTCACCACAAAGTTAAATGGTAGCCTGGATAACAGGCGTTGATACATTTTCCTCTTTAATAAACGCTTTATCAATGATAATAAAAATTTAGGCTAGCTATAACAAAAATGAAAATGTGCAATATAAAGGAAGAAAAAACATCTTACCAGACTACAGTGCCTTGTCTTATTATAATGTGATGGATGTCATCCGTTTATCGCTTAACTAAGAACAGTTTTTGGTGAAGATGGCTATACGCGTAATGCCCCTCTAATATCTTTGATCGAAATTTATGGAAAGTTTGCAGTAACCCTTTCAACAGCACGACCACCGCTGACCAGTGTCCAAGGTTATAAAACCCTAAATGGAAACCTGTCTTCAATCTCAAGCATCTGGTTGGCTGAAATGGCGACCAGTCAGATGCTTGATATTTGAGACTGGTTTCCAATCTCTGTTATATATTCTTCAGCCCTAGTTATCGATATGAAAAGTTGAGTAAATTTGCAATGCGCCTGGTAACTAACCTGATATATGTAAACAAAAAATGTCGCATTTTAAGTGGGTTCCACAGTTAATACAGCTTCAATGCATTTTAATCTATGCTCAATTTATTTTAAATTTAATAACAATATGAATAAGATATATGCTGGCCCAGAGACAGAAGGAACGTAAACGGTGTACGATAATTAAGAAAATTCTTAATATTTTAAAATGTTTACAAATTATTCAATTATTTTCACGTGGTTATCAATGTTTGTTTAAAAAGAAGTTACTAACTTGAAAAAGACCCCTTATGCAAATGCTGTACCGAAACTGATGAGTTATTTAACTATCTTCCAGTCGTCTATATGTGTGTGGTTCTTCGAATGCTTATGTAGCTAGTCTTTGGTATTTATTTCGATCTGTCCAAAACGAAAAAAATTAAAGCGAAGCTTTGAACAAGCATCTTTAATGTTTGATACAGAAGAGATCCGGGATACCGATTACCCAGTTTATCAGTCGGTGGGGGAGGGGGTTGGGACACCAATAAAAGGACCCTGATATTAATGAAGGGGCTGGAATATCTTTTCCTCGCATTTTGGCAAAGTTCACTGTTTTCTACATAGTTTATATATTACAAAACATTAGAACAATATTTAAAAAATGAAATTTTAACATACTGAAAGTTCTTGTCTTTTTGTTTACAAAATTCTCTACAATTTACGGACGTTTAAGTAAACCTCGCTGCTGATCTGCTATTCTAACTACACCAATCATAAATTTTAAAATAAGAGTAGATTCTTCAATTTTCAGACATAATAGGGACACAATTGTTACTTTTTACGATATTGCTATAAAATTCAACGTTGAAACGAAAATCAATGATATTATACAAAGGTAGATGTATAACAAAAACTTTCTAACGGAAGTGCATAATATATTTAAATTCAAATAAATCAGTGAAAAATGTTTAAATACGTAAAATGTGTTCATGTTTCGGTAATTTGTTAACCGTTCTGTTATGCATACGCTGCCTACTCTCAAAATATTTATGGCTTTTATTTAAAAAAAAAACTTTAAGTGATAAGAGTACAACATTTAATTAGACTGTAAATATTGTGTTGCTGGTATGCAATAATAAACCCGTTGTCAAGATAAATAAACAGGGTTAACAGTCCTCGGGGATTTGACTTAATGGGAATTCACGACATATCGCATAAATATTGCAAGATTAATTCACGATATCAAGTACCCACTTATTTTCTAGATTACACGTAGACATGTTGAGTCTTGAAATCATGACGGTGCTCTGTGAACATTTAGATATTGTACTACTGTAGAACTAGACACACAGGTTCCAAGATCTTATAACTAACGTTGCAGACCAGTCTCAAATCTCAAGCATCTGATTGGCCGAAATGGCGCTCCGTTTCTTTGGTTCTTTTTCTTTTTTTTCAAGGGATATTGACTCTTTGCTCAATCAGTTAAATAACCAACTTGGGCAGTAAGTATGTACATAGAATGAAAGTATGTGTGTTTATTGTTACGGAGAGGTTAATGTAACAAACTAACCATAAATTTCGTCTGTTGGAAGGTGCTATCTCTTATTTGAAATCATTTATTCGAATTTGTTTTTATTAACTCATTAACTTATCCGTTGAACTACAATATTATTTAATATTTACTGAACACTTGCGAGCAATTCTGACCAAAGACATATATATATTTAAATATAGGTCTTTCTTCTGACATTATGCTAAAAGTGTAGACTCTAACCAAATTGTAATGGTATACATGTATAATTAGGCCACGAGAAGACTCTGCGGATGCATAGAGTGCTGGTGGCATATTTTTCGTGGTGCATCACAAATATCTCAAATTCGCCACAAACGAAGATACATTGATTTTGTAGATCCATTCACAACAGCCATCCTAATTGTTTGATTAATGATTCATTGATAACAACCATGTTTGTATAATTCAATAAGCGTGATCGAATAATAGAGATTGAAGCAACTCAACTGCAATTAATTTATTTGGGACATTCTTTTTATTGCACAGAATTTCATAGCAAAATAGCAGATCTATCAAAAGTCTTAATAAATGCAGTTAATTAAAATGCAGAAAATACACTGTATATTGTATAAAGCCTTGTAGAAAATGTCACAACAAAAAGATTAATATCCAAATATTCAGCAGTTCAGAAATGAATGAAATGCACTTTAGTAATCAAAGCAGGTATACTTTCATGGTCTGGCGGTTTAAAGCTGCAAATCAACATATTTACATCCCTGCATAACTTACGAGATTAAAGCTGCATCTTATTATAATGACATGTATAACTATATGTGTTTGTCTTCTTTCGGATATATTTTTCAAATTTTAAACAGTCAAAAAGTTTTAACGAGCTTTTTCTATCACTGACCTCGTTTTAACAAACACACTTTTTTAAAATAGAAACCTAAAACCTGTTCAATGGATGGACTCTATTCTTTTCAATTATTTTACAAAAAAAATAGTTTTGCGGTAATATACTATGATATATCGCACAGCATAGATCCAGATCAGACTTGTGTCGCTATTAAGATGGATCTGCAAATATAGGATAAATGTCACTCTGACATAAAATAATTGTTAAGTGAGAATAACACGTAATCATGATCTTTAAAACTTCGTAGCTGAATTGTAATTAATTTCAAACAGCAGTAGATCACGATAGAACTTTGTGTTCAAAGTCTATTCTAATTGTCGAAAGAATTCGAAATAAAACTTTTTATAACAAAAGCCTTATTTTAACAATTCTCGATGCTTGATCGAGTATTATAAATTTTGCATCGTACATATTCTTCTTTTATTTGCTTTGAAAACCGGCGCACAGGCAACATTTGCATGAGTTTCACCTAGAATCCATTCACCAGTATATCTCCGTTCATGATATGAGGTATATTTTTATTCTCGTCGAAACGGTCTTTATTCCACCGTGGGAGGAATATCTGCGATGCTCCTGGCCCGTCACAACAACTTAACTTATCATCCAGTTCAGACTCGCTGCTGTCAGACATGCCACTATCCTCGCCGTCACTCCCGCAAATAATCTTTTTGGTCGTGTAAGTTTTAGCTTTGAATTCCATGGTAGTTTTATACCATCGTCGACACTCGTCAATGTGATAATCCAAACAAGTCACAAAACTTTTCTGTGGATATTTTGGAAATATAATCAACGTATCACTGAAGTTCCGAGGTTTAACCTTTGGTTCGTACAGAGTCTGACTTTTATACCGCTTCTTGGTAGAGTTTATGTAACAGACGACGGTATCACGGTACGCGACCGGTGTTAAGCAAGGTGCCAGAGAAACCTCCTCGTTATACCGTTTCATGGCTACGAAATCCACATAACTTTTTGTGCTTCTCTCCTCGTAGTTAGACAGTGGAGAAACTGACACTGTTTCAGTCACCTGGTCGGGAACGAGTACTCGTTCTCTTCTCATTTGGTAACTTTTACAACTAGGCTGTATGTATACGAAATAAGTCAAGTGAAAGTAGAGCGTTTGTCAAATCTGAAAGCTGATTAATGTTTCGTTGCTAAGCTTCCTTGTGGGGAATTACTTTCCTCCTGTATAGTTGTCGTGTGTTAACCGAAACGAAACTGAAATTTAAAAAGTGGGATAAATAATATTGTCGATAGCAAGAAGAACATTCTACATCGAAAAGTAGTAATTAATTAAAAAAAAAGTTATTTTACGTTAAGTTTATCTTAAGGGATTAAGCATTAATTGATCACAAATATATTTTCTTGTTTGTAAATATATTGTGCTTTTAGTGGCGTCAATATAAAATAGGATGTTCAAAGTCAGAATCATTGTGAAATTAAAGCTGAGAGTTTTGTTTATACTCGATTAAATATACTATCACATATCAGAAAGGTAACCAATTAAGTGTAGATGAAAGTGCTATTAGATACACTCGGCTTAACTAAATGAAATTTATCAAGGGGCGTTAACTTGACAGGCTAAATAAATCTTGATAACCGGAGGGGTTTGCAAAAACACAAAGAAGAACAAATTTACGACCTTTTGACAGTCATTAATGAAATATCTTGCTCACATATCAAATGAGTTTAATACAACATTTGCTGCAATCGATCTAATCGTGTCATGCAAACATGTTTGCGGGGCTACGTGACATTGAAAAATGTATGAATCTAGAAAGACTTCCGCATAAATAATTCAAGTAGAGTGTAGAGGAACAACAACAACAACAACAACAACAACAAAACTCCTCGACCAGCAATGACGAAAACTTTGACGTTCTAATTGTATGTAATCATGCAGCATTGCGACATTGATGATACATTCTGACGCTAAAGATAACATAATGGCTCTGAAAGTTACTTAGGTGCTTTAAATTATACCAGTAACGTCAGTTGCCCGATTTGACCTGTCAATTCTGTCAGGTTTTGCGAGATTTCATTCCCAGCTCTGTATATGCAGCATTCTCGACACTATGCGTCAATAATTTGACATTAAATGTCAGTTTTTACGTTAAATAAATGCAGTTGTTTTGTTTATGGACCCCTTATGCTCTATAATACTAATATGAAACCAGCCTCTTGCGCAAACCTTAGCCTGGGTAGTATCAGCTTATTATTATCTTACGGCATGTATTTGTGGGTTTATTGTTGGTTGGTGACTTATAATAACGATCAAGGTTAAAATCAACAGACCTCTTTGTTGGGGTTATAGTCGCTTTTATAACTCAATGCTAACAGATCAATCTAATTGATTTTTGCTATTGGCTGATGATCGAAGTGATTGACTATTGGTCGTTCCAGTTAATGTCAACTAAAGGCAAAGTGACTCACGGATCGGCGAGACTTGCTGTTTGTAAAATATGTTATAAGTACAATTACCCAGTATAAAAACTTAAGTAATAGTGTAAAAGATTACCTGATATAGAATTCCACATGAATCAATAAACATTGATAAAAATAACGCAAAGAATGTTTGCACAATTCAATAAAGAAAGAATAGTTATAAATATTTGCATTTGAAATCAAGTATTTTTCCGTCAGTAATTAGGTAGCATCACGGCTAAATTAAGAAATATAACATATAACAACACAAATGTGTTAAACAAAATTCAATTATAAACGAAGTTTTAGATTACTGAACGAATAATTAATAATAACGTTTATTTTAACTAGATGTATCGTGTTGCCCTTGGCATATTTAAATTAAACAGTTTAAAACGTATGACTTAAGCGAGCAGGAAGAAATACAGTAAACGATACATTTCAAAAAGATAATTTAAAGTACTTTACCTTTTAAAAACTCTCAATATGTTCACATTTTCCGATCTTTTTTGATTTGTGAATTTAAAATCACCGCGACTTGTTGATCATTTCCTTCAGTTTCAAGCTGGCTGATTCTCTTTCAAAAGCTTCAAGCTGCGGTGTGTAAAACTAAATCTGATTGTAATTGAACTCTGGGTTGCTCTTTCCTTTTTTCTTGGTTTGCGTGTTTAAACTTAATTTCTATTCAAACCGTCCCTAAATCAACCGGAGTGTTGCTACTGAAGAGTCTTTCCATTTAACAGTGGCGACTTTGTTTAACTTAAGCCAACTGTTTCAATATTTAAGGCAACAAACCATAAACTGTGAAATAATAAATTATTCTAAATCCAAGCTTAGATAAGAAGATTGTTTGTTTTGCAAGTCTACGTTGCGACTAGAAACTTTCATAATCCGGTGCAATAAATACAACTTCTATCGCCATAAGTTTGATTATTTATGCACGTTCGGGTCAATACCAGGTAAGGTGCAATCGATAACCTCTCATCGCGGCGGTAATGGGACAGATTGACGTTTATTGGAAAGCTACGTACATGTTATTTACCAACAAGCTGTAAGCTAGTTACGGATGACTAGTTACGCCATTGATCAAGGTACGCAACCTTAGTTAAGCACGTAGCTACCACGAAGTGCATTCTCTATATGACCAAGCTTCTAGTTACGCAGATGCGCAGAATGGTCAGACCCGAATCTATCTGCCTTTTGGACACATATCCGATCCATGACGCACATAGGACATGTGCCTTATGGACACCCCCTATGCGCTATGGTCCGGCCTAACTTCGCTATGGGGCACAGCCACCAGACAGGTGCATGGTTAGAGGCAGTAGCATCATGCACACCGAGGCACTTGGTAGACTTAGTAAGAATGACGATACACATCGATGCTTTAAAATGTGCCTCGTCCTGTTCGACCAAGGACCACACTGAGTGTTTTTAATTGACGATTCGTTTCCATATGTAACTAATGCTGTATAATTTTTGTAATTGCCACCAGGGCTGAAGGTTATAAAACTGAGTTTGGAAACCAGTCTCAAATCTCAAGCATCTGATTGGCTGAAATGGCGACTGGTCGCCATTTCAGCCAATCAGATGCTTGAGATTTGAGACTGGTTTCCATGCTCACTTTTATAACCTTGGGCACAGTACAGCGTAACCAGGAAAGTAATAAACCAACACGGAATATTTTATGATCTTTCTTATACATTGTAAGTAGTTTCATAAGAATAATGTTAATCATATGGTAAGTTAGAAATTTAATGGGACTTCCGACTTCTTTACAGTGTAAAAATTTCAATGAATCAAAGTTCTTTGAAACTAGACCTGTCTATTCATTGAGTCATTGTGGGTATTTTGCAGTAGTGTTTTTAGTAAACAACGACGTAGACACTGGTCTGTAGACTGGTCTAGGTCTATACGTTGTTCGAGGTCTGGATCTACACGTTTTCTGGTGCTAAGGTTATAAAGCTGAGATTGGAAACCAGTCTCAAATCTCAAGCATCTGATTGGCTGAAATGGCGACTGGTCGCCATTTCAGCCAATCAGATGCTTGAGATTTGAGACTGGTTTCCATGCTGTGTTTTATAACCTTGGACACTGAAGTGCAACCTGATCTGGATCTACAAGTTTTCCGAGGCGCAGAGCGATCTGGATGTACACGATGCCTAATGGACCAATCTGGAACCACCCGTTACCAATCTGGATCTACATGTTTGCTGATTTGGATCTACGTGTTGCTTGATATGTGCTTGAATGTTCTTTTAAAACTATTTTATTTAATCAATGGTAGGTAACCAAAATGCTAATAAAATATGTTTATACCGCGTTTGTCTCCCATTACAAAACTACACAGCTGGTAGTCAAAATCCCAATAACGTGAAGCGCCAGCCGTAGAAGTTTTTCAAAAAATTGTTCCATAGCTGAAAAAGACAAATAATTTTTTTTTCAGGCATTTCATAAAATAAAGTCTTAGAACAGGTTGTTTACTTAGCATCAACATCGCAAACAAACGCCATAAAAGCCAAAAACAGCATACAAGGTATCACAAACTTACAATTAATTTGCAATAAATATGAAAACCAACTGGCTTTACCGGTAGTATAGAAGTAAACAGTTAAACGTGATTTATCAACTCGAAAATAGGAATTATAATTCTTACGTACTTTTGTTGACGAAAATGTAGAAAAATGAAAAGTGTGATTTGCAAAACACATCACACGTGGACAATTAATATCAAACTTCACTTTACTAAACCCTTTTTCCTAACAGTTGTATTTGTTGTAACAATTTTGTTTCTCGAAAACGTCATTTTATGAGTCCTTTAGCTTTCGAGAATGTATTGCATCTCTTAATATCTGTGATTAACAAAAAACGCCGTTCTGTTCATTATTTTTTCCTCGATTATCGTCTGTTGAAAACCATAAATTTTATTGGTCACTAGATGTATGTTGTTTTCTACAAGACTCTGTAAATGTTCTATGCCACCTCAGCTATTATCTTAGTGTAGATCGTTCGTACTCACCCCGACTTTTTTACAAATGTCATTTTGTACCCATGCCTCGAGATCTGTATATACTTGAGCAGGTCTTGTTTTGTCGTGTAGAGCTTTACAGATTGTGCAAGCTACACAGGACTTCGGCCGATTGGTGTACTGTTTCTTATATTCAAAGTAACTATTATACAGAGTTTCGTTTACACTTAAATGTTTCAAATATTTCGCTAAATCCTCTACAGAATTGAAATCGAATATATTAATGTATGAATTTGGTATAACTTTAGTTCTGTCAACGGACTTCCAGTTTACAATTGGTATTTGATCTCTATCTAATGAAGACCAATATTTTTCAGTTACATAGTCCCTGCATTGGTCATTTTCCAAGGCTAGATAAAATTTGTAAGTTTTAATTATATCTGAACACGAGATGTCGTGTGGATTACTCGGATCACCACACTCTTCGTTGTAACACTTTCCAAACTTGTCAATATGTACATACGTGTCAAGTGCTTTTATAAACCTGTATCTTTGACCAGGATCAAAACAATTGCTTATTCTTAACACTATCTCCTTCGACTTTTCTTTGAAGAAATTTTTATCCTTTAATTGTAATGCCACTTGAGCTTGTTCGGTAACGTTGTAATGATAAACTTCCCCATAAGGCCACAAAATATCGGCGTCATGTCTGTACCATTTAGTCCAGTTGAAGAGTCCATTAAGAATTCGAATATTTCCGTATAAATGCGGCGGTGGCTCCATATTACCAACAATCCACACTTGTTCTGGCTTCCGGTGTTTGGGGAATTTTATCACAGACTTGGTTCCAATTCTCCATTCCTTCGTCCAGATGTCAGATAAATGAAAATCTACCGCGTCTACGTGTTCGATCTGCGACTTGTCCTCTGTAATTTCACATCTAGCACTACAGCTGCTGAGACAAACTTTATCTCCTTCCAAAGTTCCATGTTTGAACATCGGTGTCCATACCAAAATCCTTTTCACCAGTTTCTCTTTAAAATGTATATTTTCAAAAGTCACTTTAGTATCCTTGTCATCGTGTACTTTCAATGACTGGTTTGAATCAAGTGAATAATACACAATCAAAATAAACACCACAGAAATCACAGAATAAGTGTACAATTTCCTGATTATCCGTTTACGAGCCATGAATCATTTTGTGTTTACATTAGTATTATCTCATTCTGTCAATATCACTGTGCAGAAAATGTCACAAGATTAACTAAAACCCGATAACACTTTTATGGTTGTTGTTAAGATAGCTTTAATGCGTAAAGCTATTTAAGCTATTATTTTGTTATAAGTGATACCTATAACTGTTGACCCGTGGCTAACGGGTGCTGAACTAATTTTACAAGTTAATCAGATGAGCTATCAACGATTGTAATTAAAATGTAAGACCGATAAATGTGTCTAAGCATGTCATGACAAAATGAAGGCATGCGAATAAATGTTGACACTGGATTGCCACATATCTATTGCAAATACTTCATATCTTGCGGATAAAATTATCTAAATATTTGGTCACCGGGGCATGCACTTTAGACAAATTAGTATTTTAGTTGGGCACTGTGTAGAAACTTACTGCGACCATAAGCAAATTTTATGTTGCGCACAAAAACTCCGAGGTGATTGCGTTCAAGTGATTGTCACCAAACCTTGTCTGCAATACGTTGCCATCCATATTTCGAATTCCAAGCCTATCTTCCCGAGAATAAATAATAAATTTAGACAAGGTTTCTTACAGAAAATAATCCCATTTTCAAAACGCACCAAGGTCTGTCTGTCTGTCTGTCTGTCTGTCTGTCTGTCTGTCTGTCTGTGTCTGTCTGTCTGCCTGTCTGTCTGTCTGTCTGTCTGTCTGGGCTTCTAGCTAGTGATGTTTTATGCTTTTTGGGATATTGCATGTCCCGTTATTTAGTGGTTGGGTTTAGTTGATGTTAATTCATCAAGACAATTTGTACTTTTTTTATTTGAGAACCATGCGGTGCAAGAGTGAGGTTGTGATGTGATACACCACAGGAGCTGGTTTTAACTTCGAATGATGGCAAAATGCTTTGCACCTGTTCGTTCCAAAGTAGTAACCACCCGGGTTCTTATGTTTGTCAGCTTTAAAATGGATGGTTTCAATATCGTGACCAATATTGATCTGAATATTGTTCAATCACTCCGAGGAGATACTTCCTGCATTTTAAGTTTGCCTTCCATGTTCAACGCCATACTCGGGACATCGTTTGGGATGAATCTAAATTGCACTGTTGACTGCGTTCAACCCGGGGCTAGGAGGCGTGGATAGTAATGTGCAAGTCCATTACTGCGCATGTTTTTTTTTATGGATTTCAGTTACAGGTACTGGCCATACCGTAATTCAAAAGTAAAACAAAAACAGTTACTGTAACATTCTCAGAGCGGTTAAAGAAAATTGGGTCTATATCACAGTTATGGAAGTGGTTCGTTAAACTGTGCTATCTTCTAACGAATATATTAGCTAGTTAAACATCTTTCCGGAATGAGTATCACGGGAGGTACACAGCAATATCAAATCCGTAATTCAGTTCGCCAAAGAAACAATATTTAAATTGTCATTGTTATGTGACTGTCAAGTTGTCGATAGAGCACTATTTGAGTTGTACGTCCATTGTTATACAAGTACTGTGTTGCTACCTTTTGTTTTCTGTTCTTCCATGAATTATTCCTGTTTGTTTATGTTTGCTTATCATATTTTTGTTGCCATTGCAAACATTATTGACCAGTAACTACAAAGCAATCACTCATAAATTATTCTTTCCCATGTTGTATGAAAGTACCTGGGTGAAATGAAAGGTCTGTTCTGTTCTGTTCTTTAGCATTTTATGGTCATGCTCTAAGCATAATATAAACTTAAATGAATCTTTCTTTGTTAAACTCTCGAAGAGTTAAAGATAAAATTAAATTAAAGATAAAACAAGCAAGCTATTTAAAACGCAAATCATTTATTGATTATAAATCAGAACGGAACAGAACAGAACAAATATTTTATTGACTTAAGCATACAAGCTCATTGTCATAGAGTACATTATCAATTGCATACAATGAGAATATCGTACAGTAAGTAGAGAAAGGGTTTGTACCTTGGAGATTGTAAAATCATACTTATATTTAACAAATTTTAGCTTTCCAAAAAGCTAGTTGATCATTAGCAGGACATTTTAACAAAACGACGGCTCTGAAGTTTAAACTTCTCTAGAAAAGTTTCGTTAGGATGTTGGTATTTATTCAGAATTTCCGCCGTGTAATATATATGCTCGCTCTCGTCATACATTTTTGTTTCGATTTTTAATGATGTTAAATTCATTGTATGACAGTACTTATTGTTGTGTCACATGCTATTTGTCACATGCAATAGCATGTAGACATTTATGAATCCAATTGTCCGGAGACGGCGGCAGCGTCGTCGGCGGCTGCGTTGGCGGCTGCGTTGTCCAGTAGCCCCTAAATTAAAATTTTAATCTTAATGTTGCTCATAAGTTTGTAAGTATTTGACCTATTAACTTAATCATTAGAATATATCATCTGCATGAATAATGCCATCTCCGACAACAGAAATGATCACTCTTGTTATATTAGTTTTTGTTATGCCCCTTTCAAATGACTCAAAAATCGAACTAATGTTGCCTATAACACCGATAGTCCTTGTCCTATTAACGTAATACTTGAAACACAAACCCTAACTTACTTGTAAGAAATTTACTGATCTGTAAGCGAACAGACCATACTTTAAACGCGGAATCGCAAATACGGTGCCACAAATATACATCGGATGTTCCGGCACTAGTCCACCTCGATCAAACAAAATATAGGCTCTAACAAACAAGATATAGGGACGAAAGTGCTTTCGTTTCTTTTCCTGACATGTAATCCCTGCAAACAAGAGGTCAAGTGTAAAACGCGGCGGCGCCGTAAAATAACAGGCAAAAAGAAAGGAAAACACGGCGGTACCCCTTAACTTTTTTGTTTGTAAAGATATCTCAATAATTATTTGATTGTTCAACCTCCAGGCTTTCCAAAATGGTAAAGATATTGATAATCGGACAATTATAAGGTACTTTAAAATTGGATAAAACTTGATAGTTTTTGTGTATAATTTTTGTTTTTTCGCTGGCTCGAAAAAACGGCGGTGCCCCTTAACTTTTTTGTTTTTTAAGATATCTCAATAATTCTTTTTGCATTCATTTGTACAACCTATAGGCTTTCTAAAATAGTAAAGATATTGAAAATCGGACAATTATAAGATACTTAAAAACTTAATAGAACTTGATGGTTTTTGTTCAGAAATATTTTTGTGTTTCCGCGGGAACGGAAAACACGGCGGTACCCCTTAACTAATTTGTTTCAATAGATATCAAAAAATTATTTTTGCATCTAATTGTACAACCTCCAGGCTTTCCAAAAAGGTATAGATATTGAAAAGCGGACAATTATAAGGTACTTTAAAATTGGTTAGAAAATGCCGTTTTAAATTTGCAATATTTTACAGATGTTTGTTAATCGAGAAATCCGTAATATCCGTTTACTTCTATATCTTTAAGTTATGATGCAGTGATTAATTTACTTTTAAATTTATTATTTATTTGTAGATTTTCATTGCCTTATAAAATGTAAAAAATAAATAATCGTTCTATAAAAAAGAATATTGATATTTTCTAAAATTATCACTTATTTCAGTATTTGAAAAATACGCCGTTTTCGGCGTCTTTTTGTTTCTTATTTTATTTAATAATAATTTGGACTCGTTAAGATTAAAGTCAACGTTTTCCAAATAATCACAAGATATTGCGGAAAACATTCTATGATGTCTGGCCATGAAACGTCAAGTGTTAAATAATAATTATCCCTTTAAAGTTGAAATTATTGTCACCTCGTATAGACTTCTATTGTCTATTTGTCGCATGTTCTTTTAATGAATTTCATTGAAGTACAAGATGAATCGTAACATAAAAAACAAGAAACAAAAGATAGTCTTTTATTAAAGGGTTAATGCGAAAATGAGTGTTTTCTCACCCTAAAGTTCCAAACTATATATGATTATGTTTATCCGAAATCGGTCTCTCTTGCTCCAGACATTGTTGCAAACGTTATCACTGTGTTACATTTTGTTCTTTTCTGTACTGAATACCAACAGTTATGGCTCTTATTTTTGGTCATAGTCAGGTGAAATACTTGCAACAGTATATTGATAGGGATGATATCGTGTGCTTGTCATACTCAGGATATGCTATACGGGATTTTACCAGCATGTCTCCACTCTTCGAGTTGATTCCGTCCATGTCGGTAAGTTGTTGTTGTTGTCGTTAAAAATTTACTTAACACTCGATACTATTCAATGTTAAGTTAACATATTTTTTTTTCATTGGGATCAAATATTAAGTAATATTCATACATCAAACATTATCGTTTGACCAGTTTAATATAAAAAAGAGTGTTAAGTTAATTTAATTACGTGTGTTCATTTAATCAGAAGTTGACAAGATGATGTAAAAGCGTATCGATTGATATACAGATAATTTAATTTAACTTTAATTTTGTGGGTTTATTGGAAGCGCTTATAATGGGCATGTCTGCACTTGCAATAACCATAAAAGCAATTGTTATAATGAAAGCCATTTTAAGTTATCACATAACAAACTCTTAAGAGTCATAATAATGAAAAAAGTTAAAATTTTAAGTTTTCTGCTTTAGTGAGACTTAATTTAATATTTTTCTGAGTTTGATAAAGTATATACTACCGGAGATTATAACAGTAGAGTTGGAAACAAATGTGATTACATTATTCACGATTATATCAATATTTTGCATGATGATTTCGACTATTGTCCTGACCAAGTTTCTGCCCGGGCCTCAGTTGACAATGTATGTAACAATCATGGTACTAAATTACTTGACCTATGCAAATCAACATGTACACGTATTGTTAACGGTAGAATAGGCGATAGTTGTAAGCATACATTTTATTCTCAGAACGGGACTTCTACGATTGATTACGTACTTACTAGTGAACGGAATTTTGCATTCATTGTTGACTTTAAGATAGGGAATTTTAATGAATGGAGCGATCATGCCCCGTTACACTTATCACTCTGTTGTAATAACTGTTCACCCAGTCAGAAAAGATTTACAGATGTTAAATTGAAATGGGACAGTTCTCTTAGAAATCAATTTCGGTCAGAAATAATTGCCAAATTACCTGTATTTAATTCTATTGTACATGATATTGATAGCTCGAGTAGGTTGTCAATAAATAACGCAATTTGCAAATTTACCGATACTATCCGTAGTGTTGCGGACCCATTATTTTCACACAAATATACATTCACTAATAAACCAATGTATGCAACTGACAGTAGTTTAAATAATGCCGACTGGTTTGATAGTGATTGTGAATCTGCCCGTCGCTTATATATAAATGCTTTAAATTGTTTCAATTTAAATAAATCTGATGAAAATAGAGCGAATCTCTGTCACTATAAGAAGTTATATAAAGAATTATTAAGAAAAAAGAAAGGCTGCGCATATCGATTGAAAATGTCTGAAATAGAAAATTTAAAGAATAATAAACCACGTGATTTTGGAAATTTTTTAAATCCAAAAATAAATGTTCTAGTAATAATATAACATTGGAGGATTTTAAATCATTTTTTGAAAACATAAGCAACAATACATTTAATTGTGATAACGATGAGGCAGAACAATTTTGTTCTAACTATGATTTTAGTGAAGATAACTCTGTATTTCCTGAATTAGATGTACCGTTAAATGTTGAAGAAGTGAAAAGTGCAATTAAGCAACTGAAAAGAAATAAATCTTCTGGTGTGGATCATATTTTAAACGAATATTTTATTGAATGCAGTGACATTCTTTGTAGTCATGTATGCGATATTTTTAACTGTATTTTTGAATCTGGTTATTTCCCTGAACAATGGACGCAAGCTCCATCTTAAATTATGCCTCTGAAATATGGGGTTTTACTAAATCCAAAGAAATTGAGCGTATCCACTTGAAGTTCTGTAAACGATTGTTGCAAGTTAGGCAAAATAGCTGTAACGCATGTGTTTATGGCGAGTTAGGCAGATTCCCTCTATATATTAATCGTTATACTAGAATGTTAAAATATTGGTTTAAAATTAGTTCTGGCAATAATATCATTCTGAAAACTGTGTATAATATGAATGTTGAATGTTGTCTTAAAGGGCATACAAATTGGATTTCCCATATTAAAAAATTGTTAGATGACTATGGATTTACATATGTTTTTAATAATCCTAATAGTGTTAAAGTAAGCTCTTTTATATGTAATTTTAAAATCAGACTTATAGATGCGTTTAAACAAGAATGGTTTGGCACGATAAACAATAGTTCTATGCTAGATATGTATAGAAGCTTTAAAACTGTATTTATTTATGAGCCATATTTAGATATATTACCTACAGAAATTTACGTAAGAATCTAGTAAAACTAAGAATGTCAGTTTATCCTTTAAGAATACAAACAGGGCGTTATGCCAGCAACAATACACCTAGAAACGAAAGATACTGTTTGATTTGCAATAGCAACGACATTGAAGATGAGTTTCACTTTGTTTGTATTTGTCGCTGCTATATAAATATAAGAAGACAATACCTGAAACATTATTTTTACATAAACCCATCTGTGTTTAAGTTTCATCAATTACTTGTATCTACAGATAAAAATGAGGTTGTTAAATTATGTAAATACATTCAAGAAGCCTTTGAAATTCGCAACACATTAGTATAATAACACATATTGTTAATAACTTAACCTTTCTGCCAATACGATTCTATAATACTTAAAATTGCAATTATAATTATAAATTATAAATTTAGAATAGAAGATACGATTCTGTATTAGTTATAGTTTCAATAACAATAATTTAATATAGACATGTTTGTTTTTATAAAAAATGTCATTTGTGTTTATATTGCGTGACATTGTTTACCACACCATGTATGTGTTGAGACGATGTACTTTTGTATAAGTCTGAATAAAATGTCTGTTCTGTTCTGTTCTGTTCTTAATGTTATTGGCAGCACACTTTTATAAATTGCTTTGTAGTAATAAATATTGCACTACAAATGCTTAGAGTAATTAACTTTCCTTATTATGAAGTTACATCATAGGCAAAAGAAATAATTTAGAAAAATAAGAGAGACTTATCGGGAATTTTAATATTTATATAACATTCTATGAATTTTATTTTACATATACATTTTTTTATTTTTTTCATGGGGATCAAGTCATTTTTTATTCAATCATTATTAAACAATTTATATAAAATATTGAACTTGAACTTGTTAACCAGTTTACCAATATACACGCGTGTCCAAGTTAATTTAATTTTGCGTGTTTTTTTGAACAGTAGTTGACACGTTATTGTAAATGCGTGTCAACAGGCACTATTGATATAGAGATAATTAGATTATGCGTGTTTATTGGAAGTACCCGCCATGACACGTTTATAACATAGCTTTATCACCAGTGTATCGAATAGTCCTAAAAATTATTTCAGCATCGGATATAAGCAATTTTTAATAATACAGCCATTTCAAGTTAAAATATCACGTAACTTTATATATTTACTAAAATGAATTTACGTATTTCTATAATTAATAAATAATCACAAATTTAAATTCGAGAAATTTCTAACATAAAAGTAAATTATCCTTAAGGGATTGCCACACTCCTCCCAACTTTGTTCATCGATAAAAAGAAAATTATCAAAATCTCAATAACGGCAAAATGCCGTTAAACGAAACTTTGCACAAATGAATGTTATTAATGTATCTTTATTTTGCAGATGATAAGACAAGTTAGAAGAGTAAAGAAAAATAGCGAGATCTAAAAATTCCCTAAACTTCTATTTACATAAATTCACAAAAACTAAACAACACAAAACAGCATTTTAAATTCCCACATGAGTAATATGATACTGACAACAATTTATTGTGTCCTCGTGACTTACATATGTAAACTTTACAAGATATTAGTAAAAGTGTGTTTGACCTTCAATTTTCTGGACGCTTCCTGGTCGCGTAAACGGATGACAATCACTGATTTCTCTTTTAGAAGTTGACAATTGTTTACAAAGTACACAACATTTTCTTGTCAGTATCATTGCGCTCACGTGAGAATTTAAAATTATGTTTTGTATCGCTTAGTTTTTGTGAATTTATGTAAATGGAATCTTAAGGGATTTTTAGGTCAAGTGTTTTTTCTTTACCTTTCTAACGTGTCTTACTGTATGCAAAATAAAGATACATAAGTAACATTCATTTGTGCAAAGTTTCATTAAACGGCATTTTGCCATTATTGAGATTTTGATAATTTTCTTTTTATTGATGAACAAAGTTGGGAGGAGTGTGGCAATCCCTTAAAAGTCTCAACTGTCACTTAATTAATATGTTTATTTAAAACGCCTGTCTTTTAATCAAAATAAAAGAGTTTGTGTTTATGTAGGCGAATGTCAGTCGTATGGTAATTAAGTTATAAAAATGCGGTTCAATAAATTAAATAAAACTGTTGATAGTTTATTATCGGTGTAAAAAAGTTTATAAAGAAAAAATAATTTTCAGGTGGTAGTCATTATGGCTGGGGCTAACGACATCCCGAAGTCCAGCACTGCAGAAGTGCTAACTGATCTTCAGCAGCTCTGCGAGAAAGTTCATTCCACAAACCCAAATGCCACAGTTGTTGTCTGCGGAATACTGCCCAGGGTGCAATCTAACTTTCACGGCGGAAAGGTTACGCAGAGTTTCCTCCGAAGATTCAACACTACTGCAACTGAGGTAAACAACGCTCTACGCCACGTGGAAAGGCAGGTTCCGTGGATGGAATTCAAAGAAATTCCTAACTTCAAGACTGCTGAAGGTAATCATTCAATAGTATATATTGCCCGCGTGTCATTTAATCAAAATCAGAGAGTTTATGGTTAACTTTATAACCATTGTATCGAATATTCTTAAATATTATTTCAGCATCGGATATAAAAGCAATTTTAATATTTTTAATATTACAGCCATTTTAAGTTAATATACCACCTAACTTAATATATTTACTAAAATGAATTTACGTATTTAACAAATAAATTATCACTCAATTCGAAAAATTTCTTGGTTGGTAACGCGTGTCTATCTGGTCTTCAGGATACATTGTTTATACCACATTATGTTGAAAGCTCTGGTACATGGAATATCAATAAAAAATTAGTCAAACAAAATGCCCCTTCAATTCATCACAACGGTAAAAATCATTGGATTTTATCATTTCAGAAAGAACCCAATGGTGATGTTTATGTGATAGACAGTTTGAAAAACAACAAAACGTTAAATTCAAATATTTTAATACAACTTGCGCAAATTTATGACACTAAATCGAATTCACTCAAGGTTAAAATGCCGTTTACGCAAAAACAAGAAAATTCGTCTGATTGTGGTGTTTTCGCGATTGCCTTTATTACAGAACTTATTGTTAACAATTTTGATGTAGACATAAACAATTTAAGATTTGAAATTCCGCTAATGAGAAAACATCTTTCGGAATGCTTACATAACGACAAAATTATACCTTTTCCAAAAATAAATAAAATGCCAAAAATGCCATCGAAAGAAGAAAAAAGTAGCGTAATTAAATTGTATTGCACCTGTAAAATGCCGGATATTATTGATAATATGGTTCAATGTGGTAACAATGTTTGTAAAATTAAATGGTATCACAAGGGTTGTTCTGGCTGTGATGTACATACTGGCAAATGGCTATGCAGAAGTTGTTGTTGGTAAAAATTTGTTATATTTGATTGGTTCAATTATTTTGGCGTAAAAATACAGTGATTTTTTATAATCTCTAAATATTATTTATTTCATGGAAAATTCTTTAATAACCTTTTTTATTTACAAAACCCGTATACTAATATATGTTTCATAATTTTTCAATTTACGGGATATATCTTTCTTCCCCCAATCTACCAAAAGCAAACAAAACCATCCAAAAATTATATTCATTTTTAAAGTAAAACGGGTGTGTCACACGGTATTGCTTTATGCATATCACTACCCCATAGGGTACGCACTTCGTTTTACATTAAACATTTTATTAGAGCTTTGAGAAATTAGAATTGTGTCAGACGATATTGCTTGTGCAATATTATTACCCCGTAGGGTACGCACTCTTGTTCGAAATCCAAGTCAGAATATTTAAAAACAAATAAGATTAATTTTCCATCTTTGGAAACTTTGGCGATTTCCGAAAATAAAATAATGGGCCATAATGAGAGTGCCTCCACGTGGTGTGGCCTGGATGTAGCTGGACTTTTACATTTCAATTTATAGCGATTGCAAGGTTCTAGTAATTATTTATATAATTTATTCACCAATTATGTAAAAGTACAGCTATAACGAAATACTCTCGAACAATTGAATTCAATAAATAAATTTGTCAGACTTTAACTTTTCATTGATTAGCAACACGCTTATTTTCTTGCGCCGCGCCAGTGCAATCCAAACTGTATATAAAGTTATTTTTTATAGTTCTATTTCGAACATCTATACCTTTTTGGGAAGCATAGAGGATGTCTCAGTTTTAAGTACCTTATAATTGTCCGATTTTCAATATCTTTACTTTTAAAACAAAAAATTTAAGGGGTACAGCCGTGTTTTTCGAGCCAGCGAAAAATCAAAAAATTTTATACAAAAAAACTATCAAGTTTTATCCAATTTTAAAGTACCTTGTCCGATTTTTAATATCTTTACTATTTTGGAAAGCCTGGAGGTTGTACAAATTAATGCAAAAAAAAATTATTGAGATATCATTAAAAACAAAAAAGTTAAGGGGTACCGCCGTGTTTTTCGAGCCAGCGAAAAAAAACAAAAAAAATATTAACACAAACCATCAATTTCTATCAAATTTTTAAGTACCTTATAATTGTCCGATTTTCAATATCTTTACCATTTTGGAAAGCCTGGAGGTTGTACATTTAAATGCAAAACAAATTATTAAGATATCTTTACAAACAAAAAAGTTAAGGGGTACCGCCGTGTTTTCCTTTCTTTTTGCCCGTTATTTTACGGCGCCGCCGCGTTTTACACCTGGCCCAAACAAGAGACCCTCGGATGAAGAGAAAAAGTTCTCATATATTAAAACGGACTATAAGGATCACGGAGGAATACTGCGTTATTTTGGTGCAACCTTTAAGTGAAAATTCGAAGTGACAATCCTCTTCATTCAGCAAAACGAATAATAACGTACACGAGGTAGTGCTTGTCAAGTACCAGTGCACGTGTTTGTTTACAAGCTGGCAACTTAAAAAGCTACAGTAGCATTGTTTGTCTTCTCAAGCACGTATATGCAGGTCGACTGATTTACCAGGGAGAGGCGCTAACTGGCCAGTCCCGACTCAGCCATAATCTATCCTGACTTTGCCGGTAATATCTTATCACTCACATGTAATACTTCCAGGTTATACCCTTTACATGATTGATAAAATATGGAAATTCTGTAGGCTTCGCTTATATGGATTACCGGTGGCGCCGATATATAAACGCCAATAAGACAGTTACTGTTTCGCCACTGGCAATCAATTGTCTGAAACGCAAACTTGCAAAAATAAAAGGTTTTATTTTAGGTTTCTGTTTGAATTATTGTTTCTTCGTCAGCTTGTAAATGAAGCTCAATCACATTTATACTTTAAATATTTTTCTTTTTCCCCTGTTAAAACGAAGCTTGCATAGTTTCTTATTCGTGAATAAATAGATTGTCTATTACTGAAAGTTACATGAAGTACCCATGAATGAAATCAAAATTGAGCTTAAACGTGTAAAACATTCCCCGCGAAACCCCTAACCCCAATGTCTGACCGCACATACACACACTATATCACTGATCTTGTTCAGTCTTAAGTCAATGCTAAAACAATAGCATTATTTTTACAAGTACAGTAGACAACACAAGCAATAGCGTTTTTTTGTAAATGGCGATCGTTTAGAATAAACTGTAAGACCACTACCCTTTAAAGTAATTTTCCGGCTGAGAACGAGTACCTGTGAAACACCTTAAAAACAGTGACTAAATGCAAATATTTTGGTCATAGAAATAATTTAATAAATAATTTAGAATAATTTTTCGTTGTAACAATTTCAGAGAAAATCGTCTTAACAAAACCAAAAGCTATCATTGTGATCAGCACAAGTAAAATTAATAACTGCATCAACATAAGAATACATTTCTTACCGTCTCCTAACGGTCACTGAACTGATTTGACCTGATTTGCGGACCTAACTAGAACTACACTATATGAACGTTGGTACTGACTAAGTAAGTAAGCGTCGCTTGTCTGCTAAGTGTACAAATATGCATCGACTGTGGAAAGTTCTATGGTACCGCTATGACCAAGGAGGCATTCATGTTAGTACATATTTATCCAGTTTGACAATAACAACTGCATTATTTCTACACGTCCTGAATAAAATTATAAATTAAGTATACAAGAATCATGATTATCTACATTAATGTCTTTTCCGGTAAACGTCTTTTCTATATATCAAGCAATCAAACATCAGCCTCTTTCACTTTACTACTCTATCCTTTTGCATGCGTCTTAGGAACAAGTGACATAGTCTAAATTATCCGTTCTGGACCGTGAGTCACTGTTAACCGGTGTTCAGACTAAAGAGCTCAAGTTTGGTCGATTATAATATGTCGGTCATCAGGATGACCGACAACAATGCAAATACCATAGTTTAGAGAATTATGTGTTCCAGGACTGAAGATTATAAAACTGAGATTGGAGATTAGTCTAAACCTCAAGCACCTAACTTGCTGAAATGGAGAGAAGTCTCTATTTCAGCCAATCAGTTGTTTGAGATTTGAGACTATTCTCCATTCTCAGTTATATAAGTAACCGCACTAGAAGCGTTTGAACTGGATTGTTTTTACGGACGAAGATGAAGTACTTGATGTTCTAAATATTGACATAAGCACATCTTCCACATTTTTACGTTATGCCGAGTGTATGATGCTTCTGGCAGACTATCAAAGTCATCTGCTAATGCCGGGAGAATTTTCTGGACATATTCTTTGATGAGATTGTGAGCTTCTAGCTGGAAGAGCAAAACCATTTAAAAATACCGTTATGTATGTTATTCTTACAAACAATAAAATCTGTGCCAAAATTTGTTTGCGTAACATATCAAACTAGAAACAGCATGACACTATTTAATATAAACGTCCTGATTTAGTTTATATTACGGCTAGAATTATATTTAATGCAAAAGACACCAAAGTTCGAAGAAGCTGCTAACTCTGCACTGAATATAGAACATGCACACTATCGGTGGAACATTTGCGATTAAATGACGCGTTATACATTTTGTTTGCATGTTTAAATATAATTTGAGTGATACCTCTGCTTCTGCAACATCTTTGTTCGGATTCCTGTCTTTAATGCACCATTTCATGTAATCCTGGAAATAAAACATGAACGGTTTTATGCTTTGAAACTGCATTTTTATGTAATGTTAGTAGAAACAAAAAATAATACCGCGAGTACTCTGTAAAAGTACATGCAATATTGCTAAAATCACCGCGACTTACCGATCATTTCCTTCAGTTTTAAGCTGGCTGATTCTCTTTCAAAAGCTTCAAGCTGCGGTGTGTAAAACTAAATCTGATTGTAATTGAACTCTGGGTTGCTCTTTCCTTTTTTCTTGGTTTGCGTGTTTAAACTTAATTTCTATTCAAATCGTCCCTAAATCCACCGGAGTGTTGCTATTGAAGAGTCTTTCCATTTAACAGTGGCGACTTTGTTTAACTTAAGCCAACTGTTTCAATATTTAAGGCAACAAAACCATAAACTGTGAAATAATAAATTATTCTAAATCCAAGCTTCGATAAGAAGATTGTTTCTTTTGCAAGTCTACGTTGCGACTAGAAACTTTCATAATCCGGTGCAATAAATACAACTTCTATCGCCATAAGTTTGATTATTTATGCACGTTCGGGTCAATACCAGGTAAGGTGCAATCGATAACCTCTCATCGCGGCGGTAATGGGACAGATTGACGTTTATTGGAAAGCTACGTACATGTTATTTACCAACAAGCTGTAAGCTAGTTACGGATGACTAGTTACGCCATTGATCAAGGTACGTAACCTTAGTTAAGCAGTTAGCTACCACGAAGTGCATTCACTATATGACCAAGCTTCTAGTTACGCAGATGCGCAGAATGGTCAGACCCGAATCTATCTGCCTTTTGAACACAGATCCGATCCATGACGCACATAGGACATGTGCCTAATGGACACCCCCTATGCGCTATGGTCCGGCCTAACTTCGCTATGGGGCACAGCCACCAGACAGGTGCATGGTTAGAGGCAGTAGCATCATGCACACCGAGGCAGTTGGTAGACTTAGTAAGAATGACTATACACATCGATGCCTTAAAATGTGCCTCGTCCTGTTCGACCAAGGACCACACTTTGAGTGTTTTTAATCGACGATTCGTTTCCATATGTAACTAATGCTGTACCATTTTTGTAATTGCCACCAGGGCTGAAGGTTACAAAACTGAGTTTGGAAACCAGTCTCAAATCTCAAGCATCTGATTGGCTGAAATGGCGACTGGTCGCCATTTCAGCCAATCAGATGCTTGAGATTTGAGACTGGTTTCCATGCTCAGTTTTATAACCTTGGGCACAGTACAGCGTAACCAGGAAAGTAATAAACCAACACGGACTATTTTATGATCTTTCTTATACAGTGTAAGTAGTTTCATAAGAATAATGTTAATCATATGGTAAGTTAGAAATTTAATGGGACTTCCGTCTTCTCTACAGTCTTTCAATGAATCAAAGTTCTTTGAAACTAGACCTGTCTATTCATTGAGTCATTGTGGGTATTTTGCAGTAGTGTTTTTAGTAAACAACGACGTAGACACTGGTCTGTAGACTGGTCTAGGTCTATACGTTGTCCGAGGTCTGGATCTACACGTTTTCTTTTGCTAAGGTTATAAAGCTGAGATTGGAAACCAGTCTCAAATCTCAAGCATCTGATTGGCTGAAATGGCGACTGGTCGCCATTTCAGCCAATCAGATGCTTGAGATTTGAGACTGGTTTCCAAACTCAGTTTTATAACCTCCAACCCTGAAATGAAACCTGATCTGGACCTACACGTTGTTCTGAGGCGCAGAGTGATCTGGATGTACACGATGCCTAATGGACCAATCTGGAACCACCCGTTACCAATCTGGATCTACATGTTTGCTGATTTGGATCTACGTGTTGCTTGATATGTGCTTGAATGTTCTTTTAAAACTACTTTATTAATTTTTAATCAATGGTAGGTAACCAAAATGCTAATAACATATGTTTATACCGCATTTGTCTCCCATTACAAAGCTACACAGCTGGTAGTCAAAATCCCAATAACGTGAAGCGCCAGCCGTAGAAGTTTTTCAAAAAATTGTTCCATAGCTGAAAAAGACAAATAATTTTTTTTTCAGGCATTTCATAAAATAAAGTCTTAGAACAGGTTGTTTACTTAGCATCAACATCGCAAACAAACGCCATAAAAACCAAAAACAGCATACAAGGTATCACAAACTTACAATTAATTTGCAATAAATATGAAAACCAACTGGCTTTACCGGTAGTATAGAAGTAAACAGTTAAACGTGATTTATCAACTCGAAAATAGGAATTATAATTCTTACGTACTTTTGTTGACGAAAATGTAGAAAAATGAAAAGTGTGATTTGCAAAACACATCACACGTGGACAATTAATATCAAACTTCACTTTACTAAACCCTTTTTCCTAACAGTTGTATTTGTTGTAACAATTTTGTTTCTCGAAAACGTCATTTTATGAGTCCTTTAGCTTTCGAGAATGTATTGCATCTCTTAATATCTGTGATTAACAAAAAACGCCGTTCTGTTCATTATTTTTTCCTCGATTATCGTCTGTTGAAAACCATAAATTTTATTTGTCACTAGATGTATGTTGTTTTCTACAAGACTCTGTAAATGTTCTATGCCACCTCAGCTATTATCTTAGTGTAGATCGTTCGTACTCACCCCGACTTTTTTACAAATGTCATTTTGTACCCATGCCTCGAGATCTGTATATACTTGAGCAGGTCTTGTTTTGTCGTGTAGAGCTTCACAGATTGTGCAAGCTACACAGGACTTCGGCCGATTGGTGTACTGTTTCTTATATTCAAAGTAACTATTATACAGAGTTTCGTTTACACTTAAATGTTTCAAATATTTCGCTAAATCCTCTACAGAATTGAAATCGAATATATTAATGTATGAATTTGGTATAACTTGAGTTCTGTCAACGGACTTCCAGTTTACAATTGGTATTTGATCTCTATCTAATGTAGACCAATATTTTTCAGTTACATAGTCCCTGCATTGGTCATTTTCCAAGGCTAGATAAAATTTGTAAGTTTTAATTATATCTGAACACGAGATGTCGTGTGGATTACTCGGATCACCACACTCTTCGTTGTAACACTTTCCAAACTTGTCAATATGTACATAAGTGTCAAGTGCTTTTATAAACCTGTATCTTTGAGCAGGATCAAAACAATTGCTTATTCTTAACACTATCTCCTTCGACTTTTCTTTGAAGAAATTTTTATCCTTTAATTGTAATGCCACTTGAGCTTGTTCGGTAACGTTGTAATGATAAACTTCCCCATAAGGCCACAAAATATCGGCGTCATGTCTGTACCATTTAGTCCAGTTGAAGAGTCCATTAAGAATTCGAATATTTCCGTATAAATGCGGCGGTGGCTCCATATTACCAACAATCCACACTTGTTCTGGCTTCCGGTGTTTGGGGAATTTTATCACAGACTTGGTTCCAATTCTCCATTCCTTCGTCCAGATGTCAGATAAATGAAAATCTACCGCGTCTACGTGTTCGATCTGCGACTTGTCCTCTGTAATTTCACATCTAGCACTACAGCTGCTGAGACAAACTTTATCTCCTTCCAAAGTTCCATGTTTGAACATCGGTGTCCATACCAAAATCCTTTTCACCAGTTTCTCTTTAAAATGTATATTTTCAAAAGTCACTTTAGTATCCTTGTCATCGTGTACTTTCAATGACTGGTTTGAATCAAGTGAATAATACACAATCAAAATAAACACCACAGAAATCACAGAATAAGTGTACAATTTCCTGATTATCCGTTTACGAGCCATGAATCATTTTGTGTTTACATTAGTATTATCTCATTCTGTCAATATCACTGCGCAGAAAATGTCACAAGATTAACTAAAACCCGATAACACTTTTATGGTTGTTGTTAAGATAGCTTTAATGCGTAAAGCTATTTAAGCTATTATTTTGTTATAAGTGATACCTATAACTGTTGACCCGTGGCTAACGGGTGCTGAACTAATTTTACAAGTTAATCAGATGAGCTATCAACGATTGTAATTAAAATGTAAGACCGATAAATGTGTCTAAGCATGTCATGACAAAATGAAGGCATACGAATAAATGTTGACACTGGATTGCCACATATCTATTGCAAATACTTCATATCTTGCGGATAAAATTATCTAAATATTTGGTCACCGGGGCATGCACTTTAGACAAATTAGTATTTTAGTTGGGCACTGTGTAGAAACTTACTGCGACCATAAGCAAATTTTATGTTGCGCACAAAAACTCCGAGGTGATTGCGTTCAAGTGATTGTCACCAAACCTTGTCTGCAATACGTTGCCATCCATATTTCGAATTCCAAGCCTATCTTCCCGAGAATAAATAATAAATTTAGACAAGGTTTCTTACAGAAAATAATCCCATTTTCAAAACGCACCAAGGTCTGTCTGTCTGTCTGTCTGTCTGTCTGTCTGTGTCTGTCTGTCTGTCTGTCTGCGCTTCTAGCTAGTGATGTTTTATGCTTTTTGGGATATTGCATGTCCCGTTATTTAGTGGTTGGGTTAAGTTGATGTTAATTCATCAAGACAATTTGTACTTTTTTTATTTGAGAACCATGCGGGGCAAGAGTGAGGTTGTGATGTGATACACCACAGGAGCTGGTTTTAACTTCGAATGATGGCAAAATGCTTTGCACCTGTTCGTTCCAAAGTAGTAACCACCCGGGTTCTTATGTTTGTCAGCTTTAAAATGGATGGTTTCAATATCGTGACCAATATTGATCTGAATATTGTTCAATCACTCCGAGGAGATACTTCCTGCATCTTAAGTTTGCCTTCCATGTTCAACGCCATACTCGGGACATCGTTTGGGATGAATCTAAATTGCACTGTTGACTGCGTTCAACCCGGGGCTAGGAGGCGTGGATAGTAATGTGCAAGTCCATTACTGCGCATGTTTTTTTTTTATGGATTTCAGTTACAAGTACTGGCCATACCGTAATTCAAAAGTAAAACAAAAACAGTTACTGTAACATTCTCAGAGCGGTTCAAGAAAATTGGGTCTATATCACAGTTATGGAAGTGGTTCGTTAAACTGTGCTATCTTCTAACGAATATATTAGCTAGTTAAACATCTTTCCGGAATGAGTATCACGGGAGGTACACAGCAATATCAAATCCGTAATTCAGTTCGCCAAAGAAACAATATTTAAATTGTCATTGTTATGTGACTGTCAAGTTGTCGATAGAGCACTATTTGAGTTGTACGTCCATTGTTATACAAGTACTGTGTTGCTACCTTTTGTTTTCTGTTCTTCCATGAATTATTCCTGTTTGTTTATGTTTGCTTATCATATTTTTGTTGCCATTGCAAACATATTATTGACCAGTAACCACAAAGCAATCACTCATAAATTATTCTTTCCCATGTTGTATGAAAGTACCTGGGTGAAATGAAAGGTCTGTTCTGTTCTGTTCATTAGCATTTTATGGTCATGCTCTAAGCATAATATAAACTTAAATGAATCTTTCTTTGTTAAACTCTCGAAGAGTTAAAGATAAAATTAAATTAAAGATAAAACAAGCAAGCTATTTAAAACGCAAATCATTTATTGATTATAAATCAGAACGGAACAGAACAGAACAAATATTTTATTGACTTAAGCATACAAGCTCATTGTCATAGTGTACATTATCAATTGCATACAATGAGAATATCGTACAGTAAGTAGAGAGAGTGTTTGTACCTTGGAGATTGTAAAATCATACTTATATTTAACAAATTTTAGCTTTCCAAAAAGCTAGTTGATCATTAGCACGACATTTTAACAAAACGACGGCTCTGAAGTTTAAACTTCTCTAGAAAAGTTTCGTTAGGATGTTGGTATTTATTCAGAATTTCCGCCGTGTAATATATATGCTCGCTCTCGTCATACATTTTTGTTTCGATTTTTAATGATGTTAAATTCATTGTATGACAGTGCTTATTGTTGTGTCACATGCAATAGCATGTAGACATTTATGAATCCAATTGTCCGGAGACGGCGGCAGCGTCGTCGGCGGCTGCGTTGGCGGCTGCGTTGTCCAGTAGCCCCTAAATTAAAAATTTTAATCTTAATGTTGCTCATAAGTTTGTAAGTATTTGACCTATTAACTTAATCATTAGAATATATCATCTGCATGAATAATGCCATCTCCGACAACAAAAATGATCACTCTTGTTATATTAGTTTTTGTTATGCCCCTTTCAAATGACTCAAAAATCGAACTAATGTTGCCTATAACACCGATAGTCCTTGTCCTATTAACGTAATACTTGAAACACAAACCCTAACTTACTTGTAAGAAATTTACTGATCTGTAAGCGAACATACCATACTTTAAACGCGGAATCGCAAATACGGTGCCACAAATATACATCAGATGTTCCGGCACTAGTCCACCTCGATCAAACAAAATATAGGCTCTAACAAACAAGATATAGGGACGAAAGTGCTTTCGTTTCTTTTCCTGACATGTAATCCCTGCAAACAAGAGGTCAAGTGTAAAACGCGGCGGCGCCGTAAAATAACAGGCAAAAAGAAAGGAAAACACGGCGGTACCCCTTAACTTTTTTGTTTGTAAAGATATCTCAATAATTATTTGATTGTTCAACCTCCAGGCTTTCCAAAATGGTAAAGATATTGAAAATCGGACAATTATACGGTACTTTAAAATTGGATAAAACTTGATAGTTTTTGTGTATAATTTTTGTTTTTTCGCTGGCTCGAAAAAACGGCGGTACCCCTTAACTTTTTTGTTATTTAAGATATCCCAATAATTCTTTTTGCATTCATTTGTACAACCTATAGGCTTTCTTTACTTAACACTCGATACTATTCAATGTTAAGTTAACATATTTTTTTTCATTGGGATCAAATATTAAGTAATATTCATACATCAAACATTATCGTTTGACCAGTTTAATATAAAAAAGAGTGTTAAGTTAATTTAATTACGTGTGTTCATTTAATCAGAAGTTGACAAGATGATGTAAAAGCGTATCGATTGATATACAGATAATTTAATTTAACTTTAATTTTGTGGGTTTATTGGAAGCGCTTATAATGGGCATGTCTGCACTTGCAATAACCATAAAAGCAATTGTTATAATGAAAGCCATTCTAAGTTATCACATAACAAACTCTTAAGAGTCATAATAATGAAAAAAGTTAAAATTTTAAGTTTTCTGCTTTAGTGAGACTTAATGTTATTGGCAGCACACTTTTATAAATTGCTTTGTAGTAATAAATATTGCACTACAAATGCTTAGAGTAATTAACTTTCCTTATTATGAAGTTACATCATAGGCAATAGAAATAATTTAGAAAAATAAGAGAGACTTACCGGGAATTTTCATATCTATATAACATTCTATGAATTTTATTTTACATATACATTTTTTTTTATTTTTTTTCATGGGGATCAAGTCATTTTTTATTCAATCATTATTAAACAATTTATATAAAATATTGAACTTGAACTTGTTAACCAGTTTACCAATATACACGCGTGTCCAAGTTAATTTAATTTTGCGTGTTTATTTGAACAGTAGTTGACACGTTATTGTAAATGCGTGTCAACCGGCACTATTGATATAGAGATAATTAGATTATGCGTGTTTACTGGAAGTACCCGCCATGACACGTTTATAACATAGCTTTATCACCAGTGTATCCAATAGTCCTAAAAATTATTTCAGCATCGGATATAAGCAATTTTTAATAATACAGCCATTTCAAGTTAAAATACCACGTAACTTTATATATTTACTAAAATGAATTTACGTATTTCTATAATTAATAAATAATCACAAATTTAAATTCGAGAAATTTCTAACATAAAAGTAAATTATCCTTAAAAGTCTCAACTGTCACTTAATTAATATGTTTATTTGAAACGCGTGTCTTTTAATCAAAATAAAAGAGTTTGTGTTTATGTAAGCGAATGTCAGTCGTATGGTAATTAAGTTATAAAAATGCGGTTCAATAAATTAAATAAAACTGTTGATATAGTTTATTATCGGTGTAAAAAAGTTTATAAAGAAAAAATAATTTTCAGGTGGTAGTCATTATAGCTGGGGCTAACGACATCCCGAAGTCCAGCACTGCAGAAGTGCTAACTGATCTTCAGCAGCTCTGCGAGAAAGTTCATTCCACAAACCCAAATGCCACAGTTGTTGTCTGCGGAATACTGCCCAGGGTGCAATCTAACTTTCACGGCGGAAAGGTTACGCAGAGTTTCCTCCGAAGATTCAACACTACTGCAACTGAGGTAAACAACGCTCTACGCCACGTGGAAAGGCAGGTTCCGTGGATGGAATTCAAAGAAATTCCTAACTTCAAGACTGCTGAAGGTAATCATTCAATAGTATATATTTCCCGCGTGTCATTTAATCAAAATCAGAGAGTTTATGGTTAACTTTATAACCATTGTATCGAATATTCTTAAATATTATTTCAGCATCGGATATAAAAGTAATTTTAATATTTTTAATATTGCAGCCATTTTAAGTTAATATACCACCTAACTTAATATATTTACTAAAATGAATTTACGTATTTAACAAATAAATTATCACTCAATTCGAAAAATTTCTTGGTTGGTAACGCGTGTCTATCTGGTCTTCATGATACATTGTTTATACCACATTATGTTGAAAGCTCTGGTACATGGAATATCAATAAAAAATTAGTCAAACAAAATGCCCCTTCAATTCAAATTCATCACAACGGTAAAAATCATTGGATTTTATCATTTCAGAAAGAACCCAATGGTGATGTTTATGTGATAGACAGTTTGAAAAACAACAAAACGTTAAAGCCACAATAAACTTGCCAAACAGCATATTTTTTATTAACCAAAACATTTAAGATTTCACCTGTATGAATAATAACACAAAAAATAAACCTTACAATAAGAAAAGGGTATTATCTTATTGATTTACAGCATGTTTTGGGCGTTTTTCGGATCGTTTATTTTGTTTACAAACCAAATAGCGAATCTTTCCGAGCTGATTTTCGGCAACTCTCGGCAGGCGAAGGTCGCTAATTATACAGAATGACGTCACTTCGTTGTTACGGCCCACTTACGGAAAAAACCGATAACTTTTCGCCGAGTGATTGTAAACATTGGTTAGTAATTTTGTGGGCTACAAAAATACTATTCGGACCGGGTCTCAATGATTGGGGATTATTTGAGGACATAAATAGTTGGTCATTTATACTTTCTTTTGAAAAGGGTCAACGTGGTTAATTAATTTTCACAATGAAAAAAAAACGTTTTGGCAAGTTTATTGTGGCTTTAAATTCAAATATTTAATACAACTTGCGCAAATTTATGACACTAAATCGAATTCACTCAAGGTTAAAATGCCGTTTACGCAAATACAAGAAAATTCGTCTGATTGTGGTGTTTTCGCGATTGCCTTTATTACAGAACTTATTGTTAACAATTTTGATGTAGACATAAACAATTTAAGATTTGAAATTCCGCTAATGAGAAAACATCTTTCGGAATGCTTACATAACGACAAAATTATACCTTTTCCAAAAATAAATAAAATGCCAAAAATGCCATCGAAAGAAGAAAAAAGTAGCGTAATTAAATTGTATTGTACCTGTAAAATGCCGGATATTATTGATAATATGGTTCAATGTGGTAACAAGTTTTGTAAAATTAAATGGTATCACAAGGGTTGTTCTGGCTGTGATGTACATACTGGCAAATGGCTATGCAGAAGTTGTTGTTGGTAAAAATTTGTTATATTTGATTGGTTCAATTATTTTGGCGTAAAAATACAGTGATTTTTTATAATCTCTAAATATTATTTATTTCATGGAAAATTCTTTAATAACCTTTTTTATTTTCAAAACCCGTATACTAATATATGTTTCATAATTTTTCAATTTCCGGGATATATCTTTCTTCCCCCAATCTACCAAAAGCAAACAAAACCATCCAAAAATTATATTCATTTTTAAAGTAAAACGGGTGTGTCACACGGTATTGCTTTATGCATATCACTACCCCATAGGGTACGCACTTCGTTTTACATTAAACATTTTATTAGAGCTTTGAGAAATTAGAATAGAGTGTGTCAGACGATATTGCTTGTGCAATATTATTACCCCGTAGGGTACGCACTCTTGTTCGAAATCCAAGTCAGAATATTTAAAAACAAATAAGATTAATTTTCCATCTTTAGAAACTTTGGCGATTTCCGAAAATAAAATAATGGGCCATAATGAGAGTGCCTCCACGTGGTGTGGCCTGGATGTAGCTGGACTTTTACATTTCAATTTATAGCGATTGCAAGGTTCTAGTAATTATTTATATAATTTATTCACCAATTATGTAAAAGTACAGCTATAACGAAATACTCTCGAACAATTGAATTCAATAAATAAATTTGTCAGACTTTAACTTTTCATTGATTAGCAACACGCTTATTTTCTTGCGCCGCGCCAGTGCAATCCAAACTGTATATAAAGTTATTTTTTATAGTTCTATTTCGAACATCTACCTTTTTGGGAAGCATAGAGGATGTCTCAGTTGATGTAAAAAGAATTTTTTAGAAATCTATAGAAATAAAATAGTTGAGGGGCACCCCCGTGTTTTCCGTTCCCGCCGCGGAAACACAAAAATATTTGTGAACAAATACCATCAAGTTCTATTAAGTTTTTAAGTACCTTATAATTGTCCGATTTTCAATATCTTTACTTTTAAAACAAAAAATTTAAGGGGTACCGCCGTTTTTTTCGAGCCAGCAAAAAAATAAAAAATTTTATACAAAAAAACTATCAAGTTTTATCCAATTTTAAAGTACCTTATAATTGTCCGATTTTCAATATCTTTACTATTTTGGAAAGCCTGGAGGTTGTACAAATTAATGCAAAAAAAAATATTGAGATATCATTAAAAACAAAAAAGTTAAGGGGTACCGCCGTGTTTTTCGAGCCAGCGAAAAAACAAAAAAAAATATTAACACAAACCATCAATTTCTATCAAATTTTTAAGTACCTTATAATTGTCCGATTTTCAATATCTTTACCATTTTGGAAAGCCTGGAGGTTGTACATTTAAATGCAAAACAAATTATTAAGATATCTTTACAAACAAAAAAGTTAAGGGGTACCGCCGTGTTTTCCTTTCTTTTTTGCCCGTTATTTTACGGCGCCGCCGCGTTTTACACCTGGCCCAAACAAGAGACCCTCGGATGAAGAGAAAAAGTTCTCATATATTAAAACGGACTATAAGGATCACGGAGGAATACTGCGTTTTTTTGGTGCAACCTTTAAGTGAAAATTCGAAGTGACAATCCTCTTCATTCAGCAAAACGAATAATAACGTACGCGAGGTAGTGCTTGTCAAGTACCAGTGCACGTGTTTGTTTACAAGCTGGCAACTTAAAAAGCTACAGTAGCATTGTTTGTCTTCTCAAGCACGTATATGCAGGTCGACTGATTTACCAGGGAGAGGCGCTAACTGGCCAGTCCCGACTCAGCCATAATCTATCCTGACTTTGCCGGTAATATCTTATCACTCACATGTAATACTTCCAGGTTATACCCTTTACATGATTGATAAAATATGGAAATTCTGTAGGCTTCGCTTATATGGATTACCGGTGGCGCCGATATATAAACGCCAATAAGACAGTTACTGTTTCGCCATTGGCAATCAATTGTCTGAAACGCAAACTTGCAAAAATAAAAGGTTTTATTTTAGGTTTCTGTTTGAATTATTATTTCTTCGTCAGCTTGTAAATGAAGCTCAATCACCTTTATACTTTTAATATTTTTCTTTTTCCCCTGTTAAAACGAAGCTTGCATAGTTTCTTATTCGTGAATAAATAGATCGTCTATTACTGAAAGTTACATGAAGTACCCATGAATGAAATCAAAATTGAGCTTAAACGTGTAAAACATTCTCCGCGAAACCCCTAACCCCAATGTCTGACCGCACATACACACTGACTATATCACTGATCTTGTTCAGTCTTAAGTCAATGCTAAAACAATAGCATTATTTTTACAAGTACAGTAGACAACACAAGCAATAGCGTTTTTTGTAAATGGCGATCGTTTAGAATAAACTGTAAGACCACTACCCTTTAAAGTAATTTTCCGGCTGAGAACGAGTACCTGTGAAACACCTTAAAAACAGTGACTAAATGCAAATATTTTGGTCATAGAAATAATTTAATAAATAATTTAGAATAATTTTTCGTTGTAACAATTTCAGAGAAAATCGTCTTAACAAAACCAAAAGCTATCAGTGTGGTCAGCACAAGTAAAATTAATAACTGCATCAACATAAGAATACATTTCTTACCGTCTCCTAACGGTCACTGAACTGATTTGACCTGATTTGCGGACCTAACTAGAACTACACTATATGAACGTTGGTACTGACTAAGTAAGTAAGCGTCGCTTGTCTGCTAAGTGTACAAATATGCATCGACTGTGGAAAGTTCTATGGTACCGCTATGACCAAGGAGGCATTCATGTTAGTACATATTTATCCAGTTTGACAATAACAACTGCATTATTTCTACACGTCCTGAATAAAATTATAAATTAAGTATACAAGAATCATGATTATCTACATTAATGTCTTTTCCGGTAAACGTTTTTTCTATATATCAAGCAATCAAACATCAGCCTCTTTCGCTTTACTACTCTATCCTTTTGCATGCGTCTTAGGAACAAGTGACATAGTCTAAATTATCCGTTCTGGATCGTGAGTCACTGTTAACCGGTGTTCAGGCTAAAGAGCTCAAGTTTGGTCGATTATAATATGTCGGTCATCAGGATGACCGACAACAATGCAAATACCATAGTTAAGAGAATAATGTGTTCCAGGACTGAAGATTATAAAACTGAGATTGGAGATTAGTCTAAACCTCAAGCACCTACCTTGCTGAAATGGAGAGAAGTCTCTATTTCAGCCAATCAGTTGCTTGAGATTTGAGACTATTCTCCATTCTCAGTTATATAAGTAGCCGCACTAGAAGCGTTTGAACTGGATTGTTTTTACGGACGAAGATGAAGTACTTGATGTTCTAAATATTGACATAAGCACATCTTCCACATTTTTACGTTATGCCGAGTGTATGATGCTTCTGGCAGACTATCAAAGTCATCTGCTAATGCCGGGAGAATTTTCTGGACATATTCTTTGATGAGATTGTGAGCTTCTAGCTGGAAGAGCAAAAACATTTAAAAATACCGTTATGTATGTTATTCTTACAAACAATAAAATCTGTGCCAAAATTTGTTTGCGTAACATATCAAACTAGAAACAGCATGACACTATTTAATATAAACGTCCTGATTTAGTTTATATTACGGCTAGAATTATATTTAATGCAAAAGACACCAAAGTTCGAAGAAGCTGCTAACTCTGCACTGAATATAGAACATGCACACTATCGGTGGAACATTTGCGATTAAATGACGCGTTATACATTTTGTTTGCATGTTTAAATATAATTTGAGTGATACCTCTGCTTCTGCAACATCTTTGTTCGGATTCCTGTCTTTAATGCACCATTTCATGTAATCCTGGAAATAAAACATGAACGGTTTTATGCTTTGAAACTGCATTTTTATGTAATGTTAGTAGAAACAAAAAATAATACCGCGAGTACTCTGTAAAAGTACATGCAATATTGCTAAAGTATCAGTCACATTATCAGGCGATGGGGTATATGATGGGCAACCGATGCATTTAAAAAAATGGATTGGTTGCCGGCCGGACACCCATAGTAATCGGACGGTGACTGAGGCCATCGGGTGCATCAGTGGGGGTCATCGGGAGAAAATAAGTTGTTGTTAAAAATATGCGATGTCTCTGCCGATGCCCCACATCGCCCTTTATAAGAAACTCATCTTTCAAGGATCCGCCTATGTATGGCCGGGCATCGTCCAGTGTTCGTTGAATCTGAGGGTTATCGTGGGTTAGTGGTGTGCAACATACATTTGTAACCCGGCTATGGTTGAGTTAGTACCGCGCTTGTACTATCTCGCCATAGAGCTAGCTTTTTATGGCGACATGGTAGAGCATTGGACTAGCATGCGAGGGGCCCCGGGTTCAATCCTTGGTTCAGGCGTGGATTTTTCAGAACCCTTGTTACAAATGGCGACCAACGGGGGACCTGCCAAGGATGTTTAAACACCTCGAGATCACTCCCCAAGTGAATCTCTATACTCAATGGAAGTTCGAGGACGAATTCCAATCTGGTGGGTGTGTATGTAACCCGGCTATGGTTGAGTTAGTACCGCGCTTGTACTATCCCGCAGCAGTGAGTCCATTTGTTATGTAACTGTTGTCTCACTTCCCGCCCGGCGTCTTGGGTCAAAGGAGTCTCCCACACCTCAACCTGGTACTCTTCAAAGACGATTTGGCAGACCTCCGGCACTAACAGCGAGATATTGATATGGGGGACCCGAAATGCAAAGGCAAGGTCGTGGTAACTGACGCAAGCGGCAAGTAAGCGGATGATGAGACCACGTTCCAAGGGAGCTCTCTGTCTGAACACAGAGGAGAAAAAGGCATTACAATTTTATACTACTTGTCCGGAAGAATCTCCATCGGCTACGGGAGCAAGTTACTTCGGCCGACTGTCGCCCGGACATCCTACAATGTGAAATATGTCCTGTCAGTAATCGGACGATATCTTGCTCACCGCCAGGTCACCGGTCGAGCATTGTAGGATGATGGGTGAAGATTGTCCGATGTCCGGCCGGTAGTCAGTGCCACGCCGGTCAAAAAATGTTTCCCTCTGGAGTCACTCACCGTACTATCATCGGCAGGGGTATGCACGGCCTCCGTACGAAGCCTGATGCTGTGACAGATGTGTTAAGGACTAATTGGACGATATGGACAAAGGTTGGGACATCGCTCATTCCATCGATTACCACCGGTCTACGGCCACCGGCCAAGTTATGTGACTAAGGCATAAAGCTGTGACCGATGTTTATTTACATTAATTGTATATGACGGTTACGTATACATTCTTTAAAAATCTAAACAAAGTGCCTTAGTGCCACAAAATACGCCCATCGCCCATCGAAGAATTTGCCATTTTTTGTACCAACAAAGGGCCATAACTCTGAAGTGGCTGATGCGATTTGGCTGGTTATCGAACTTAGCCGAGATATTATGCATATAAACATTTTCCCCAAGTTTCATGAAGATCGGTTTACAATTGTTTGAGTTATTTAGCGAACATCACCGTGGACGCCGCCCGGTCGCCCGCCAGCCATGGGTATTCCCAGATATACGACCCATCTTCGACGTGCGTATAAAAACATGCATTTATGCAAATTAAATGGGATTTAAAAGACTATATAATTATATTGAAACTGTAAATATATGGGTACTATCCTCTTACGTTTGTACCTGAACTAGGTGTAATGTAATGGGGAAATTATATTTATAATTTGCCGCATCATATTATATTTTATTTATGTACTCTAAAATTTAAAAGTTTATTTCGTAATATTCTTAAAAGGTTTTAGGATTTTATTTTATTAGGTTTCTTTTAAAAGTTTAAAAGTGTTTCATCATATAAGGTCATAAAATGTACATGTGTCATTCATTTATCAAACTGTCAAATGACTTTTGTTGGTAGGTCATTTTCATGTAATCGTGACTTGCTAATAACGTTATTCTCGTGGCAAAATTATTAAACTTTAAATATAAGAAACTTATGACACTTAGAAATTTACTAGGAATATTTATACTTATAAGAAAGAACTGTTTATAAACACATATAAAGTAATTTTGGAACTTAACTAGTGTTCGTATTATTACACCCTAAGACCTTGGTAAGAATTATCCACTACGTTACATAGGGTTTCATCTAAATGTTCAAATAAATTAAAAGAGACCGAGTGTCGGCCGATAGTAAAATTTCTATCGCACAAAATGTATTTTCAACTTAATACGACAATTGTAAACACATTACGATAACTGTTACTTGGAAAATGAGTAAAACCTTTTGTGTCGCCTGCGAAAGCATGTAGTTACATACGGGTCCTATTGTCGTCGTCTGCGGTGGCGTCGTCCGGTAGTCACCAGATTTTAATATAAAACTTAATGTTATCTGTAACTTTGAAAGTACTTGTCATTTCACTTAATACCTGAAATGCATCATCTTCATGAACAAAGCTATCTGTGACAACAAGAATGGTTACTTCTGTTTCGCTATTTATTGAGTTATGCTCTTTTCAAATGACTTTTATATAAAACTTAATATTGCATTTAACTTCGAAAGTACTTAGTCTGTTATTTGAAATAACAGACTAAATCTGCATTAAGGGATTGCCACACTCCTCCCAACTTTGTTAGCCGATAAAAAGAAACAAGAGGGCCATGATGGCCCTATATCGCTCACCTGAGTACAAAAGTACTCTCAGCTTGTGGTTTCAGACAAGAAGATTTTTAAAGATTTTCCTATTCAAGTCTATATAAAATGAAGTGACCCCTGGGGCGGGGCCAATTTTGACCCCTGGGAAATAATTTGAACAATCTTTGTAGAGTTCTACTAGAGGATGCTTAATGCTAAATATCTAAACTCTAGGCCTTGTGGTTTCAGACAAGAAGATTTTTAAAGTTTTTCCTTTATAAGTCTATGTAAAATGAAGTGACCCCTGGGGCGGGGCCAATTTTGACCCCGGGGAAATAATTTGAACAATCTCTGTAGAGTTCCACTAGAGGGTGCTAAATGCCAAATATCTAAGCTCTAGGCTTTGTGGTTTCAGACAAGAAGATTTTTAAAGTTTTTCCTATATAAGTCTATGCAAAATGAAGTGACCCCTGGGGCGGGGCCAATTTTGACCCCGGGGAAATAATTTGAACAAACTTTGTAGAGTTCCACTAGAGGATGCTGAATGCCAAATATCTTAGCTCTAGGCCTTGTGGTTTCAGACAAGAAGATTTTTAAAGTTTTTCCTATATAAGTCTATGTAAAATGAAGTGACCCCTGGGGCGGGCCTTTTTTGACCCCAGGAAAATAATTTGAACAATCTTTGTAGAGTTCCACTAGAGGGTTCTAAATGCCAAATATCTAAGCTCTAGGCCTTGTGGTTTCAGACAAGAAGATTTTTAAAGTTTTTCCTATATAAGTCTATGCAAAATGAAGTGACCCCTGGGGTGGGGCCAATTTTGACCCGAGGGAATTAATTTGAACAAACTTTGTAGAGTTCCACTAGAGGATGCTAAATGCCAAATATCTAAGCTCTATGCCTTGTGGTTTCAGACAAGAAGATTTTTAAAGTTTTTCCTATATAAGTCTATGTCAAATGAAGTGACCCCTGGGGCGGGGCCAATTTTGACCCCGGGGAAATATTTTGAACAATCTTTGTAGAGATCCACTAGAGGGTGCTAAATGCCAAATATCTAAGCTCTAGGCCTTGTGGTTTCAGACAAGAAGATTTTTAAAGTTTTTCCTATATAAGTCTATGCAAAATGAAGTGACCCCTGGGGCGGGGCCAATTTTGACCCCAGGAAAATAATTTGAACAAACTTTGTAGAGAACCACTAGGTGATGCTACACAACAAATATCAAAGTTCTAGGCCTTACGGTTTCAGAGAAGAAGATTTTTAAAAATTTCATGTTCAAAATCTATTTTTATCCTCTGTGACCTAGATAGGCAATGGACCGGAACCATTTGAACAATTTTGGTAAAGCTTCATGCAAGTAACATTCCTGCCAAGTTTCAGCAAGATTGGCCCAGGAGTTCAGGAGAAGAAGTCGTTTGAAGAAAAAATTGACGACGGACGCACGGACGACGGACGACGGACATCAGGCGATCACAAAAGCTCACCATGAGCACTTCGTGCTCAGGTGAGCTAAAAATATCAAAATCTCAATAACGGCAAAATGCCGTTAAGGTGGTTCGCTTGGAAAAAAACTAACCGACAGATTTTGTTTAAACTCGCCATAGTTCATCCTCATTCAATTCGTATTACAAAAATGCAAAGAAAAAGATAGGTCCCGGACCTTGTTTTTTCGCAACAGTGATTTGTAAATGTAGTATATTTTCAAAGTTTATAAGGTTTGTAAAACATCATAAAATTGACAGTCATGAGGGTTTCTCGATTATTTCTACTTTCCAAACAATTATATTTTAAATTGCTAGATTAGAATAAAGCTGGATGGGATGTATCTTTGAGGTAAGGGAAACGAAGACCGATTAATCCTCGTAACTGAGAAATGCAAAGGATTAAATAATACCCCACCCACTTTAAAAATACAATGAAATTTTGACAATTTTAAATTGTTTGCCAAATAAAAACTAACCGACAGATTTTTTTCAAAATTGCCAAATTTTATCTTCAGTCAATGCTCATCCAAAAAATGTAAAGAAAACGATAGGTCCCGGACCTCGTTTTCGCGCTAAAGGCATTCGTACATGTATCATGTTTCTTCTTTTTTTAGATTTCAATTTAACAGAAATTGGCATGTACTGTTTAATCCCGTCTTTCTGTCTCTCAAGAAATAATAGATTTGAGGTTGATTATACACAATGTAATTTAAATTAATGATTTGATTTAGAAAAGATAAAATATATCCTCCCAATTAGGAAATAATCAACATGTTAATTTACCCCACCCACTTCATAAAACAAAAATTTCACCCTAGTTTTAAATGTTTCATTTTTTTAAAAAGCAACCAATGATTTTTTTTAAATCTTGCAGTACATAATCTGAAGGTCTTACACATACTGAAAATGGAAAAAATATTTCACCGAACGTGTTTTCATGTGATGGGCGCTAGTAAATTAAACCGATCATATTTATGTTTTAAGCAGCTTAATCATTACGTACCTGCGTGCTTGATATATTGGCGTTTTCTTTGTTCTAAAGTCTATCAGTTTAAATATCCATTTAACATGTTTATTGTTAGATTATCAATGTATGTAAAGTTAACATCGACTGATTGATTCTCATTTAAGACAAAAATGTGCATGTTTATTTACCCCACCCACTCCAGAAAAATAAGAAGAGATAATGACTGACTTTGGATGTTCATTATCAAATGCTATAAACATGATTAAAACACAGAACTTTAAAATAACATTTTATTTTCATTGTAGGTAAGGATACATGTATGCCAACAAATGATATTATTTGCTTTGAAAATGGAGCTTTTTTTATACCAGATTTGCATTTTATATGTAGCATCATCATGTTAGAAGCTACATTTAAATAAATTAACATTGATGACATGTTTCCATTTTCATTGTTCCAAATAAACAACATTATGGATTGCTTAACATCTTTATAAGTGGTATGAGTAGTTATCTGGAAGGGAGATTGTTATGAGCAAGTAAGGCATAAGTATTGAAGAACAAGGAGTATTTAAATTATCCCACCCACTTCTTCAAACTTAAAAATATGTCAAATTAGAGGTCTGGGGTTATTTGTAAGAAACCAGTGATTTTCAACTCAACATTCTTCAGTTTGGCACCTTTTATCTATTGAAACCTAATAGTTCCTTTACTGCATGATTTTTGTTTGTAATGTTTAATCACCTTTCCAATATGGAAAGTTAACAAGTGTTTTATTTGACTCCAAATGAACTTTACCTAGAGGGCAAATAAATACAGCATCTGAAATTTGGATATTTAAGAAATTTTACTTCAATGAGTCATTGCTCCAAGAAAGTTCATGTACAGCAATTGCAAATTATACACACATGTCAAGCTATTTGTTCTTTGACATTAATTTTATTTTAAAAATATCATTCTTTTCTCAAGTCATAGATACACATTTAAACAATCATATAAAAAAACTGTCAAGTGGGTAGTAAGGAGAGATTAATAAAATATATCTCTGTTAACAATGCAGGTACAGATAAACATGAATAAAATGTTTCATTAACAAATTTCTTATAGAGCACTTGCAATAATTTTAAATAAATTGGTAAAAAAAAACAGAATGTAATTTGTTATAAAAGATTATTTACATTTCTAACACAGTTACATGTACATACAGATATCTGGTGGTTTTATAGCCAGTAAGTGGCTTTATACCTAACTGAAAAATATCTTTTGTACATAACCTGATAATAATACTGCTTTTATATAAAACTAAAATTGATAAAACATGATAAGATAATTCTCTGTATTAATTATTCTGAGACTGAATGAAACATCTGAAATAAAAAAATCACATTTCAATGATTTGTAGTTGTTTTAAAATTGTGTTCCTTCTTTTGGTAAAATACATGTACAAAATATACTAATACATTCCAAATTCCTATACTGTAACTAATATTCAAATTATTATTTACATTTAATATTACAACTAACCAAGATGTACAGTAAATAACAAGAACTTAAAATCCATGTCTTGATTGTACTGGCAATAATGTTACTTTTTATATCCTGACCATAACATGTAGTTATAAGGATTGGTAAGAAGTAAATAAAGAATGCATGATGTTTATTGTGATTTTCTTAATGATAGAATTAGTCCAATCTAAGACAACTATGCCTTGGGCCTTATATTAACTTGACTACCCTCTGCAAAAAGGTATGAACAAAACTTAAATTAGATCTTTCTTTGGTAACTGAAAACAAACAGTGTTTACATATACAGTATCTCTTCATATATCGAACAGTCTCTCAGACTTGTGCGACACTTTGCATTAGCATCATTTTTCTGTCCTGTAATCTATGGTCTGCCCTCCTGACAATTTGTAGTTATATTAAAACAAACAGGTGGCTCACCAATGGACCATTTTAAAACAAGTTTATAGTCAGGCTCAAACCTCTGACATGTGGGGTGTATGCTGTAACTGCATTATTGCAGAAAAGGAGATAGTTAAAGTTGTTCAGGACCTGACATGGGGCTGCATACTTTTTCTAGTTATATCTCATATTTTTACAAATTAAAATGTCTTACCTGTTCTTTAATAGCAATAGTGGACCTTTTACCATTGATACAGTTTGCTTGCAAATTGAGTTCAAGATCAATGATGAATTTCACCAGTGATAATTGACAAATACTCAGAGATGTTGTTGATGAATCAACAACCTAACTTCGCATTAAATTCATTACCAACTAGCCTATCTGCAGATCTCTGAACTCTTCTGTTCTGTTGGTCTGATTTATCTGAACTCTTCTGCTGGTCTGTTCCAATCTTCTGCTGGTCTGTTCCATATTTCCAATCCAACTAGCAGAGTACCTATCCACTTAATTAATTCTTCAAGTCAAGAGAACGGTACAAAATCCATGATGTTTGTAAAATTTCCATGAGAAATAAAAAATGTTGTCAAAATTTTCTGCATCGTCCTTGGCAACAGCTTGACCTTGGTGACTGTTTCTTTAACTTGTTGTGAAAAATCGATTTTTGCGGAAAGTTCAAGTAATGAAGGAAAGAATTTATCTTTCCACAAAGCTAGACCGGTTTACGCAAGCCATGCTCATCTTAACTCAAGAACTGTTTGAAAAATGCATTCGGCAAGTCAAAATTTGCCACAACGGAAGTAAAATAAATGCTCTCCAACTTTTGATAACGGTGATTGTCGCGAACAAAATATGTAAAAGTCTCGGCGAAACAAATAAGAATTTGACATCAGTTAAACTTTATTGCTGATTTTATTGCTCCATATGTACTTATCAAAATAAAAATGTTCAAAATAATCACTTTTTTACTTTTGCGATAACTTGCCAATTTACGCCAATTGGCGCATGCGCACTTAAGCCAGCAATCTTCCTTAAATGAAACTTTGCACAAATGTATGTTATTAATGTATCTTTGTTTTGCAGATGGTAAGACACGTTAGAAGAGTAAAGACAAATAGCGAGATCAAGAATTCCTTAAACTTCCATTTACATAAATTCACAAAAACTAAACAACACAAAACATCATTTTAAAGCCCACATTAGTATTATAATACTGACAACAATTTGTTGTGTCCTCGTGACTGACATATGTAAACTTTACGAGATATTAGTAAAAGTGTGTTTGACCTTCAAGTTTCTGGTCGCCTTCTGGTCGCGTAAACGGATGACAATCACTGATTTCTCTTTTAGTAGTTGAATTTTTTTTAAAAGTACACAACATTTTCTTGTCAGTATCATTGCGCTCACGTGGGAATTTAAAATTATGTTTTGTATCGCTTAGTTTTTGTGAATTTATGTAAACAGAATTTTAAGGAATTTTTAGGTCTAGCTTTTTTTTTTTACTTTTCTAACGTGTCTTACTGTATGCAAAATAAAGATTCATTAGTAACATTCATTTGTGCAAAGTTTCATTGAACAGCATTTTGCCATTATTGAGATTTTAATAATTTTCTTTTTATCGATAAACAAAGTTGGGAGGAGTGTGGCAATCCCTTAACAAAGTCATCTGTGACACCGAGAACGATAACTGTTGATTAACGTTTTTAGTTATGCCCCTTTCAAATAACTTTAACCTGAAACTTAATTACCCATAACTTGGAAAGTATTTGTTCTTTTGACACAATACTTGATACATGTCATCTGTTTTAATGTCGTGATATCTATTTTGAGTTATGCTCCTTTGAAATGATTTTAACCTGAAACTTAATTTTGCTTATAACTGGAATATGAAATAACGATAATACCTGATCAAGTATAATTTAATCACTTATTTTGCAGTATTGAAATGCAACTTGAATTACATCTTTTATCATATCGGTATATTATAAAGCATAGGCCAACATTCAACTTTTTGCTATCAGGCGACACATGTGTTCCGCGTAACACCAAATTCTAGTTTAAATTTGTGAAGTCCTCACATTTATGCGATTTGAACAGTTAATTTAGTTCACCGCTCATTGGCAAGTTGCGACTTAACCTCCAATTAATCATGCAGATAAGTTGATGCACATCCCTTGATGTACAGTGTTTTGTTATTATAGTTTCACCCTTATTGGACTTACAAGACTCCTTTTTCATAACTATCATTACATAACCACACTCAGAAGACACAGCTTGCCCTCACAATCAAAAATGAAAAGAGAGTGTGGGTTTATAAAATGATCAGTTGTAAATAAGGCACCACAACCTTTTAACGAAAAGGAGAACCTGTCAGGGCACGCCTTGCAACTGTCGGTGGCAAAACAATTTTCCACTTGAGTTTAGACCAAGTTCTGGCGTGCACCATACTCAGATTTGCGCAAAAGAGTTTTTTCATATGAACAAACAAGTACAATTTGTCTTGGTGAAGAAAGAAAAGAAAGAAATTCATGTAAGGTGAAGGCGATTCCAAAATGCAATTGACTCAAATGGTGATTTCCTATTCGCAGAATATATTAATACAAACATACCTTACATCTAGACATGTCGTAGCGCATAATATGAAGCTGAAAGAGAACAAATGCACACATTTATATTTCATTAACGATCAACTTTTACCAGCCAAAAATTGTTAATACGTATACGCTAAGTTATAGAAACATTATTTATTAAAAGATGTATGCATCGAATAACCAGTAAAACGAGTAGATTCAAAAGTCTTACCACTGGTTGTTTGTTTTTCCTTCCAGAAAAGATCACCAAAACATTGTTGTTGATGAATTCATCAGCATACAGATTCCACAGCTTTCTTTGCAACGATCTTTCCCTCTGAAAAAGTTTTAGGATTGTTTGAACACAGGAACCTGAATTTCTATCAGAAAATAACCAGTTACAACATGTATGACATTTTCCCCTGTATGCCTATATAAAGAACAAGGCATGCAACGTAAACCTACCCCACCCACTAACCAATCACAAAAATTTTCCAGCAGCATAGTTGAACCGTGAACTTATATTTAGGCGATCCTGATGAATTTGTCGATTTCATGTCGTTGTTCGCAAAAATATACAGAAGTGTACAAAAAACAATAAAGTTTGTTTAGAAATCGAATTAAACATTGTGGTCGGACTATGTTTTCTAATTTTGAAAGAGATTTCGTTTCCAATATATTGCTTAAGGTTTGCTTTACTATCGAGTGCTTTAGCGGATGTTGAGTGCAGATAAACATACAGACTGTACTATCGAGTGCTTTACCGGATGTTGAGTGCAGATAAACATACAGACTGTACTATCGAGTGCTTTACCGGATGTTGAGTGCAGATAAACATACAGACTGTACTATCGAGTGCTTTACCGGATGTTGAGTGCAGATAAACATACAGACTGACTCGCCTATAAAAAAGGTTCACAAAACTGATAACAAATATATGATTCGGGCTTATTATGTGAATTATAGTTGATGAAATCAGGTTACCTAATCGGCTATAAAGTCCAGCTAATAAGTTTGATTTTTTCAACGACAACTAGTATTGTGATTGGGAGCCAAGGGCTTACGAAAGTGCTTAATACCACGTGACTTTCAATGATGTGTTGGCCCGCAAACATTACTCCGGTTCAGGTAACATTTTTCTAAAAACACTTTTCAAATATTTCGTTATCTTTCATAGGACAAAGTGAAGGGTCGCCTTATTTATGTAAGAAATACATAAATAAAAGTTTTTCAGCGAAATGTTGATATTGTTTTAGAAAAGCGTAATAGCGATTGTTCAGTGGCCTAATTTCTAGTGGTATGTGTGGCTACCTCTTCGGTGCAGCTAAATACAAATGTGCATATGTCAAATCTATAAGAATAATATGTGGTATAGGCACCGTGTTATTTATTTCTCACGTTAAATCTATAGTTAACTAAAATTCTATCCAAAAGGTGCACTAGAAAAGCCAAAAGCCATTATTATCAGTATCTCTAACATGGCTTAAGATAATTCGTTTATGACGTGTGAATCGTTATAAGCGTTATCAATTTCCTAAAAAGTCGAGATATTTAGATGTTGCAGAAAATCACCACATTTATAAATAATCTTAATGGTTCTATATCAGTCGGTGAGCTTTCCTGTTCGGGAAAGTTGGAGATTCCTTTTTCACTTTCTCGATCAGGAAATATTAAATGAAAAATTTCCCGTTCGGAAAAGAAAATGCACATTTTTTATATACCTTGGGGTATGAGCTCCGCGCATCACAGCATACGTTGGAGCTACATATTAATTGCTTGTATCCGTTTTTAAAACAATTATCTAAAATTCTACCGATGCCGAATATTTGAAACATTATCGTTTGTGAGATATTCAAGCTCAAAGTTGAATGATATTCAAGAAAACCAACCATTTTAGGCACTTTCCCGTTTTAAACATATACCTTCCCGAACTGGCAACTATTTGGCTATTTCCATTACAAGCTTACATGTAATAACATTCCTGATAAGAAAAGCAATTTTCAAATCATTCAAGTTTTCATTTCAATTCTTTAATGCTATCAGTAACATGTTTTTATACTGTCCGAGATGCATAACAAATATCGAAGAAAACTGTACTGATTGCGGGACCAAGTGATGATACAATAAGTTGATCTGACAAAAAGGTGCCCACAACTGCATGCAGATTACTTATTATCTCGAAAAGTTTGAAGTTTGAAACAATCGACGAAAATTTGTTTCAACTGTTTATCTAAAGCATCGCGCTTTACGCTGGGGATCCACTTCGACCTAGTGGAGTCGATTTCCGGCCTGCAAAGTGGCTGGAAACAGTGGTTCGAGCCCAACTGCAGCCCATTTGTGTTGTTTATATGTAAATAAACGCTGATTCCTTGTATAATAGTGTATGCAGTAAAATTTTATTTTGAATGTGTTATCTAAAACAAATATGCTATAACGCTGGCAAATGTCTGCCTCGACCTTGCTGAAACAATATCCGACTTGCAAAGTGGCTGGAAACCCAGTGGTTGGAGCCCATTACAGAACAATGTGTACGCAGTTATATGTTGAAACAACAACACAAAATTCACCATTTTTAAACCATGAAACAACATCTAATGTACATAAATTGCAGTGAGCCGAACAAACACCTTTGTCGTCTGGCTCGGCTCGGAGGGGAACCAGATGACATATTGTTCGAGACATTATCAATTCAATTCAATACAACTTTGTGTAAATCTTAGTTCATCCATGTGAGGTATATAAAACTGACGGGTATAGTTGTCTAGATCATGCAAAGATGAATAAACATCAATTTATTTATTTCCAACCCGAGCTAGTTTTTTTCTGTGAAATTAGAGTACTTGAATTAAACTATAGAACCAAAGTTCAAATAGACGTTTGGTGTTAAAAAAACGATGTTTTTAGCCAGTTGTTAACAGTTTTATAATGACACTTTGGTAGAAAAATGTGGCCTCGGGGAATCGTTCCTACCTGCACTCAAACTTTCTGTGGATCTGTGATTTATTTTTAACAGTGACTACTTTCTTTCAATGCTTTTCCACCTCTGACAAGTGTATTTGATAATATCTGATCATAAAATTAGCATAGAATCTAAATTCAGTGCTAAACGTCGTGCGTAACTTTCCTGCCATTTTAACTCAATATCACTGATATTGCTTTCCGAATCAGGAAAGTTGTAACATATCAGCTTGTTCTAGAATTAGATGAAAATGGAAATTTAAAAGCCCCCAAACACGACAAATATGAAAATATTGCAGTCTCAGTTTGATTGAGCCTGTTCATGTGCAGTAATGGCAATGAATATTAATTTCCACGCTTCCTAGCCACGGGTTGAGCGCAACTCAATATTTATTCAAGTAAACAGTACAATTTAGTTACATGCTAAACGATGGTATTCATATAGAAAATGCCAATATAGTTCCCAGTTCGGGAAAGTATATGTTCAAAACGGGAAAGTGCTGAAAATGGTTGGTTTTCTTGAATATCATTCAACTCTGAGCTTGAATATCTCACAAACGATAATGTTTTAAATATTCGGCATCGGTAGAATTTTAGATAATTGTTTTAAGTACAGATACAAGCAATGAATATGTTGCGCCAACGTATTCTGTGAAGCCCGGAGCTCATACCACAAGGTATATAAAAAATGTGCGTTTTCTTTCCCGAACGGGAATTTTTTTCAATCAATATTTCCTGATCGGGAAAGTGAAAAGGGGAATCCCCAACTTTCCCTAACAGGAAAGATCCCCGAGTGTATATGTATAGTTTAATAAATAGGCAAGCAGTGCCACTTGTCGATAATGGCCCTGTCATATGAATAATGACCCGAGACTACATCATTTAAGTTTATATGTGACGTCATTTAACGAATGTTTACTATTTCATTAGTTACCAACTGTTTCTTTTGTTTTAACTCAAGGGAAAGGACAGGAATTTGCTAAACTTTGAATGCTAGAAGGGATAATCGTGGTATGAGTCTGTAAATGCAATGATTTGAGAGTGTTTCATTCTTATACCTCTGCTGCGAGCTTCTTTCACACAAGGCTTTTAGGCTAGCTATGTTATGGTATGATACAAATGAATGGAAAAGAAAAAGGAAAGAAGTGATTTTAAATTGGGAATATTTTACGGGTATGTACAATTTATTCTTATTTTAATTATGAAATGTGATTAAACCAATGATAACAATTGAAAATCTAAAAATAAAATCGAAGGGCCATTAGGCCGATAATGGCCCTGCCTCTCATAAGTTAATGCCCTGCGACCTTGAATAACGCTTCCGGTCGTAACTTAAATTTGTTACTTTTTATAGTAACACATGTAATAAAACATTATATTTACACTTCAACTTCGTCCTCTACGACGAAGTCTTATTCATTTAATGAATCATAATTTCTTATGGTAAACAGTGTGACGTATTATTTTAAAAGGCGTGGCTACATTAGAACCGTTCACAATTTATTGGACGTTGCACAATGTTTTGACGAGTGACGTCGCCGAGTACGCACATTCACTTTGTCGTCAACATGGCTGTTCCAACAGCCATTCAAAAAAGCCGTAATATCACGAATTCTTCTATTAATTTCTTTATTAATGAGAGTATTAATGTGTGTAAATATAAGGATTGGATCGATATTTGATGGTTTTCATTTGGGTGTGAAAAACAGTTTGATTCTTTAAAGTACGCTAGAAGCCCTTCGGGCTTCACACACTTTAAACAACCCAATTGTTTTCCATACCCAAATAAAAACCATCAAATATCGATTAAATCCTTAAATTTACACTTCAATTTCGTCCTCTACGATGAAGTCTTATTCATCTAACAAATCATAATTTCTGATGATAAACAGTGTGACGTATTACTTTAAAAGGCGTGGCTACAGTAGAACCGTTCATAATTCATTGGACGTTGCACAATGTTTTGACGTGTGACGTCACCGAGCACGCTAGAAGCTAAGAAAAAAGGGTGCCGTCATTCACTTTGTCGTGAACGTTGCTGTTCCAACAGCACATACATATATATATATATATATATATATATATATATATATATATATATATATATATATATATATATATATATATATATATATATATATATATATAAATTTGATGGTGTTCATTTGGGTATGAAAAACAGTTGGAGTGTTTAAAGTACGCATGAAGCCCATTCGGGCCATACACACATTAAACAACCCAACTGTTTGCCATACCCAAACGAAAACCATCAAATGTCGATTCGATTCTTAAATAAAAACTAATGAAAACGTCATGACGTCACTGGCGGCCATATTTGATGACGTCATAATTTTTTAATATATTTTTTTACATCCACTCGAGGCTGTGTCTTCTAAATGTGGCTATTCCTGATAAACATATTTCATTTTTTTATCAAGTGTTATATGTGTACCAAAGTTTAGTCTGGTAACCGACATACTATCAAACAGTGTCTGGCATGGGCTAAAATGGCGGCGTCATGTGTAAATAGTAAATTTATATTAAAATGTTAGATTATGGACCATTTGGATAAATTAACAAAATAATATGTCTCCCACTGTAGATTTACGACAGCACAACATTTTTCCCCATACAATTTAATAGTAACTGATTTTCACTTGACATAGCATGGACCAGCATAACTTAAGGGTCGGTATAAATATATGCAAACAAAAGAAAGATACTAACGGAGTTTGAAAACTTTGGTGCAACAAATAAGTTTGGTCCAACAAATGTATTTTTACTGTAGGATTCTGTTTACACAGGGCGCTGCCATTATCGGTGTATGCCTGACCTAATAATGAAATGACAGGGGCAGATACTAACCAGACTAACCAAATTTGACCAATTTAGCTCAAGCAGTTTTAAATACAATTGTGCATTTGTATTTCATTATATTGCGTCACTGGCGGCAATACTGTGATTATGATTTTGCATGTAGTCAATAAATACTAACGTAATACTAAATATTTTTTCAAATTTGTTAGCCCTATGCCGAAGTTTTCACCAGATAGCAATTATAAATGCCGAATTTTGACGTTTCCTGGCTGCACGTCATCAACTAAAGTTTCAGGGAAGTGAAAATTCACTTAGATGAAGACGCTATAAAGATTTGAGTTAGATATGACTAGTAGTTTGACAGAATTAAGATTCAAAATCTCAAATTTTAATTAAAAATTTGGACGTCATCAAATTTCAAAAAAATAAAATATATTTCAAACAATTAAATTCATTTCAAAACGTGCACGTCTTCAGTCTTTATTCCTGCAAAGTTTCAAAGTGATCCCATAAGTTGTTTAGGATGTGTATTGAGCACACTTGCATGTTCTGACGTCCCTGGCGGATATATTGAAATTGGTTGATGATATTTCATATTAAATACCTATCGAGTACTATCTGTGTATCAAATTTGGTGTCTGCAGCTCAAGTAGTTTCCGAGATGGTATTATTGTCTCGTAATTTTCGCGCCCTCTGGCGGCCTTATTTGATGACCTGAATAGCTGAAAAGCTTATTTACTGATTCCAGAATAGGACTAATGTGGTCTGAATAATTGATAAAAATCGGTTCAGTAGTTTTTGACTGAAACCGGGACCAAAAAAACGGGCATGATAATGAGAAGAAGAAACAGAACAAACGCAATAGATATTTCGACATTTGTCGAAAGCCCTAATTATTCTATCATGAAAGTTACATACATCCACCAACCTTTTACTCATATCCGTCTATGACGCTTCAAGAATCCTCATAAAAATCCTTTTCACATAAATATTTGAATGTCCTAAAACCATTTGCAAACGTGTCCGATTATGTAAAAAAAAAGGAGTACCCACAATGCACATAACTTCCCACCCCGCCTTGTCACGGGGTTAGCGAACCCCAATATTTGCACCAGTAAACAGTACATATTGTATTTATTATAACGAATATTGTGTATCTGGTGGTGAAGAACCGATTTAAAGAGACACGATATTGGGCCATGATAAAATATGAAATTAAAACTGATGGACTGAGACTGTTTGAAATTCTAGCTAACTGACAGAAACAGGACATGCGACTATGAAGTAGAATCGTTTTTCAAAATCGTCTTAAGTTAAATATACAATACCTTTGCTTTGTTGCAGCAACAAGGAATACATATTATGAGGAGTATCATAAGGCCCGTCACTGAAGGTAGAAAACTCATTATGATATAGGTGTAATTGAATTCAATGTACGCGGATTGCTCGTTGGTTAGCCGATCTCTTGTTGCCGTTGTGATTATAACCGTTGACTCCCACAAAGCCCCTATCAATATGGCGATAGGCATGGACATTATTGACCAAAGAAACAAGTAAAGTCTCTTAAGGAAGTCGTAGGACCACATCACAGAAGAATTGTTGACGACATCTATTGAAATCTGAAGCAACTCGTGTGGTATCTGAAACAACAAATAAAAAATGCAACATGTTTAGAGTTTTATGGTCAAAAAAGCAAAATATGTTCTAAAAAATAATTTATTTTGAAGTTAGCGTACTGTTCATTTACGCAAATTTTATTATTAGACGTCCAAAAAGAAGAATATTAAGGTATGTATTGAAAAAGTTCAAACAAGACTGAGCGGGGCCGGTGAAGTTTACAATATGCATACCACATAATTATAATACGTATAAATGATCAATAATTATAAAGCATTTTTAAATTAATGTATATAATATTATATTATCAATATATAAATAACTGGACAAGCACTGCCACTTGCTGATAATGGCCCTTCGTTAAATTTGCAGATGTGTGTAAAGTTTAAAATAAATTAATATTATGAATTGCAGATTTTTATATTTTTAAATAACTATTGCAGTATCATCCATTTAAAATAATAAGTTTGACTTGCAAGAATAACAATTATAGTAAAATGAATAAATGTAAAGGCTATTATTTTTGGCAGGAACTGACACAAAGCATATACATGGTTAAGTTTGTAAACGAGTAGCTTCATTTATCATATTCAAATCTGTTATATCATTATCATTTATCATGTTGGCGAATGCGTTGCAGTGACTAATATGCAAAAAATAGATATTGTGATATTAATTGAATTAATACAATTTCACGTGTACCTATAATTTAATTTTATTACCTTAATTTGTCTGCGTTTAAGTGTTTTGAAATGTTCAGTTGACAATACAAACATATACTTCGCTGGCCGGAGCTTGCAAATGTTAGGATCTCGAACAGCAGCCATAATATATTCACATCCGTTTTCACCTTAAATTTAAATTTAGATATGAAGCAGTGCAATAATGTACCGAAAACTAATTCGTAAGACGTAAAGTATTATCCGATTAACTGAAAATTGTACATAGTAGATACCAATAAAATAGTTAATTTATATACACTGTCTTATAAAATACTTATTTAACGATGACTTACATATGTTTACTTACAATTTGACAGAGCATAATTTAGGTTGTTAGATAATATTCCACCAGCCCTGACTGAAAAAAAAACAACATAATATTTACATGAAATACTATTATATATTTATTTGGTTTCTTGACAGGATATGTGAAAGTGAAATATGGTTATCAAGAATAGCAACATACAGAAAACACAGCCTCCCCACTGGCAAGGAGAAGAGAGACCATGGTTTTTAATATGATCCATTTCAATAACAGACACAACAAACAATTCACCGAATCGAATTATAAGTTGTCTTCTATTCCTGATAAATCATCGTTATTTAACGATGACAAATTAGATAATAATTCTTTTAAAAAAAGTGATATATGCTTATCAGGAATGGCCACATCCAGCAGACACAGCCTCCCCACACATCCAAAAAGTAGAGAAGAAAAGAGGGCATCGTATTACAATAACCAGTTTCAAAATGGACGTCACAAACAATTAACGAAAGTGAGAACCCGAGTGGTTACCGCCTTGGAATGGTAAGTGGCAAAATTTGCCACTTGGGGGTAAAAACCAGGTTCTAGGGTGAACCAACCTCACACTTGCCCAACAGGTTCTCATATCAAGAAACAAGTACAAGTTGTCTTGGTGAAATGACTCCAACTCACCCCTCAGCTTAACAATGTTACATGCAAAAGCACACAAACATATACAACATAAGATAATAGCATTGTAAAGCAAATGGGTGAGTACTCGATGATCTTACCGAGACCAGAGCCCCTGGAGTCAAATTAGCAAGAACACGATGACATGGATAAAAGAAACGAATCGAGCTTCTAGGTTCATTAAAGAAAATATTTCCCAATAAGCCTTCATAAACTCTCAAACCCCTGCCACCGTCATGCAACCGTGCAACCAAAGAGGTAAGCATAGTGATCAACTGTAGATGGGTTAATCACAAGGCCTTGCAGAGTGCTGTAGAATATTATGTTGGTAACCTTTCTTTTTGAATTTACAGATGGTTTTTACAAATAACCGGGGGGATTACTATTGCCTTTTATTTTCCTAAGTTTATGAAAAAAAATATTAAATCTCCAATTTGTTTTTGACAAGTTTAATAGTTTAATCTAGTCAAGGAAGTTGTGAATAATCATTCTCATTCCTGTAAAGTATGTACAATAATCAAGCATTTAGAGTTTTCTTTAGATGTTACGTTTTCAGTAACAATTCATGAATAAGTAAAAAGACCTGGAAAATATAGTTTTGAAGAAAATGAGGATTAACTACAAAATGAATACAGAGTACATGAAAAGACTTAAATTAAATTTTGGTCATGAAGATTTAGTAGTTAGCGATTTGTTGGAATTTGGATTTCCGTTTGAATTAATAGGAAATACAGAATCTTTACCCACGACCAGAGAAATATGGAAATATAAAAATTATAAAGGGGCAAAAGAATTTCCATTACAGATAACAGAATATTTAAGAATGTAAAACAGGTGTTGGTCCTTTGGTGTTTAAAAAGTAATCCGTTTTGCTTTAATTTATTAGTGTTCTCCTAAACTTCGGCGCCAAAACAAACTATTGGTGATATGCATACCGTCGTTTGGAATGGATCTAAATTGTACTGTTTATTGGTGTAAATATTGAGTTGCGCTCAACCCGGGGCTAGGCGGCGTGGGCAGTAATATGCATTACCATTACTGTCCATGAACAGGCTCAATCATACCGAGCATGAACTATTTTCATATTTGTTTTGTTTGTCGGCTTGCAAAGTTCCTTTTTCATCTATTTCTATTTTATAGGCAGATAAGTATGTCCTTCCAATTATAATTTAGTGGCGTATGTATGAAAAAACCCACATCTTTCGTGATACTGTCTTATCAATTGGGTGTCGGTCATCAGCTCAATTTGTAAAAGAGTAACGAATGCGATTGCCTTCATAGTGTGTATATTAGTATTAGCTATTTTGAACGACTTGGATGATCTGGTTGGTGTAGTAGAAAAAATCCATGTAATGCCATGTATGCCTATAACACAGTTCTTGCTAAATGCGGCATTGATGATTCTGTGAAATGGAGTTCACCCGCGTCTGAATTCATGACGTTCATACTGTTCAGCAGCCGAGACGTTACAAAATAAATGATACACGAAATACGAATGTTAATAAAATGATGATTACAAATGATAGTTTAACATAAAAGGAATAGATGAAAATGAAACTTTGAAACCCACCGAACCCGAAAATATGAAAATATTGCAGGCTCGGTTTGATTGAGCCATCTCTGGTTGGGAAGTTATATTTTAAGGGATGTTATATACGAAAAAGTATGGGAAATGGTAGCTAGAATAATGAATTGGTTAAGGCAGATGATTCCAGAGTCCAGTGTTTATAAGTTAGAGTCTTCAATTCCTAGACTTGGTGGGATTCAGTTTTACCTGTTTTACCTGTGTACAGAAGAGTCTCCTTGATGTCTTGGAGTGTTTGGTCAGATGACGACCTCTTCGGGCCGTCATCAGGTTTAAATCACATTATCAATTATGACTTATTTGTTGGACTCTCTGGGTAGGACAAGACATTGAAACAGTCAGTAAAGATGTGATGTCAGAGATAATAGGTCATACCACACTCCTCCCCAGCACGTTCATTGATAAAAAGGAAATTATCAAATCTCATAACAATCTCAATAACGGCATAATGCCGTTCAACGAGATTTTGATCATTTTCTTTTCATCGATGAACGTGCTTGGGAGGAATGTTATATTCTCTTAACATTTTCAACCTTTTTTCATTATAAGTGATGGACTTATTCTAGTTATACGTGAAAGAATTTGAACGAGATGGTTGTTTTTTAAGTTTTATAATTTATGTATTATTTACAGTTAAGTCTTTTTAGAGCTTTATTTTTAGCTTGAATAATTTAATTTGTTTTGTTGAAATATTAATGCTTTAAGCGTATCCGTTAACATGTTATAGGTTTAGGTTGTTTCCTATTATATATTTAAAATTATTGTTTGTTTATTAGTTTCAATATACTTTATAAACATTTGCCATAACTGGGAAGGTATCTTACTTTCGGTGGGATGGTTAGACTCACTGGCTAAGGTTTGATATTTAATTATCTTTAATGTACTGTTTATTGGTGTAAATATTGAGTTGCGCTCAACCTCTGGCTAGACGGCATCGGCAGTAATATACATTTCCATTATTGTCCATAAACAGGCTCAATCAAGCCGAGTCTGCAATATTTTGAGGTGGGATCAAAAGGTTCTAATCGTTAAGAAAATTTCTTTTTAAGAGTAATTTCTTATTTGTGAAATATTTAATCTGGAATAAAGCATCCGTTGGAAACTTGATATAAGTACATTAAGTAATAACAAACTTAGAAAACAGTTTGATAATTGTATTGAAATGTGTGTGAAACTCACGGTGGAATTGTGACTATTTAGTTCGGTGTTGATACCGAATATGATAGGAACTAGGGTGAAAAATGTGAAAGTGATTAGTTTGTTAATATTTCCTTTAAACTTTCATACTATAATAATAATAAAAACGTCCACTAGATAATTATGTGATTACTGAGACTAAATTTTAATAATTGAATGTGGCAGGATTAGGTGTTGTAATAATGCAAATGTGACCGACAGTGATTAACTTTCAAATATGATGTTTATACTTAAAAATTAATGGTTAGACACATTTAGGTTACAATGTCATATGTGTATGAGTGTGTGTTCCAGTTTCATAAATTTACATACTTGATTTATTTATTTATTTATTATATTTTATTTATAAATATGATGTGACCTGCTTCACTGTAGATACAGTAAGCAACACTGTCGTTTCCCTTTTACACCATTGACGCTTATATTTGTTATATTGAACTGTTATAGGATTTTGCTGTTCATTGTTACGAACCTAAGTAAATGTAAATTAAGTTGGAATTCGAAATAAATTTGAATTTAAAATGTTCGTTTGTATTTGTTAGTTTGTCTATCTTAATAATTTCCTTTTTGTGTGGCTTTTGTGTTGCTTGTTTTTGGCTGCTTGTTGGCGGATTCCGTGCTTATTTATCCTATTCGTTTCATATGACTGTCATGTCGTTGAATTAAATTTGTTCTTTTGACACGACTTGATGAAATTAGCAAACAATACATCTATAATACTTTTCCTTATTGTCTTCTATATTTTAAGTCATATTTAACATCTTTTTGGAGCGAATGGTACTTCAAAACAAAATGGCGGACGACAACATAAGGTTGGAGGCCCTAGGGGGAAATTAAGTCATATCTTCGGCTGATCCGTTAATACGGACATAAATTAATGGCAAATGATCCAATCATATTCAAGGAATGTTTTGCAGTATTATATTTAAAAAAGTTTTATCTTAAAGTTCAAATAATTCTGTGATTGCTTTATCTTGCGTTAATTACATATATATGCGCCAAATTCTCATAAATCTGATGTCGTTTGCTCGAAACGATTGGTTTGGCCAGGTGCTGTGGCCGTAGCGGTCCGACCTCAAGAATAAGCCTACGGCATTGAAGGATACCACCATCACTGTATATAAACCGGTTGTATCATATGCCGGATATAGCAAGCTGATTGCATGGCTGCGATATAAACAATTCGTAAATAACACATTGAAATCGGAATTATTAGGATCATTTTAAGTACCTTCAACAAAAACATGTACGTTGTATTTTGTATAGTCCTTATTGGTTGTAATACCATTTGTTTAGCGCATACATAGGGATAAAAACTTGCAAAATTGCATTTAATCACAAGAAGGTCTGGCAAATGACCCACACGATTGTATTAAGATACTGTTATTCTCTACAAATAAACGCTCTGATGCACGAATACATACTAGTTATATGACTCTATGACATTACTATAAAGATTATTACATTACAATATTGCTTTAAATGTATAGATAGTGTAAATTTTTAAAATGTTTGAGTGGCGTGTTTCGTAATGACTGTATCATCTGTAGCATTATCATACTATCATTTATAGCAAACACACCTATTTCTGTTGTATCATTTAGTGCGATCTTCGTTGAATGATTTATCTGTATCACTTATGGCGATGCGCATTTGCTGATTTTATCAAGTTAGATAGATTTATTTCGGCATAGGAAACATACAATGGTTTACATAATTGTATACATGTGAACAATAAAAATAAATATTACCAAAAATAACAATTATACAAAATCTTTAGAAGCAGAGATAACCATGGAATGCTTCAAATACCAAGGATTACGCAATAAAGTGCAAGCACTTATTTCCTTTGCTTCCAAGTTTATGCTTTTAGGTAAGATGGAGGAGTTCGTCTACATATATTGTCTATACAAATCGGGTATATTTGGAGAATAATAAATAATAATAAATCATGGCGTACAAAAACACGTAGAGAAGAACTTTAAAATAATAAAACAGAATGATACAACAATAGTGACTATAGGTTATTGTTAGTTTGGAGGCTTGTATAAAAATTAAACTGTCAGGCCCAACGCAGCTGGGCGACCGTTTAATTTTTCATACAAACCTCGAAATAAACTATAAACTGTTTTTGTTACTGATAAATTGGTATACACATAGTTTTCACAAAATCAGTTGTCAAAACAGTATTTTAATGGCTAGTATAAATGTATTATGAGAATATGTATGAAAGAGAATTCGTTAATTTCTCTAAGTTACTGAAATCAGCATGGGAACATACCTGACTCAAGGGAAGACCTTTGTGATAGTCAATCCTTGGGCGGAAATCAAGACATTCTTTTCTTTGCTAAAGTTCCATTTGACCCTTTACTCCATGGAATATGGAGTACGTTGTTTTTGCTGTACACTGTTTGCTATTACATTTATTAGAATATTTATAAAAACAAGTGACCATTGTATATTCCGATGTAGCTGACGATGATCTACATTGGTCGTACATTGAGTAAAGGGTTTATCATCAGCTTAAAATATCAGTATTTAAATACTAGTAACTTGCTTTGCCTCAAAATTTGTATGTCACGCCTACCTGCGTATGTATTTATAATCGTGGACCTTGAGTTTCGAAACTATTACTTAAAAAAAAACCTTAATTAGACTATGTTAATCAAATACAAAACATTTTGGGATGACATTAATTATCGCTTGTTGTAAATTGTAGTTCTCAGAGCGGCCTGGGTGTTAACTAATGAAGTCAGGTAGATCTAATTGTTTCGTGTCGCCGCAGTATATAAAGGCCCTTATATTTCATAACGTATCATATTTCTATACGAAGCACTTTTAATACATGTTTTTACATCAAGCCGTTGTTCTTAAATCCGAAAAATATACTAAAATCATCTTTAAAAAAAATCGCCATAACTGATACTCATAGATCACTAGAAACATACAAATGACTGAGTTAACATGTTCAATAAATGATACAGTCTGGGTCGAAGCTACATGCATGTTTGGTCTAATGTTTTGATGTTTAATTGATCAGCTATGGTATTTTTATTATTGTAAGAATAAAAATGATATGTTTCATCATCGCTAGTATGAGAATACCTCTCAAAACCTGTTAAAACATAAACATTTACGCTGATTTTATAACAATTCACAGTGCAAACCCTACTTTGTGTGAGTGGTTAACGATGTTTTAAAAGTATATTGCATAAAAAAGGTAACAACGTCTTTCATAACAAGTGCCAAGAGAATCGCCTGTTGAACATGTATTTGTCGATTGGATATTTCATTACAATACATACACAATCTCCTCATTTTTGGACTGTTTACTATGTTTTTGTGACAATCGGTGCGCTATATACGGTATGATACAATCAGTTTATATACAGTGACCATATGCATTCCATCGTTTGGGATGGATCGAATTTGTACCGTGGGTGAAAATACTGAGTTGCGCCAAACCTGGAGCTAGGCGTCGTGGGCAGTAATATGCATAACTGCCCATTAAACGTCTTAACAAAATCGAATCTGCAATATGTTCATATTTGTCGTGTTCGGTGGATTTCAAAGTTCCCTTTTCATCTATTTCAGTGAACGCCGCATAGAATAAACTAAGAGACTAAGACTTTAGAACCAATATTTCAATAAGAATTCTTATCACGTACTTACATGTTTGCATCAAAGCACTCGCAATTATTTTTGGTACATCTATGTCTGGGCGGGTAGCATCCACATAAGTCAACGACACAAGGGTGACAGGGATATCACACTTTTCTAACATCACTGGTATAATGCAACTTGTCCTGTTTTCAATTGAAGTGACGAACGCAAACTCTCTCTCAAATTTGCACCACGGACTTGAATGGAACTTTGGCGATAGGAATACAAGAACTTTAAGTGATCGCGCCATTCCTTCTTTAATATTTTCGGAGATATCTTTACCCGGTTGAAAGTCTCTATCCGCATACACGCAGCTTAGATTAAATCGCCTTTCCAGTTCCTCAACATACCTGAACACTCTCTGGCTGTCTTCACTGCTGTAGGAAACAAAGAAATATCGGTCCTTTCCTTCGGGTAACTCGAGAAAGTTAAACTCCAATGTGGTATCATCCAAACTTGGATCGTCTTTATCATTACAACTTGTTGATGACACAATCTTATCATCGGATGCTCTATTTTGAAAAGTTCCAAACCCTTTTCTGTAAGTATTTTCACTGTTTTCAGGACATCTTTCATCATAAAATATGATTGGTTGATCGTTATCAAATAAACAGGAGGCCATTGTGAATCTATAAATAAAACACATGATTAAATATGTATATTCAAAGGAAGAAACAAATTACTTATATATAAATGCACAATAATATTATACAATATATTATCATGTGAACGTAAACACAAGACAAAACCCTCCTTTTTATTTTGAAGTTGATCATTTTATAACCCATGCTCTCTTTTCCTTTCTACTTTTGGCTGTGTGGTGAGGCTGTGTCTTCTGGATGTGGCCATTCCTGACATGCATATTTCACTTTTTTGAAAAAAAAAAGAAATGTGATTAATTAACTGAATTCGAGAATTCTGGGAAGCGGATAGTGATCGGATGGAAATGGCACTTGATCGATAAATTTTTAGCATGAATATGAAAAATCAACTATTTGTCTAAACGCCTTGACGTAAGATAATAGGAATTTTAGCTGAAATCAGTATGCAAAGGGTTTCCAAACACCCATGAATTCATAGTCAGAATATTACATTCATATTGTCAGTGTTGAACAATTCAACACAATTTGATGATATTAAGACTTAAAGTTAATTTTATAAATACATCTAATAACTTTTGATTGTTGATCAACCATTTTGCGTCTAAAGAAGACGATTTGCTGTTGTTTCTTTCTTTAAGACAAATGATTCCGGAATCGAAGACCACACTGAGTGCTTCAACAGTAATTAGTAATTATTGTGCGGTCTTGTAAGTAAGCTTTATTATGACGGCAAAAGGTTTTGAAACACTTTAAAAGTGATTGTGCAATCATCATTTTCAATGTTTTAGGTGTTTGAAATCCGGAAAGAAACGTCATACATTTAAGATTTGTTTGTTTTATGTTAATTTCAGGATAATCAATATATTATGTATTTTCAAAATATACTACTCAAAGTTTGCTCAAAATCAATACTATTTTTGTACATGTCTTGTATATGCCACTTAATAATTTTATTTCTTTTATTTTTACTCACCTGATTAATGACTGATTAAACCATATAGACAAATGTTTTAACAAGTTTAATGTGCTAATGTTGTTTTTTTTTAATTTGAATGGGATATTGGGAATTTGAAAAAATCAATGGTTGCCAAAAACAAAATCAAAACAACTATCGATGTCTGCATCCAAAATGGCCTCATAACATTCACATGTGCCATTAATTCAGTCTTTCAAGTTCAATTGAATATTGAGTATCTACAAATGTCGGTTTCATGTTTGCGTCGTAAATTAAATACTGTGAACATACAGGATCACTCAGTTTGCAAGAATGTCGATCATGGTTATAAAACTAAGTGCTTAGCAAACTTTGAGTAGTGTATCAATAATAAAAATAATAAAAAATGACACGGCTTTTGCTTAACTTAATACACTTTGTGTGTTCAGTGTTTTATTATTTTAAATTGAAACAAAAATATTGAATACAAAAATACTGCATATCAACTTACAGTTAAAGGAAATTATCCGATAAAGTAAAATGAATTTAAATGTTTATGATGTATTTGGAAACTCTCCAACATTCAATATATGGATTTATCAATGAACTCTTTGAAAAAAACACTGTATAGCGCTCCACTTTGTCGCGCTATACAGGTTTTTCAAATAGTTAATTGATATTAAAACACATCAATAGTGTTGTGTCAATACACAAACATCTATCTTTACAAAAAGACTTTTATTCGAAAGTTTTACGAAACTTAACCAAAGAATGAATCGACATGGCGACAACGTGCACTATATATTGCCAGAAAATGATTAAGCTATTGATACAGTTTAAAGTAAAATAAGAGCGAGAAAATATAAACTATTGATACAGTTTAAAGTAAAATAAGAGCGAGAAAATATAAACTATTGATACAGTTTAAAGTAAAATATGAGCGAGAAAATATAAGTTATTGATATAGTGTGAAGTAAAATACGAAAATATATAATAACATGTTCTTTTAAAGTTGATTTTCAAATCTGACCAAGCAAGTGAGCAAGCGAATTTATTTCGGATTTGCGAAGAAACAATAGATATTGTACATAAAAATTGCATATCGAGTTATACACCAACGAACGTTTGGTATTTACTCATATTGTCTACATCTTTTGGGGTTTATAAGGACTATCATGTTCTTTTAATGTTACTTTAATGTATAGTTCAACAGAATAACACTGACATCTTTTGTGAACTGATAACTGAAAAAAAATCAGCTCAGCAGTCTCAAGGGTGAATATCCTTTAACTATAATCAATTGTCAGTTTATTGTGTTTGTTAATTTCTGTTAAAGTATGCAAAATCATTCTACTTCTTTTATCTATTCTATGTTACAATGAGCTGTATATCAAATACATTGACTATTCTAATTCATTGTTTTATCGGTTGGAATCGGAATGGCAACCAAATTTTTAATCTTAGTGTTAATGATGGCGATTTGTTCTGGCACAAGAAGATACTATTACTTGTTTCGACTTGCCAGATATGAATGAAGACATGCGATATATATATTTATTGATTAGAACTAACTTATCTTTTAAAAATCCACATTTCTTTTCTTTACAGCCAGTTTTCAGTCTAATTTGTTGGCACGTTGCCGTACAACGACTGATTTATGTAGAATACCAAACACATTGACATACATTTATTTAAACCAATACGATAGCTTTTGTATTGGTTGTATTTGATTATTCTTCTTTCTCGATAAGAACACGAATGTGCGACACTTCCTTTTGATTAAGATTTGTTAATATATGTAAGTGAATGACAACTAGAGCTTTATAACATGTTATTTCTGATACATGCAGATTCATACTGCAGATATTTTGTACCTCTGCAGTGTAATTGTGACAACATAACAATATTTTTTTCCTATAGATTCCATCAAATTATATAAAATGATTTTGAATACCTGATCAGTTTTCGGCAATATCCGATCAACGTTGTCATTAAATATTGAACTTCAACGACTACAATTCACGCGCTGATAAAAATGATAAGGTGGAATATTGTTACACAGAGTGTACTTCTTACCAGCTTCATTTTGAAGGTATGTTTTATATATAAAACTAGTTCTTTGTAGATGAGACAATAACTCTTTAGATGACAGTTATTTTTTATTGCAGGCCGTATACTATAACAGTTAACATGGCCATGGTATAAAATTGCGGTGCATCAAATTGCGTTGTAATTATATTGTAAAATACTGTATTAATAAGCATTCTTCGGTGTTAATTTAGGCCATCTGCCTTTGCCCGTTCCCAAAGACTCAAAAGAACGAGGTATAAGTCTCAGAGACGCAATAAGGCGTTGGTAAAATGACGGAAATGTATTATCTGTAGCGTAATCTCTATAGTCCAAACTTACTCGAAGATAAAGCGGAACGATGGCGAGAACGCGATTGTATTATCACTCATTCGCAATCGTCCATTTGTCCTTTGGCATTTTCCTATTGCTACTTCGACCCTTCTCTTTCCCGATGGTCCCTTTACGCGTTCGCGATCGTCCCTTTGCATCTTGACAACTGAAACACTCTTAAACTTCTCATTAATCAACGAAAACGGCTTCTTATAATATATTGATCAAAATTTGCAGTTACCTTAGTATGTTTTATGGGGATGGCAACGAGTTCTCAAGTACCGAGTACTCGCTCGATCGTCCGAGTACCGAATACTAAATCTACTGCTCGAGTACTCTGATATTTTTATTATAAAAATGAAATCCATTTGTTTTGTTTTAAGTTGGTATGATATACTGTGTTGAAGAACGATACGCCAATTAGGCACAATGTGCGATACATTTAATTACCACAGGAACGCAATTAAAAATTGATGTGAGATTTGATAAAAGTCAAATCAGGGTCCCGATTGGCACTTGTCACTTTTTATCCCCCGCCGCATAGCGGCTGGGGGATATAGAATGGTCTTCGTCCGTCTGTCCGGGCGCACCGATGGGCACTTGTTGGGTACCAAAATACCCAACAAATGCCCATCTGTGAGAACTTTCCATTCATTCCGTTAGTCTCTTATTGGGTAGTTTTTCGCTTGTTGGGTAGTTTTAAACAAAAGAAATACCTAACAAATTCCCATCTGTAGGAGCGTCCGTCCGTCTGTCCGTCCGTTTGTCCGTCTTTCCGTGAGCGCACAATTCGTGTCCGGTCCATTACTTTTCAACCCCTAGGAGGAATTCTATGAAACTTTACTCAAATGTTCTCACCATCAAGACGACGGGCAGAACCCATGTTCCAACCTGGTCGGCTCCAAGATCAAGGTCACCAGTGGTGTTTGAAGATTTAAACCATGTATTTCGTGTCCGGTTCATATCTTCTGAACCCCTAGAAGAAATTTCATGAAACTTTAGTCAAATGATCTCCCCATCAAGACGACGTGCAGAACCCATGTTCACACCTGGCCGGCTCAAGGTCAAGGTCACCAGTGGTGTTTGAAGATTTGAACCATGTATTTCATGTCCGGTTCATATCTTCTGAACTCAAAGAAGGAATTTCATGAAACTTTACTCAAATGTTCTCCCCATCAAGAAAACGTGCAGAACCCATGTTCCAACCTGGCCGGTGTAACGTAGTAAAAAGACCCACATAGAATAATGACCCCCCCCGGTCATTATTTTATATAAAATATTGACTCCGCGGTCATAATATTATGACTGGGGGGTCATAATATTATGACTCCTCACACGTAGAAAAATGACCCCTCACGTAGAAATGTGATCCCCCATAGAATAAGGACCCCCGACCCAAACCTCTATGGTACACTTAATTATCTCCATCGATAGGCATCGGAGGAGTAATGGCACCCGTCCGTGCATGTGCCCGTACGTGCAGGTTTTTTGAACGCAATTAGACGGAATTGATCCAAGCTTCAGGGATTACCACTACCGATGGCTATTTGTGTGGAAAGAAAAAATGGTTAAGGTCTCCGACCGAGAATCACTTGCCCCTCACCGTTGTGAGTTCGATGCCTACCAGGGTCGTGTATGGGTGACAGGCATATATACTGTGCGGCGCTCAGTTTATCATTTAAAACACAGGCGTTGCACTGCATAGGAACGTTCCATCAACAAGATACGCAACTACTTTTTGCAATTTACGGCCTGTTTGAATATTTATCATCAAAAAATATTTATAATCACAGAACTAGATAGTTTTCAGGCGGCGAGGGGGGCTGGATTTCAATGTAGTATCTCTAGGCTTCTTACCAGAACTCGTGTAATCCACATACTTCGATAGCGTTCTCGCCTGGGAATCGAATCTGGGCAACTGGATTAGAAGTCAACAACATAAACCACTCTGCGACTGAAACCAAATATCTATTAATTATACAAGCAGAATCACTGTAAGTGCATGTTTGTTAGTGGTTTGAATCATTTTCGTAGTCATCAAAGTTGTATAGTGATTAAACGTCCCACACAGTGTAACTAGTGGAGCTAGCAATGATGAAATAACTTATGAGAACCTGTTGGGGCAAGTGTGAGGTTGGTGCACCCTAGAACCTGGTTTAAACCCCCAGTGGCAATTTGATTTGCCACTGACCGTTCCAAGGCGGTAACCCCTCGGGTTCTCATTTTTGTTTATTGTTAGTGGTGTCTTTTTTGAAACTGATTATTTTTTTAAACCATGCTCTCTCCCCCTCTCTTCTTCTTGACTGTGTGGGGAGGCTGTTTTTTCTGAATGTGGCGATTCCTGATATGCATATTTCACCTTTTTTAAAAATATTATTCTGTTTCCCTTTTCACGACCATTCGAAAAGTGGTTTTAGAAGTCATTTAGCACAAAAAGAATAAGTAATGCATGGAAAGATCTGAGTTACAGGTTAATTTACAGCAATCTCAGATTATTATAAATTTTCTTTCTTCCCTATGACTGTATACCATAGGAACAACCTACCACCTACTGTTGCCCTCCTCCCTACCCAAGAGCAGTTCATTGCAGCTATATCTAGCATTGAACATGTCTCGCCCTAGTTGTACAGCCCCCTGATCTATCTAACGTCAGATGAAGTAGCAAAATGTTGTCTTTTAAGTTGAAGCATATCCTTTCCGCGCCCGACCCTGTTTTCCGGACGGACGTCCGTAACGTATTTAAACGTGACAAAATTTTGACTACCCAAAACCCGACCCTGTTTTACTGGAGGTCGCCCGAAACGTATTTAAACGTGTGCTTTTTTCACGATTTTAAAAACCATAACGTAAATCTGCGTAAATTTTATTTTAATGCCCGTTGAAAAGTGTATGTTTGAATAAAGCATATACGCTTTTGTCCGTTACCGGTATTCTACCTTTTAAAGAAATTCGGAATTTTCAACATGGTAAGAAACCCGTGTAAAACACGTTATCTTACGTTACGGTCTTTCTTCTGTAAAAAAGGTGGAAAATGCATATCAAGAATAGTGCGTTAAAATCCGTAATTTCAACGCTCTTTTACGTAATTGGTGAAAAATTCGGTTTATCGCAGGAAGACTGTAACGTAAAATTCCGTAAATTAATTAATCTAATTAACAGTAATTAATTTTTATGCCATTGGAAAAAATGTCATTTTAAGTAATTACTAGGTAGACATAGGATTTTTTTTTTAAATAATGAATAACTGTTTTGGAGAAACTTTTTTTTTGACAATGAAAGATGAAGAAACAGCAACACATGTAATTAGATTTTTTTTCTTAAAATTGAACTTTTTAAAATTACTGATTTTCTTATCAGATTATCTAGGTCAAATGTATTCAATTTCTTACTAAATTATATTTGAGAGAAAATATGCGATGTATTCAAAGGACTAATAGTTTTAAAATACCGATCGATGATTCCGCGTTCGTTTAAAAAGCCGCCAAAGTAAGGACTTTTTAAAAAATGAAAAATAAATCGACGGGTTTCCGACGAAAAAACAGGGTCGGGTTTTGAAAAGCGATTTTTTGATACGTTTAAATATGTTTCGGGCGTCTTCCCGTAAAACAGGTTCGGGTTTTGGGAAGTCAAAATTTTGTCACGTTTAAATACGTTATGGTCGTGGAAAGGATATACAGCTACGATAAAGCGACTTATGTATATTGTAATACAATGATGATAATTCAAATGAAATTCAAATGAAAGCAATTTTAAATTTCATTTCAATAGATGTAGACTCAGCAGCAGCAGCATGCAGCGGCTCCAGTAGAAACAACAACAACAACAACAAATATAAAAGCCATAGAAACACGACAGTGACTGGAATCGATATAGAGTTTCTTAGTAATAGGCTAGGTGGGGGTCAATATTTTACAAATAAAATCGGGGAAGTCATTATTTTATAAGGGGAGTCAGTATTTTATAGAAAGGGGTCATTATTTTATATATGACCGGGGGGTCATTATTCTATGGGGGTCACTTTACCACGTTACACCGGCTGAAGGTCAAGGTCACTAGTTGTCCTTGAAGGTTCATATCTGCTCCATAACTTCCAAAATACTGGAGATATATTTGTTAATTTGCAATTAAGCATCCATAACCTTTTCAACATTCCTTCATGCGCCTGGGGATATTGCTGTCGTTCCGACTGCCTTGTTTCAGTTAGTTGATAGCAAAGATCTATTGTTTCACAATTATTTTGGCGCTACTAAAGAGAAATTCTGGACCGTCCACTAAAATCATTGATTTGTTAACGTGTACGTAAGGGATAATCTTGACTTCTTGACTAGTGAACGATGAACCAATGTACATTTAAGAATATTAATGAAATAAAAAAGTAAAACGCGGTTGATGTTCATTGAAGATACCTAAAACGTAAACAGCGAATTCAAACACCCCCTCATATGAATAACATGCCTGCCGGGAGTAACTTCAAACGGGCAGCAAACGCAAAGAGTTAAATGTTCACAATGTAGTCCAGACTTAAGCTTACTATGCAGGAACTACTATCTTAGGTTGAAATGTGAAACTAAGACAACCCCTAAAAGGCATTGAGACAAGCCCCAGCGAAAGATGACCGGGTTTTAGTACCGATGTGTGCTACGCTCGATTTATTTATTTGATATTAACGACATGAAATTATTCGGACCACAGTATACATGAACATTTTATCTCGCATATGCGTGTTGTAACTTGGTTACTTTTATTGATTTTTTAAAAATATTATAAAAATAACAGAAAACAAATAAAAAAATAAAACGTCATTTTTCTTTCATTTTTATAAGGAGTTTGTGGTTCATAAATACAGATAACTAAAAAATGAAAGAATACAAACGGAAACTTAAAAATAAATTTGATCTGTTCCAAAATCGGTAATAGATTTTCGAGTACTCGAGTACTCGATCAGATGATTATCCGATTACTCGAGTACCAATTGTATTACTCGTTTTTATCTCATTTACTTGTATAGAAACAACAATTTGTACTGTTTATTTGTATAAATATTGAGTTGCGTTCAACCCGGGGTTGTGCGGCGTGTGCAGGAATATGCATTTCCATTACTGTCTATGAACAGGTGCAATCACACCGAGCCTTCAATATTATCATATTTGTCGTGTTCGTTGGCTTTCAAAGTTCCCTTTTCATCTATTTTAATCTTTTTTACTCATGGCAATGGGTGTGGGTATCATTGCACCAAGTTCCCTGAGTTGATCCATCTGGGAGCACTCGTCGGAATGTTCTTAAGCGTTCATTTGCGAATTATTTTCCAAAATGAGATGTGACGGATCCAAAATGTCCCATGTCAGTCTTTTTGTACAACTGTCCACTTAGAATTTCCAGGTAATCAGGAGAGGTATGTTTCCCCAAACACAAAATCTAACCATGTTTGGATTTGGATGTGAGATAAAAGTTCCACAACCAAGGTGGCATAATTCTTCATACCGCGATAACCGCATTAGCTACTGATGGTGACCAAAACTAAGGGCATCCGAAGACAAAGGCGTTTATTTTCATCCGCTATGACTGCCGAGGTCTTTCAGGTTCAAGTGTTACTGGTGTAAAAAGAGAAATATGCATATCAGGAATTGCCACACTTAGAAAACACTGCCTCCCCCCGCAGCCAAAAAGTAGAGAGGAAATGTGAGCATATGTTTTTAATATCAATTTCAAAAAAGATACAACAACAATAAACGAAAAGGTGAACACTTGGGTTTATCGCCTTGGAAGGGTCAGTCGCAAAACAAGTTAAAACACATTAAGTATTAATATTCGACCTTTCTCTTTCACTGTGATTATTTGGGTTCAAGCAACGAGATTGCTTTTTGTCATCAGCGTATGTAGCCTTGCATCCTGCTAGATGGTTCTTTTTTTAAATACGTTTAATAATAATCTTTACAAATATTTTGGTTTATTTCAGTTCTTGCTTTCTTTGTTTCTGATTTCTGTTGAACCATCTATTGTTTTGGATGATTAGGGAAGGTCAAACAGAAAAATGAAGAGCCTGTCAGAGTAACTTTTCTTGGTCACATTTTAGATGACATATAGACGGTAGCCAGACTACTGCGTATGCTGTAGAGTGAAAAGCTATCGAAAGTCAACCTGTAGTTTTCGATGCCTAGTAGAGCAAGCTTAAAACTGATAAAAGTTTTGAGAATGGAAGCTAATAAATTCGTATTCTGTCTTCTATTTATATTTTCCTTTTTTGTTTTGCTGATCACTTTTTTTAGGAAACGTATGTTATTGATCTGTATTTCGATTTGCCTATTTTCCGATCCTCTGATAATACTTTCAATGTTGAATAAATGCGTCTTACAGAATTTATTTTAGAATTTTTTAGAAATGGGATTCGGGGTTAGTGTGAAAACAAATTCAAACAATTTAATGACTGTTCATGATGCATTGTACTTTTTATAAAATTACTTTTTATATCATTTTTTCAGGTAACAAGCCAAATATGCTCAAGTGGCATACCATGTCCAGATCACAAACCATTTTGCACTCCAGTCGGCTGTGTATTCAAATGTCCAGAAAATGTTTTGATTAACGGATCTTCTTGCGTAGAACATTGCGGTGACGACTTTATCTACAACAAAGTTTGCGTACCGGCTTGTCCAGTTGGTCATGAATTAGTTGAAGATAATATTGTGTCCATCAGCCATATGTTCTACAAACTGCGTTATTGTCTTTCCCAATGTCGGGATAAAATGTACATATATAACGGAACCTGTGTGATTTCTTGCCCATCGATGTCAAAATTCATAGAAAATGGGACATGTACAGAACAATGTCCGCCGTGGACTAATGTTCATCGAAATATAACTGTAGATAATGAACTACTTGGAATAGAATGCCTGTCATCTTGTGAAAATGCATCAGACAATCTGTTTCAGGATGGAAATTTTTGTGTTGAGAAGTGTCAAGCTGAAAACGTAGTGTTTGATAGACAATGTATGATAAAATGTCCCTCGGAATCTACGTTATTACTTAATGTAACACTTTGTGCCAAACTTGGAAATTGTGACGTTGACTGGCCAGACCAGTCATACTGCTCAAAGGTTTGCCCTGACGGATATTTTGCTTTTACAAATAATTGCGTGGAAGTCTGTCCAGACCTTGTTAAATATGTATATAATGGTACATGTGTAAAGCAATGTCCAAACTTTTATTTAAATGAAAGCATTGTGGCAAATAATGGAATGAGAGAAGTAAATATACATGAATGTTTCGAAGAATGTCCTAATCCAAAAAAGGCAAATCCTTTAACAATGGAATGTGTCAATGAATGTCCGGACACATTAAAAACATTTAACAATACCTGTGTCTCAGATTGTCCTAATGCTACTTATATAAAGTACTATTCTGGAAAAGTACTATGTGTACAGCGCTGTGACAAGTTCGTGTTCAATAGAACGTGTGTGAGTACATGTCCAGAAACTTCAAAGTACGTAGCGAATGGACATTGTGTCGAACGCTGTCCTGATTCACGCCCCTATTCCAATACTGAATACTTATACTATGAAACGAAAATCACGTGTGAAGATACATGTGAATTTAAAGCAAACAATTTAACATATACTTGTGAAAATCAATGTTCATACCCTACAAAATCATACGGATCATATTGCCTTGTAAGCTGTCCCCCAGGTACTATGACAGTCACCAACAGTGATAATAGTGGGGCCTGTGTTGACCTTTGTACACATTATTACAACAATGGAACATGTGTAGATTCATGCCCGGCCCTTGTTTATAATAATACTTGTGTTGAAATATGTCCAGAAAACAACCGGGTATTTGATAAACTTTGCATAGATAAATGTCCGAACTCTACCTGTCTTGCAGATGATGGCAAAACTTGCAGCAAGGAATGTTCATATGATCCATTTACCAATTCAACGGTGTACCGGTGTCCACAAAGCTTACCCTACCGTAAGCCGTCGGGCTCTGGTCATATATGTGCAGCAGTTTGTGAACAACATCAAGTTATAGATAACTTAACATGCATAAATATTACTGATTGTAAACGGGCTGTGCTATTTAGTGGTAGATGTGACGATAGATGTCCAGAAGGAAAGTTGTACCTGTCGCAAACTGGGAAGTTTGAAATCGGCATAGGATATACCTACCAAACAGAAGATGCAACAAACGACCCATGTGTTTCAATAGGGGAATCTATTTTTACGATTTTCATGATTGGAGTTTGTACAGTGAGCTACGCTTTCGGTATGCTCTTCTTTTTGTCCACAAGATCCGTTACTCTCCGCTTGTGCAAGGTGAAAAAAGCAACATACTTTAATGGGGTAAGTAGGTATAGTTTTGCTTAATTAAGCTATTAATATATGTATATACCTCTTTCAAAAATATAAAAAGAAAACTATTTCTGTATATTATTTTAATTTATATACCAATCTCTTTATCTCATATTTATACAAAGTAACGAACTAAAACCCAAGCTGGTTTGAAAAAAAAACAAACAACGTAGATTCTAGTAGGGTGCCGCGCCTACGAGGTAAATTCAGCCTTTAATCCTTTCGTTTATAATACTTAACAATCTTAAGGAGGATACTGCGGCATCGGTACCTTCGATATCGTCTCAAGATTAATTGTTTGATAAACAAAATGTAACTACAGGGTGTTTCATAATATCTGATCCCATTTTGAATTTTAATTGCATATTTATCATCATACATAGGCATTCATTTTTATATAGTATTAATCTATAGTCTTAAAAGTTTTGTTATATATATAACATACCATATTTGAATAAGGAATGTTGTCCATCTATCAAAAATAATATTTATAACAAATGTTCAATGCGACATCCATTTTGGGTGATTATGACGTGAAGTCTTTTCTCCAATTTGTCTGTGGCCGATGTGCACATGTGTGGATTCATCTTTATTGTTTCTCTTGGAATTGATAATTGATGAATTTTTCAGCATTGCACGGATGTTAGTTTAGATGTGAAAACCTTATCTCTTAAATGTCCCGAAAGAAAAAGTCTAATCGGCAAAAGCCAATTTCAAGAAAAGACTTGACGTCAAAATCACCTAATATGTACCTCACATTGAACATTTGTAATAAATACTATTTTGCATATTTGGACAACAATCCTTATTCAAGAATGGTATTATATATTATATATCAAACAAAACTTTAAAACCTCTAGATTTTAACTGTGTGTAAACTGAATGCCTATGTATGATTATATAAACACTAATGAAATTCAAAATTGTATCAGATATTATGAAACACCCTGTACATATATCAGGAAAAGCCACATGTAAAATGTAGCATCCACCAACAAGCGAAATATATTAGAAAATTCAAAACACAAAATACGTCACGATTAACGAAACTTAGATACTGAGAAAATTTCGCTTAAGAACGGATAGTGATAAACATATTTTGACTGGCTTTTTAAAGTACCGGTATGTTCTAGAGTGCTTCAACCTCACATAAACCTCCTCAGTTACTCTATCTTTATTTTGCGTTAAGAGTTAGAAGAGTAAAGAATAATATCCTGATAAAAAACTCCACAAGACTAAACAAAACAAAGCATCATTCATCACAATTTTACTAATTTCAGGAGAGTAAAATCACAGACAGTAGAATCGAGGAAGACGCACAGCGCAGTGAAACTACGGATGACAACAGACCTTTGATCAACATGGAGATGAGTGAAGATTTACCGATTATTTGAAATGAACTTTTAATGTGTCATTTATTGATTTTATTTTAAACTGCGGGATTTGCGAGTTCTATTTTCGCAAGCAGAGCCTTTCTTTCTAACTGCATCATACTTTCAAAGACAGCGTGTATATCGTACATTTCATGTAAAGAAAAAAGTGATTGTTCGTAACTATCAACATCGCATTACCATCTTATTTGTAGTGAAACTGAGAAAAAGATTAAGATTTCGGCACAATGAGAAAAGGAGATAAAAACACCAAGATCATTGAAAATTAAGTTCCTGTCTGTCTGTATGTTTGCTGTCCGTCCGTCCGTCCGTCCGTCCTTCTGTGTGTCTGTCTGTCAGACTGGGTTGGAAATGAAAGTGATCAGCGAAATTCGTTATTTAAAATCTTATGCTTTCAAGGCAGAAATAGAGCCACTGGATAACTATCTATGGTTCTACCGACACAGTCAAAGTAATCGATGATCTAAATGTTATCAAAGACTATTGAATCCGTCGTTTTATCTTCAAAGCTCCGAAAAATAAAATACATCAGACACATCGTCTTTGGTTGCACGACGGTTGCAGGGGTTTGAGAGTTTATGAAGGTTTATTGGGAAATCTTTAATTTCTTTAAAGGACCTAGAAGATCGATTTGTTTCTTTTATCCCTGTCATCCTGCTCTTGCTAATTTGACTCCAGGGACTCTGGTATCGGTAAGATGATTGAGAACTCGCCCCTTTGGCTTTGCAATGCTATTAGCTTCTTATATTTGATATGTTTGTGTGCTTTTTCATGCAACATTGTTTAGCTGATGGGTAAGTTGGTTGTTTCACCAAGACAACTTGTACTTGAGAACCTGATGGGGCAAGTGTGAAGATGGTGCATTCTAGAACCTGGTTTAACCCCCCCCCCCCCCCCCCCCCCAGTGGCTATTTGTTTTGCCACTGACCGTTTTAAGGCGGTAACCCCAAGGGTTCTCGATTACAACCACGACCTCTTTTTAACTTTCGTCAATTGAAAAGGGGAATTAAAAGTTGAAAAGGCATAAGTTGACAAATAGGACACCTGAACATTGTTTAATTTAAGATTCTTTAAAACTTCGCCCTAGTTTAAAACAGACCAAAATAGATTTTTGCCAGTGGTTTCAAAAACCTCTTCGCAATACCTAATTACATGTTCTTTTATGGCTGTAAGACAAAATGTTAAGAGTACGGATAATTTAGTAGTTGTGCAAGAACTGGTTCGCGATAAATTTTGCTTTGTAAGGTGTTTTGTGCATTTTAGGCAACCAATACATACCGGCATTAGGAATTTTATCTTAAAAATTCTAAATTTTGTAATATATTGAGTGTGCTCAGGAACATTATCACTATGTGATGAAGAAGTCAGTTTGTAAGCCTTAGTATTATTAAGCTCTTAAGTTTGAATATTTATATAGGGTATAAGTCATACTACACTACTCAAAAGTTCTAAACCGCCACTTTTTGCCCGTAATTTTTTATTAGAAAGACATTGAATTCACTCTTTATTTATAATCATATGCCAACAACAGTCTCCAACTTAAGCTTTAATCATGTAATAATTGACCTTGGAACAGTTTGGCGAGAGTTATCCTTAATTTTGCTAAAAATGCATTTTTTGCATAAAAAGGTCAAGCAAACAGAAATTTGCTCTAAATTCCTGGTTTTATTTTAATAGGACCCATAATTAGTAGGAAAAACAGAAAACATGATTAATCAACAGCACATTTGTTTAAATAAACCCCTTTCAAAGTATCCAATTTTAAAATTACCTCCCTTTCAATTAAAAACTGTTCTTATTTTGACCCTACGGTGTAAGTAAATGGTATTGGATTCATTTAAGAAAACAATCAATAAAGATTAAAAAGACATTAAATAATTGGTTTTAAGACAAAACAGTTCTTTCCACAACCTCTCTTGACGTAGGTAAGAAACGAAACTACAGCAAACATATACAATTAATGACTAATTAGAACTTTGGTTGAGTGTATAATAACATTGTTTTTAAGCCTTATCAGCAGGTGTTTAAACAAATGTTTTGAACAGCTCCCTCATAATTTAATAAAAACAAGCTCACCAGTCCTATTGAGAAAACGTTTGCTAGAAAAAAATAAAACTTTTATCACTTGTAATGAAGTAAGCATTTTTTACTGATGGTTCTTATGATAATTATACAGTATGAACTTTTCAAGACCTTAAAGAGTCGCTAACTTTCTTACTGGACAACATTTATGTTAGATTCGGTAACTCTATTTATAAACAAGAAATAGGCATCCCAATGGGTACTAATTGTGCACCCCTTGTTGCTGATTTTTTTTATACTGTTATGAACGAGTCTTTATGTTATCTCTTTCTGCCGAACATCAAGATGATATTATTACAGCTTTTAACAATACCTCGAGGTACCTTGATGATTTATAAAATATAGATAATAACCATTTTCCATCACTGGTTTATAAAATTTATCCTAAAGAATAAAAACTTAATTAAACTTAATAAAGCGAACACTTCAGAAAGCAAGCAAACTTTTTGATCTTAATCTGTCCATTGAAAATGGTCACGTCACTACTAAAATATATGATAAAAGAGATTTTAATATAGTAAATTTTCCGTTTTTATACGACGATGTTCCTCGTGCAACAACTTACGGGGTTTATACCTCACAGCTTGTTCGCTTTTCTAGAGCTTGCAATGATGTTAATGATTTCAATGAACGTAACCTTTCATGACAGTATAATAGTTAAAACAAGGTTATCGGTTTCATAAATTAAGAAACACCTTTTGCAAGTTTATCGCCTATTCCCAGATTCAGTTAAAAACACAGGCGCAGTTTAAAATCAAAGGCAATGTTAATTTCTCCATGTTATTCATAATATTGCATGGTCGGTTTTATTGATCCTGTTCATTGACAGTAATAGAAATGCATATAACTACCCACGCCGCCTAGCCCCGGTTTGAGCGCAACGCAATATTAACACCAATAACAGTACAATTTAGATCCATCCTAAACGATGATGTGCATATGGCGGTGAACAAGAATCCTTCAAGTAACATCCGAAAAAGAAAGTTTAAAAATGTCATTGTTAAAAACTGACTGTTTTAGCAGTTATTGGTTATATATTCATTACATTAAAAGCCGCAATCAAAAAAAAAATATTCCAAACAGCGAAAACCTAAAGAGAGCATGATCAATTTTGGAAAGAACCCGTAAAGAACGGTCAGTGGCAAAACGTTTTGCCACTGCGGGTATAAACCAGGTCCGATTAACGTACTGAAACCAAAGCACATCTTGTAAAATCATCAAGAACACGGGAAGCAGGAAGAAAACAAATTGTTGAGCGTTTACATTCGTTTTAAGGATTTGCCTAGACTTTAAAAAAAAACCTCTTTAACCACTGCCACTGTCGTGCAAACAAAGAGATAAACCAAAGACTTCAGCTGTAGATTGGTTGATCACCAGACAGGTAGATCTAGCTTTAGATAACTTTCATATTAGTTTTAAGATAATGCGAGCTCACCAGTATCACTGCTAAAACGTTTGCAAGAGAACATAAAATCTTTATTACGGAAAATCTTTCAGATTCATATTATATGTTATTTTGTGCGTGTATGCTTTGTCTGCAAAATTGTGAATTTAATAGGTGGGTTGAGTCTTATTTGCAAGAACAACTTGAACTTGTTTGTTCAAATGAGAACCTGTTGAGTCAAGTTTGAGGTTGGTGCACCTTAAAACATGGTTTAAACTCTCACTGGCATATTGTCTTGCCACTGACCGCGCTACTTACGGGATATTCAACAAAGTTCTGCATGCATGGTGATAAACGCATCTACAGTTGATCGCTTTGCTTATATGTGTATATGCAAGAAGGTGACAGGAGTTAACGAGATTATGAAGGATTGTAGAGAACGTCGAATCTTGATCAGTTTCTTTCAATCTGCTTTCGTGTTTTTGCTGATTAAACTCCAGATGCTCTTTCTTTGTATGTTAATAAGGTACCGTTTTCGCTTTTGATCATATTTTAGCCTCTTTCTGTTTTATATGTGTGCTTCATATTTTGATAACTGTCCTCATCACTTGTCCTCAACCCAGGTTAAGAGCAACTCAATATTTAAACAAAACCCTAAATAACATATTTATTTTATAAGGGGCGGGACGGCCAGCGGAAGAATACGGATCCGTCTTCAAAGCCCTGTATTTTCATGCATATTATGGAAAACATTAAAAGGCATTTAATGTAAAGTTAATAATATATAACATTTTGAATTTAAAAATATGTCTGTCAATTTGTGCAGTTAACAGAGTCCGACGCTACTGGTATCAAAATGTTTAAGTAGATAAAGTAGTGTTTAGTAGAAAATGTATGCCTCGCCAAATGTCAAGTTCAGTTATCTACTGCTATACACAAATGTCAAATGTTAAGTATTTAAAATATATAATATCGGCACAATCTGAACTTTCCGTCCACCTAATATTAAAGTGGTAAACACAAATGCCAGTTCTGAATCATAATATTTTGTTTCGGTAAGACAAAACAAACACACTATTGTAACCACGAACATTCTTTATCATGCAGACGTTAAAATGCCAGTGGTTATATTACTGAACTGAGTATTATAGCAATTAAACTCGATGTTCGAGAATCTGGCACAAACACATCTTTCCCTTCATCACGTTATGGCGGTTATACGGTGCTTCCGGTAGAGACTCAAAGTTATCCGCCAACGTCGGCATTATGTCACACACGTACGATTTTATCATCGAAGTCGCTCGAATCTAAAAACAACAAAGATGAGGTATTTCGGCATTCAGTTACATATGAATTAAACCATAATTAACAACATTTTCACCACATAAATCTCTTTTATAACCCAAGAAGCACGTAAAGCACTGTTACTGATTTCTGTGTTTTAATGCTTCGGATGAATGCAATCACGAAAAAATGAATAAACATAAATTCACTGTATATAAACTGATTGTATCATCTACCGGATATAGCGATCTGATTGCAAGGCTGCGATTTTAACATTTCGTACATTACACAGTGAAAACGTATTTTATAGCCTTATTTTAAGTACCATCAACAAAAACCAGTAGCCTAAGTAATTTTTGTAAAGTCATTAATGGTTGAAATATCATTTGATTTATACGCACCTAAACGGATAAAAACTTCAAAATAGCATTTAATCAAAACAAGGTCTGGCGAATGACCCACATGATTGTGACAAAATATTGTTATTCTGTATAAAAAAGTATTGATAAACCAATACATACTAGTATTATGTTTCTAAGACATTTATATAAAGGTTATTACATTACAACATGGCTTTAAATCGATAGACAGCGCAAATATTAAAATGTTTGAAGGGTGTGTTTCGTAATGACAATGTCATCTATATCGCATCAATAAACTATCAGTTATAGCGAATACACATATTTCAGTTGTATCATTTAGAGTGATCTGTGTCGAATGATTTTCAAATAATCTGTATCATATATGGACATGCACTTTAAGTAATTTTATCTTTATCATGTTAATGTTTTTAGGAAAGATTAATGAGTTCGTCTGCAAATATTGTCTATACAAATCGGGTATAATTGGAGAAATAATTAAACATTCTGTACAAAAACATGGGGAGAAAAAATTGAAAATAAAAATAACCAAACAGAATTATAAAACAAGCATACTATGCTTGTATGAAAACTAAACTGTCAGACCCATCGCAGCTTAGCGAGCGACAGTTTTTTTTTTTAAAGCCTCCTCATATAGTAACGTATACATGTATAAAAGTCGAAATTACTCGGTAATATCATTGAGTACCTGCTCCTTTGGCTTTACAATGCTATCAGCTTCTTATGTTTTATATGTATGTTTGCTTTTGCATGCACCTTTGTTGAGCTGATGGATGGGTTGGAGTTATTTCGCCAAGAACACTTGTATTTCTGTGTTTATATGAGAACCTGTTGGGGCAAGTGTGATGTTTGTGCACCCTAGAACCTGGTTTTCACCCCAGGGGCAAAAAATTTTGCCACTGACAGTTCCAATGCGGTACCCCAAGGGTTTCTAAACGCATCTTGCATTCGAAAAATCGCCTGTTATAGCATATATTTGTCGGTTGGATTTCTCATTACAAAACATAAAACTCGCCTCACTTTTATACTGTCGACTAAAATTTTATGGCAATCAGTTCGCTATATCCGTTAGATGATACAATCGGTTTATATACAGTGAAATTGCATACATGTCATTAAACTTTCATATTTTTTAACTCAAAACACAATGAATATTAGTTAACACATCATTGAACAAATCAAGTAAGTTTTTCCACATTTTTTTCATCCAAATAGCAAGCTTAAATGTCAGATATTCCTAAGTAATCTCTGTTGAATAGTCATTCGATTATTTATTCATAATTCAAAGTGCTGTGGTAAAATTTTGAAACACTTAAAATTTAGCATCAAACAATAGTATAGTTGACTTTCCATGGTAAAGCCAAATTCTGAATTCAACTATAACTTATTGTAAATTGATATGTTGTATACAACCGCGATGCGACTCACGAATCCAATTAATAAATAATAACGTAAAAAATCAAAATCTGCAGAATGTAATGTTGACATTACCTCAGCAGAGCGAGCATTTGTGTCAGGATAACTGTCAGTGATCACTCTTGTTAGGTAATCCTTAAAAGACAAAAAATACATTGAATGTTAACAATTTTACAATAATGTATGCATAAAATGCAAGCTCCGTTGATTATAAAAAGATTTTTGCAAATATGCGTCATTTTATTTCAAAGATATATCGTAGCATAAATAAAAAAGTTAATAAATTATGCAATATTCACTGCCTTACTCTGAAGTATGTAATTTTCAAGAATAATTTCTATAGACTGACTGTTCATATCTTTTTTCTTCTTCAAAAGTTTATTCGCATTTTTCGTTAAAACTTGACACTGTCTTCGTTCTTTTAGTTCGTGTTTTACATGCCACTTTGTTAATAAAATTGATGAGTTGTAGTCTATATACCGAGGCAATCTGTACAATCACGCATGTTTTATCTCAAGAGAACCTGGCGGTGTTAGTAACAATCACTCCACCTAAGGCTACATGTAGAACCTGGTTTTAATCCTCAGTACAAATACACAAAAGTGACAAATATATTTTGCAACTGATCTGTCCGATGATTGTCCTTTCCTTTTAAGGTTATGGTGTCTAATTCTTTAAGTGGTTAACATTTTAAATGCTTAACTTGATGTTTGTTGAGGTGTATTTTTAGGTGCCTTTGGTTTCCAAGTATCTGTCTATTTCAACTTGTTTTTCGACGAGAAAAACCGCATTCTACCAATGTACGTTATTTTAAACGAAATGTACAATGTAACTGAAATATCGGTTTGTTTTAAGACAATCTATGTATATGCTTTATATATTATTGTTTATGTTCGTGTAGTATTATTCATGTGTCTTTCAACATTTGAACTGTAATGTGTCAGTGAAAATACCATGTTACTTTTTTTAGAAATTTCAAATATGGTTGAGTTTGGGATGATTTCAAGAAAGTTTTGCGATACTATTACAAAGCTAGCCTGTTAGCATTAATACTATCAAGATTTAATTTTGATTTAGTTTTCCGGATATACATACCTTACATCTGGATATATTATAGCGCATGATATGCAACTGAAAAAATAAAACAGATATATAAAATAACTGTTACAAAAGACGCCATGTTCTGCAGAAAACATAAATATATCCTTTCACCATAAAGCTTTGCTAAAAATTATTCTGTCCTAAGCAAACGTTAACTATAAAATTTTTGCTGAAATTTTAGCCAAAGCTCATTGCTTCTATAACTAACAGGTATTTGAATCGGTTCTATGACATAGTGGCTTTCAAACAAGAAACCCAAAGGAGATTTTTATTACCTACATACCACTGGTTTCTTGTTTTTTCGTCCGGAAAAGATGACCAGAACGTTGCTATTGATGAACTCGTCTGCATAAAGATTCCAAACTCGCCTCTGAACTGTTATATCCCGCTAAAATGAAGAAAATGTAGAACAGAAAATACAATATTGACTGATCGATTTATGAGTCATGTTTGTGAAAGAATTCCCTATTACCCAGTGAGGCGCTATAAATCGTTGTATCTGTATATCGGTAGATCCTATTTCAAATAACCATAGACAATTACATAAATAAGGAAAAGTCACATTCAATTTGTTTTATCTTAGTGTTTTAGGCAAAGACAATAGTCAATATGCAACAGGCATCTTACTCACTTTTCCTTTTCATAGCATTCCACTCTACATTTTATGAATGCTAGAATGAAACTTTTTGTAAATATTTCATAGATATGATTTAAAAATTGATCAGATAAATACAAAAAGCAAAGCAACTCTCCCAACCAGACCCCTTCTTGTAATGGTTACAAAAAAGTACTCCGAGCTGTTCCTCTGGGTGTTTTGTTATTCACACTGGCTCTTTTTTATCAGAATTGTATACTGATTGTAAACACTAAAAGGACCACAGACACAACAATAGAGCATACCATTTTAAGATGACAACACACAGGAACACATATAATGACGACAGCTGGAATCAATATCGCAGAAATGATAAATACTAATCCAGATATCGTTGTAACTTGGTCCATATATTCGATGTCTTCATTTGTATAGCGATGTTGGGTAGCAAGTGTCACTCTGGGCAAATCTACAGTGAACCCACAAAGAAAGAAGAGAAACGGTAAACCCAATATACACCATAGCAACAGGTTGCATCTCCGTAGGAAATCGTAAGACCACATGACAGATGATTTATTGACAACTGTGATGGATTTCTCAAGAAGTGACTCTGGTATCTGAAAAAAATGGCGTCATATTTTTCTAATTATATTTAATTAAACAGAAACGAAATTCAATTATAGCTTAACATCAAGCTTCGGATTTTTATATAATTTGTTTGCCAGAACCGGGATGGGGTTGAAAGAAATTTTAGAAATCCTGAGCATTCCTTAAGAGACTTATGGCAGTCGTCATTTCATTGTCATCGATAAAAATAAATCTAAAACTCTCTAACTGCAAAATGCAAATCTTTAAATTAATCTTTATTTTAAATATGTTCACAAAAACTAAACATAAATCATTTTAAAATGCAAGAGCAATATGATACGTCTACTAAAAACAATATGTAAGTGGGTAAAATAAAAAGAAACAACACACGACATGTAAACAGATGGCTTTGGCGGTTCGTAATAGACGACAAAACAATATAATAGGCCACACTCGTATGTGACTAAAAGACAGGGTAGAAGATTCATTTGTTCACTGGAGCATATTTTCATGTTGCCCAGCCGCAGACGTCCCCTCACCCCCTATCAATTGCAATGTTCTTGACGCAGAGCTTTAGTTTATTTTTTCGTTGTATTGATAAAAATGTAATTATGGTTGTTACACAATTAAACGTCTAAGGCACATCTCTGTAAAGTTGGCTCTACGCCCTACGTTCTACGTCCTCCATACAAATCTATTTCTACGTTCTCCATAAAACAGTCCTTCGTCCTACTTTTATTTCTACTGTCGACCCAGCCCTAAGTCCTACGTTCATTTCTACGGTCGACCTAGCTATACGTCCAACGTTCATCCGATGGTCGACCCAGCTCTACGTCCTACGTTCATTTCTACAGTCGACCCAGCCCTACGTCCTACGTTCATTTCTACGGTCGACCAGCCCTACGTCCTACGTTCATTTCTACAGTCGACCCAGCCCTCCGTCCTACGTTCATTTCTACAGTCGACCCAGCCCTACATCCGACTCACCGCTTCGGTCGACCCAGTCCTAAAACCTACGTTTATTTTTTTGGTCCACCCAAACCTACAGCTGACGTTCATTTCTACAGTCGACCCAGCCCTACATCCGACTTATCGCTTCGGTCGAACAAGTCCTACAACCTACGTTTATATCTATGGTCGACCCGGACCAACATCCGACGATCATTCCTACGGTCGACACGGCCCTACGCCCTAAGTTCATTCCTACGGTCGACCCAGTCCTACGTCCAACGTTCATTTCTACACTTCATCGCTTCGGTCGACCCAGTCCTACAACCTACGTTTATTTCTTTGGTCGACCCAGACAAACATCCGACGTTAATTCCTACGTTCGACCCTGCTCTTCGTCCAACGTTCATTTCTACGGTCGACCTAGCCCTAAGCTCTACGTTGATGCTGTCGACCCAGCCCTACATCCGATGTTCATTCCTACGGTCGACCCAGCCCTACGTCCTACGTTCATATCTACGGTCGACCCAATCCTACGTCCTACGTTCATTTCTACCGTCAACCCAGTCCGACGTCCTACGTAGAAATGAACTTAGGATGTAGGACTGGGTCGACCGTAGAACTGGGTCGACTGAAGAAATGAACATAGAACGTAGGAATGGGTCGACCGGAGAATAAACGTACGACGTATGGCTGAGTCGACCGTACAAATGAACGTTGCACGTAGGACTGGGTCTAACGTAAAAATAAAGGTAGGGCGTAGGGCTGGGTCGGCCGACCGTAGGGATGAATGTAGGGCGTAGGACTGGGTCAACGGTAGAAATGAACGTAGGACGTAGGGTTGGGTCGACCGTCGGGTGAACGTAGGACATAGGACTGGGTCAACCGTAGAAATAAACGTAGGACGTACGGTTGGGTCGATCGTTGGGATGAACGCAGGACGTAGGGCTGAGTCGACTGTACAAATGAACGTAGGACGTAGGGCTGGGTTGACCGTCTGGTGAACGTAGGACATCGGACTGGGTCTACCGTTAAAATGAACGTAGAACAAAGGGCTGGGTCGACCGTAGGGAAGAACGTAGGGCGTAGGGCTGGGTCTACTGTAGAAATGAACGAGGGCGTAGGGCTGGGTCGACCGACGGATAAACGTAGGACGTAGGGCTGGGTCGACCGTAAAAATGAACGTAGGACTGTTGTATGGAGAACGTAGAGATTTAATTGTATGGAGGACGTAGGAAGTAGGGCGTAGAGCCAACTTCACAGAGGTCTTAGGCACCCGCGATTCGAGACTTAGTGGGGACTTGCAGCAAATGCGCAGAAGTAATGCACTGTTTCAATTTTTTTATTTAAGCAATTATAACAGCCGCTAGGTCTCGCTTTCATTTTAAGACTTCACAAAAGGGCTAAAACTCTTCCTAATATTTATACACGCCGTGTGCAGTTATTATCACGTACTGCGAAAAATCATTATTAATAAGGAAAGTAATCGGCTTACTCTTCAGTTGATGAAAATTGTACAACGATTTTATTGGAATAAAATCAATGCATCGGGAAAAATTTAAATAATAACACGGCGATAATGTAACTTAATAACAATTTTAAATTAACTTGATATTAAGTGACAAACGAATGAATGTATAGCAATTAATATTGAACAAGACTTTAGTGTTTTCTCTTTTAACGTCTTCATGGGCTGTGTTTTCTGATTAATGTGCTATACGTTCATTCAGAATTAAAATTTAGGCGAGATGTTTTAATGCTGCAGATAACATTACCTCTACTTTACAACTTTTCAATTTCTTGAAAACGTCTGGCGATGTTTCAAACCTGTACTTGGAAGGTCTGCAAGAACTTATCGAAGGATGCCTCAGAGCAGACATGCCGAAGCTGTATCCATTTTCGTCTAAAACAAATAAAATCAAAATATAATGAAAAATCTTAATTCCATACCTCGAATACAATGTTCAAAATGTAGAAAATAAATTGTGAGTGATTTGTGTCAAGACAATTTAAGATCATTTACTATTTAATAAGATACATGTATTAAGGTCATTTTCGATAAAGGCAATGCATTTTGATAAACCATTAAAAAAGATATTACCACAAGGTGACAAAGGCTTAACTTATTTTAACCCCAAGTGTGACTTAAAAACTTCATTTTCGCTATCATAACACATTCGTGTATATAGTTTCGTGATATGCAGGATTTATATTGTTTTGTACCAATAACGATACATTTAGATTATTCAGGATGTAAAAGCATATTGTTTATATAACACCGTTTTTTCAATCAAAACTTAATTATTCTGAACATCTGCTTCAACATTCTATAAAATTGGTTTTTCTAGAGCTCATATTGGTAAAGGGAAATGTTCATTTATAAACTGGTTACCTGTGGCTAGTAGAGTTGATTTTTAAACCCTATGCCATTTGTTTAATATCTATACTAAATCTGCTCCTTTGTATATGATGGAACATTTTGTCTTAGCTACTTCTGTCATTAGTCACAAAAAAAGATTTATAGCTAAAGCAGTTAAATGTGAGAACGACCAAAAGTTTTCATTTGCAGAGAGAGGTCTTGTTTTAATTCCCAGAGTCAAAAGCTTTGGAAAAAAAGGAATGTTCCTTGTGGAATGACTTACCACTTATTGTAGTTTCTAAATAATTCATATAAAAATTTTAAACACAATGTTTAAAAATCAAATTATGAAATTAATCCATTTAATTTTTTTTTTATTTTTAATTATGAATTTAGCAAATTATACTACTAAATAATTTTTATGTAACTTTCATTGTTTTCTCAATAGACAGATTTGCAATTAATTAATTAATTATTCGTTTTTAATTTTTAGTTATTATTATGCCATTTAATTGATTATTTTAATTTATTGATAAAAATAATTTAATAGTTTAAAATTTTAATAGTCATCCTATGTCACACGGCCTTTTCAAGGACCACAATGGAAATAAGAGATGTCCAATCTCTTTTTTGTGTTATCCTTAATATATAATGTTGGTTAAATGATACGTCATGTTCCTTCTTAACTCAAGCACATGTTAAATGTAGCACAATGTCATGCGTACTATCATTTTATACTGAAATTTAATCTATCTAAATCTATCTATCTAAAGAGTTTAACAACATTTTCTGAAAAATGATTAAGGCATAACTTATGTAACAATATTTTATGATCAACCAGATCAAATGCCTTTCTAAGATCTAAAAATACAGGGTCAACAAAATTATCATCATCAAAGTCTTTCAACCAAGTACCAAGAAGTCTGTTAAGAGCTGTATGACAAGTTCTAAAACCACAATGATTTACAAGAATTACATTTGTTGTTGTTTTTAAACAACAGCAATAATTGTATATGTGAAGCAATATGGCCTTCAAATATTTTATACGTACAGATAACAAAGATAACAGTGATAAAAAAGATAGCAGTTATTCGTATAGTGACTGTAATTGTAGGAAAATTATTTCCGTGATAACTTATTTTTAATTATTTTTAATCATATCTTAGAAAATATCAACGTTCATTTTATGGACGAAAAGTATCACGTACGTTTGACATATGGGGCTACTTTTGCTGTGTAAAATATAGCAATGATTTATTTCGAAATTATCTGTATTTATTTATTTTCTACAGTTGATGAATTACAGCAATATTAAAAAAGTTAATATTTAAATACGCATTTTCAAAGTAATTACGGAATATGCTGATTCTGGTATTATAACTTCAGATGGATCAACATTTGAAATGTTTACATAAAAGTTTTTTAGTCACTGAGTACCGCTCATCATGTTCAATCTGGGACCAGGCAACGTGCGCACCAAAATGAATTTCCAATAATGCCCATGATCGGGCTCAATCACACCTGCAATGTTTTCATACTTGTCGCGTCTGATTGCTTTCAAATTTCCGTTTTCATCTTTTCTTTACGATATTGAATACAAAATAAATGCCTTCAAATATGCTTGATTCGGTATTTCACCGAAAGGAGTTTTTTTAAACAATTTATTCTGTTTAGTTCCGCCTTCTGGGGACTATACGACGCTGAACATGGAATGGAATTAATCTGAAAGACCGCACTGAAGGTTCAATGTTTACCGCCATATGCATTCCATCGTTTGGGATGGATTAAAATGGTACTGTATTGGTTTAAATATTCAGTTGCGCTCAACCCGGAGATAGGCGATGTGGGCAGTAATAATTATGCATTTCCATTACTGTCCATGAACAGGTTCAATCAAACCGAGCCTGCAATATTTTCATATTTGTCGTGTTCGGTGGCTTTCAAAGTTTCCTTTTCATCTATTGTAAACTAACCTAGACGCTCGATTGGTTTCATTTATCCGTGTCACAGTGTTCATGCTGATTTGAATCAAGGAGCTTTGGTCATTGAGGTTATTAAGTACTCATTGTTTGCTCCACAATGCCCTATACTAAGCTTTTCGTGCTTTATAATGTTTGTGTGTATTTGCATACAACATTAGCGAGTTGATGGGTGGGTTGGAGCTAATTCGAACAGACATCTTCTACATGTTCACATGAGGAACTGTTGGGGCAAGTGTGAGGTTGGTGCACTCATAAAATGGTTTAAACACCCCATCGGGTTCAAGTTTATATTTATTGTTTTAGGTGTCTATTTTGACGTTGATCGTTCTCTTTTACTCTACTTCTTGGCTGTTTTGGAAGGCTGTGTCTTCTGGATTTGGGCATTCCTGATATTCATGTTTCAGCCATGCAGAAATTGCTGAGTCTTTGAACTTATTTTGCAATAAATGGTGCAAAAGAGAACATGCCGAGCCTAAATATGCACTTTCTAACTGGAAAAAGCACATATTCAAAATAATTGACACTCGTATATCATTTTATGAAAGAAACATTGCTTTATTACCACCTCGACCTCATTTTAACTTGCGTCATTTGAAAAAAGGAATTCAAGACTTTCGTTATTTGTTTTAACACCTGCTGATCAGGCTTCCGATAATGCAATTATAGTGTGACGAATACACTATATTAATATTCAAACTGAAGAACTGAACACCACTAATGCTTATATACTGACTTCTTCATCTGAGAGTGATATTGTTACTGCACACACTCCACAAATTACAAAATTTAGAATCAGTATTGAGCCGAAACAAGACAAAGTACCTACTATGTATTGGTTGCCTAAAATGCATAAAACACCGTACAAAGCAAGATTTATTGCTAACTCTAGTTCTTGCACTACTAATAAATTATCCGTGCTCTTAACATCTTGTCTTACAGCTATAAAAGAACATGTAATTAGGTATTGTGATAAGGTTTTTGAAACTTCTGGCAAAAATTTATTTTGGTCGATTAAAAATTCAAATGACTTTTTGAAAAAGCTTAAATCAAATAATTTTCGGGCGTTCTGTTTGTCTACTTATGATTTCTCAACATTATACACTTCGCTCCCTCATAATTTAATAAGAGACAAACTAACCAGTCTCATTGAAAAAACGTTTGCTAGAGAAAATAAAACCTTCATCGCTTGTAATGAACATAGGGCATTTTTTACAGATGGTTCTTATGATAATTATACCTTATGGACTTGTCAAGACCTAATAGAGTCGCTAACTTTCTTACTAGATAATATTTATGTTAGATTCGGTACCTATATTTATAAACAAGTAATAGGCATCCCAATGGGTACTAATTGTGCACCCCTTGTTGCTGATCTGTTTTTATACTGTTATGAAAGAGACTTTATGTTATCTCTTTCTACTGAACATCAAGATGATATAATTACAGCTTTTAACAACACCTCGAGGTACCTTGATGATTTATTAAATACAGACAATAGCCATTTTCCATTACTGGTTAATAAGATTTATCCTAAAGAACTACAACTTAATAAAGCGAACACTTCAGAAAAGCAAGCAAACTTTCTCGATCTAAATCTGTTCATTGAAAATGGTTATGTCACTACTAAAATTTATGATAAAAGAGACGATTTTAATTTTAATATAGTAAATTTTCCGTTTTTAGACGGCGATGTTCCCCGTGCAACATCTTATGGGGTTTATATATCTCACAGCTTGTTCGCTTTTCAAGAGCTTGCAACAATGTTAATGATTTCAATGAACGTAATCTTTGCATTACAGAAAAACTTTTAAAACAAGGTTATCGTTATCACAAATTAAGGAAAACCTTTTGCAAGTTTTATCGCCGATACCCAGATTTAATTCATAAATATAAATGCAGTTTAAAATCACTTTTGCAACAAGGTATTTCACAGCCAGTTTTTTATGGAGATTTAATTTATAAACTTAAAAAGATAAAAGGCAGTGTTAATTTCTCCCGGTTATTCGTAAAAACCATCTGTAAATTTAAAAAGAAAGGTTACCAACATGATATTTTACAGCGCTCTGCAGGCCTGGTGATTAACCCTTCTACAGTTGATCATTATGCTTACATCTTTGGTTGCACGACGGTGGCAGGGGTTTAAGAGTTTATGAAGGTTAATGGGGAAATCTTTTCTAAAAAGAACCTCGAAGCTCGATTTGTTTCTTTTATCCCTGTCATAATGTTCTTGCTGATTTTACTCCAGGAGCTCTGGTCTCGGTAAGATCATTGAGTACCCGCCCCATTCGGCTTTGCAATGCCCTTAGCTTCTTATGTTTTATATGTTTGTGTGCTTTTGCATGCAACATTGTTTGGCCGATAAGTGGGTTGGAGTCTTTTCACCAAGACAACTTGTACTTGTTTTGTGATATGAGAACCTGTTGGGGCAAGTGTGAGGTTGGTGCACCCTAGAACCTGGTTTAAACCCCCAGTGGCAATTTGATTTGCCACTGACCGTTCCAAGGCGGTAACCCCTCGGGTTCTCATTTTTGTTTATTGTTAGTGGTGTCTTTTTTGAAACTGATCATTTTATTAACCATGCTCTCTCCCCCTCTCTTCTTCTTGACTGTGTGGGGAGGCTGTTTTTTCTGAATGTGGCGATTCCTGATATTTGCATATCATATGCATATTTCACCTTTTTAACTTAAATAAAAGAATCATTAATGACACGTATCATGAAAACTGACACACAACGTATGTGTCTCACACCCATTTCGGCTATTTTGTTTTCAGAATTAACTGTAAGTTGCTTATATATAACGTAATCGCTCTTGATACTTACAATTCGACAGCGCATTGGTTAAATTTTGAGGCAAAAATTCATCGTCTGTGACTGAAATGAAGAAAAGGAAAAGTTAAATAGAATTTAAAACAAATGATTTAAAATTATTTAGTATAGCGCTTGTGTTAGAACTTCAATATAAACAATGTTGATAAATCTTTTTCACCGATATGTATTACTTTACCGAGTCGATAAAGTTGACAAGTAAAATATATATCCGCATTGACCTTTACTCCTCATAGCATATTATGTTAACTGTTAACTTAACAGGTTACTTCATAATTGAGTTCAAAACCAAACATAATTTTTCAAGTTAAAACATAAATGTTGTTTGTTGACTTACAAGTTTGCACCATTGCAGAAGCTATCCTTTCTGGAACATCTATATCTGGACGTGTAGCATCCACGTAGGTCAGAGATACTAGAGTCGTAGGGATTTCGCACTTTTCCAGCAGAACTGGAATAACACAACTTGTTCCATTTTCGATGGATGTGATAAACGCAAAAATTCTCTCAAATTTACACCATGGGCTTTCATGAAATTTTCGCGAAAGGAAAAGAAGGACTTTCAAAGATCGCGTCATGCCTTGTTTTATATTTTCCGTAATATCTTTACCCGGTTGAAAATCCCGATCTGCAAACACACACGAAAGATTAAATCGCCTTTCCAGTTCCTCAACATAACTGAACACTAAATCGCGATCTTCACTGCTGTGTGAAACAAAGAAATATTTGTCTTTACCCTCCGGTAGTTTGGGTATATTAAGATCCGATGTTTGGTTCTTAACAACTTTAAACGAGCTATTTTGATGGTTTTCAAATCCTTCTTTTTTAAACGTGTCTTTACATAGTTGAATCTCATCATGCACAATAAATGGCTGTTTTTCATCAAAATTTTTATGCGCCATTTTTTTATTCCCCTGTTTTAATTTAAAGAGCTCTATTTTTAAATATACACAAATACACTGCAAACAGGCTGATAAAAATACCCGATCATGATTTATATTTTATTAAAACAAATTGCCAGAAGAAAAACTACACAATAAATACTACTACAATAAATCAAATAGACGCCAATGTCTTTTGATGCAACTTGGAAAAAGAAAAATATATTATTAATTTAAGGTACATTAAAAATCCTTTTTATACAAGTTTTTTATAAAGGGTAAGCTTATGTATGCTATTTCATTGTTATATTTTTATATCACTTACTACAAAACTATTAACACATATCACTGTTTGACACTGACACCTGGCTGAACTGGAATTTTGCAATTCCCTGGTTGGTTGGACGACATATAAAGTCTAGTACTAATTGACAGTTTTTACTTTAAGTAGGGAATGACTATATGAACTGTATGCACAAGTCAAAAAATATTTGGCTCGTTTAGGCTTCTTTTTCTATAGAAACACCTTAATAGAATCCCTGAACACTGAAAAAAATAGTGTAGAAACAGAAAACAATTATTAATAATCAAGTTGTTATAAATATATTAAAGATAATTATACCTCCCATACCTCTTTCATGACCTGATCTTGAAACACTTAGATAATCCCAGTTTCTTGTTAATGGTAACTCTCTCTCTCTCTCTCTCTCTCTCTCTCTCTCTCTCTCTCTCTCATGTCTGTCTGTCTGTCTGTCTGTCTGTCTGTCTTCCCCCCTTTCTCTCTCTCTCTCTCCTTCTTTCTCTCTCGGCATGTTTGTTGTTGCCATTATTTGAATTGATATTGAATAGGTCTAGCGCGGCTCAGGGGTTGAAATTATACTCAGAAAATCTGTTCACTTACCGGGCTCTGATGTTTCAATAGTTATAAATTGCCAAAAAGAACTGGACAATATGGTTTCAACTCCTAATAGTAATTTTATCCTTATCGGGCACTAGCACGAACCTGGTAACTATGGGGCTGCCTTTATATGTATAGCCGACATATTTTGTTTACCAACTTTGACAACCGAGGTAGCAAAATAATTGGAAAATCGACTTAACAGATCATTTACACTCTCGTTTCAATAAGACGAAGGATATTTACTTCATTGAAGACAAGTATAATGACGAGTATTTGTTTGTTTGCATTTTTAGCTATGCAGTGTACGTTTTTAAAGGTATGTATACTTTTTATAATAATGCGAGGAGAGATCATCACACTGTAGACTAAAAGAACACGAGATATATGTGTATAAAACAAGTACTGGCTGTCTGCAGTTACCTTATTGAACATCTAACAAATCAAGCTAATAATGGAGAAAGATGAGTGGTTCACTGTCAGTCAGCTAGCACAAATGACAATTTCGGATTCAGCATTTGTTCACCTTATTCTTACTAAGGAAATAATAAAACATGAAATATGCATATCAGGAATGGCCACATCCTGCATACACAGCCTCCCCACACAGCCAAAAGTAGACAGGAAATAAGAGCATGGTATTATAATAATTAGTTTCAAAATGGACGCCACAAACAATTAACGAAAGTGAGAACACGAGGGGTTACCGCCTTGGAACGGTCAGTGGCAAAACAATTTGTGGCCAGGTTCTAGGGTGCACCAACCTCACATTTGCTCCAACAGGTTCTCAAATCATCAAACAAGTACAAGTTGTCTTGGTAAAATGAATCCAACTCACCAAGTGCTTGTTTGATTCTCCATTTACTCACCAAAGATTGAGAAACGTTTAAGGGTACGCATGGTATAGAAACAGCTGGAACATTTCCCATCCTATCAGAAAAGGGCATTTGATTGTCTGATGATAACACGTGATGAGACGTGGGTCCATTCTTATGCGTCTCAGAGGAACGGTGACAAAATGATATGGGCTTTTAAACTTGCAAAAACAGTTTGCTTAACGTACTCCGACAGCAAAGAATATATTTCACGCAATTTTCGTTAGAAATAGTGAACCAATAATGCAAACTTCTGTTTCTTAAAATTTTGGTGTGTCCGGAAGATTTTATAAATTTATGTTTGAAAAAAAAAACAAGAAAACAAATGATGAGGAAAAAAGTCCCAAAAAGGACTCGATCATGTCGTCAAGTCTGTCTTCTGCGTCTTCTGTTCAAATACCTTGTAAAATAAATCATTTAAATATCTACAGCTATCAGTTTGTTTAACACCAATAAATACATGTATATGTTCGGCTTTTTGTGTTATTATGACAGGCCGACAGAGTGTTCATTGTATTGACTTATTAAAAAAATTAAACATTACACTCACGCCATATAAAACACCTATTCTTCGGAAATATAATATTACAATACCGATTGAATTAAATGACGGAAACGCAGATTACTTCCTTCTATTTATAAATGCAATGAAAAGCAAGTTCTGTAATTATTTAAAATGTAATTCAACTTTTAAAATCCGCAGTTAACGAAAGATCATTTTCTATTAAAATTAATTGTGACTTAGACTGACGGAATGGAAACATTAAACAATCCTGACGATTGATTGAATGCAGAACTAATGGCAACATACAATAAAATCACGTTTTCGTTGTGTCGTTCGCGACCTTCAAATTATTTTATAACAATCTGACAAACACGCTTTTATATAATTTAACCCTCACCCAGTAGCAAATTGTTTCACAATACGTGTTAAATATTTTTAACATAATTGAATTACTGACAGTTGATGACTAAACTTTTAATAAAAGTATATGTTTTTGCAAAAGTATATAACATTTTGTGCTATCATTATATTGTTTCCTGGACTGAATGTTTAGTTTATGCAAACGTTATCACATTGAAGTTAATAAACAGTTATATTTTTGTACTTTCTAGTGTCAAGTGTGTTCCAGTGACCAGGATTGTCCAGATAACTTGCCATTTTGTACATCTGCCGGCTGTGTATCCAAATGTCCAGACAATACATTGATAAATGGTACTTACTGCGTTGAACATTGCGGAGATAATTATGTCTACAGGAATTCTTGTGTATCCTCCTGTCCTACTGATTACCAGATCATAGAGGAAAAAATCATTTCCATAAGCCATGCGATATATTCGTTTCGATATTGTCTTTCCCAATGCAGGGATGGGAAGTTGAACTATGCTGGGTCGTGTGTAGTGTCATGCCCATCGGATTCAAAGTTTGTAGACAACGGCACATGCGCAAAACATTGTCCCTTTAAAACTAAAACATATGGCTTAACGTGTGTCAAAAGCTGTCCACAAAATACATTCGCCCTGACAACTAAACAGTTCGACACAAGTGTTCAAGCGTGTGTTGACATCTGTCCGAAGTATTATTTGAATACTTCCTGTGTTGATGAATGCCCGAAATATATTGCAGTGCAAGCGTGTGTTGAAGTCTGTCCACAATCCGTTCAGTATGCATATGAAAATGTTTGTGTAAGCAAATGCCCTAATAACACATGTCTTACGGACGACAATAAAACATGCAGCAATACCTGCGCATATGATTTATCATCAGATACGCTAGTGTATAGATGTCCAGAACATTCACCATATCTTACAATGAAAGACTCACAAAAGGTGTGCGTGTCCAGTTGTGAACATTATCAAGTAATAGATAACTTTACGTGTATTAATATAACGGATTGCAAACGAGCCGTTCTCTCCAAGCACAGATGTCAAGATAGCTGCCTAGAAGGAGAGCTATACATTAAATTAAAGGGAGAAATTAAAGCCGTTTATGACAACGCTTACAGTTATCAACTGGGTGATGTTAACGAAGATCCGTGTATAACAAAGCTTAATGCAGTTTCTGTCATCTTCAACGTGACTATATTCTTACTACTATATGGTTTCGGAATGGTCATTTTTCTGTCTACAATACCCTGTTCTTTTGGCAAGTGCAAGAATAAATGGGTAATTGATAAGCAAATGGTAATTGTTATATGATTCAATGTAGTGAATACCTATATCTAGATAATAACCATCGCCTTTGACATAAGTAATGACTAAGCTTTTAAATATAACATTTCAATAGGATTATGGTGAATTTATTTCTTACTTAATTTGCTATAATATGGTGCTATTGGCATCTTTTGCTTTATCAAGCATAGTTTTCATCTGCTCCTGTCACTGTAACACTTTCGCCAGTAAGCCCCTAATAACATAAACATTTCATGTGGATTCAAAGCCGGCACCGAGTTGGTCCATAGGAGTTTAATCGATGATCTAAAACCTAAGTCTTGAACAAGTTATTTAACAGTAAAACTATATATACGTTGCCGGTTCAAAAATAAAAAAGAGTAATAATTTTGCCAAAGATTGTAAAAGTTTGGCCACGTAAATGAGCTTACATGTGTTGTTTAACGTTTCTTTTAGGACACGGGAACAAGGGTGAAGCAAACCAAGAAGGAACATGCAAATGGCGACGATAGAGCTGATCACGTTCCTTTACTAAGCCTTGATGAGGGCGTCGAAGAAGACGAAACCGCAGTTTAACAAAATGCAATCAAGATTATATGAAAAAAGGTTTTTTAGTGAAACAGATGGACTGTGCAATGTGCGAATAAAGAATGCTTAATATGCACGTATTTTCTGAGTAGCAAAGAAGTACTAAACGTTACCGTCCATAGATAAACGGCTGAACACAAACTCATTTCAATCTAAAAATGAACATTAATAATGTCCATAATACCTTAATGATATAATATTTTTCCAGTCATTCGGCGCAGAATTGAAATATAATAATTGATTATGTTTTATATGTTTGTGTGCTTTTGCATGCAACATTGTTGAACCGATGGGTGGGTTGGTGTTATTTCACCAAGCCATTATGTACTTGTTTTGTGATACGAGAACCTGTTGGGACAAGTGTGAGGTTGGTGCACCCTAGAACCTGGTTTAAACACCCAGTGGCAATTTGTTTTGCCACTGACCGTTCCAAGGCGGTATCCCCAAAGGTTTTCTTTTTCGTAAGTTGTTTGTGGCGTCCTATTTGAATTAATATACTTATAACAAACATGCTCTCTCTCTCTCTCTCTCTCTCTCTCTCTCTCTCTCTCTCTCTCTCTCTCTCTCTCTCTTTCTCTTCCTCTCTTCTTTTTCGCTGCCTGGGAATGCTGTGTTTTGTGAGTGTGGCGATTCCTGATATGCATATATTACTTTTTTATTGGATTGGAGTAAGTAAGTAAGTCAGAAAGTAAATCATTTATTATAGTTACATATGAACACCGTTACACAACAACATAATTATACAAATAAATAAAAAGTATTCACCCGGCCCAACGGGCCTATATGTCACCTTATAAGTATGATTTATTTGTCTATATCAGAAATATTCAGAGAAAAATATGATAAACATGTATAAAGGGTTAGGAATTAAATGGGTTATCAAATGTATAAAATGTCTTCTTTTTTTCAAGTATGCTGCTAAATTATATTTTGCAGTTGTCCGATATAGTTTTTCAGTAAAACACACAGTTTTTTTTATAAATTCACCAACAAAATCTTTATCATAATCAATAGGAACCATATATCTGCTAAAATACTTTTCATGTTTTTTTTTAATTTTGTGTAAAGCAAAATATTCACTTGGTTCTATAACTTCGAATATAATTAAGATAGCAACTTAAAACTTGGAATTTATATTCAACAAAAAAGTCTGTATCAAGATCAACATAGCTCATAATTCTCCTACAATTGTTTTATTTTCAAATTAGATCTATGCCACAATGTCATTTAATTTTGGGTCAACAAAGTGAACTTGCTTTATAAAATAACCACAATCAACCAGTATAGTATCTTTGTTGTAATAATTAAAATATTTGTACATTTCTTATGAATAACTAGCTATAGCTTAATCTATTGTAGAAAATATTCAAATTTTATAAATCTACATGATGTCAAAATTCGTCAACCCTCTCTAATGATCAGCTGCTTCACCAGCTGACATTCGCTTCAGCTTTGAAAAGATGAAATTTGCGTCTAAAATGCGACTTTCCCCTTCTTGTCAGTAAGCGTTATCCCAATGTTCGATAAACGTTGGTGTTTCCTGGAGACCTTTTCATAAATTAACTGTTGTTTCAGTGAGAAATGAAGAAATACATGAACATATAAAGCGTCAGTACTGTCTTCATTAAAATAATCCGTTAAAATAATTTAAAAAGACAACATTTTATTTAAACAATAAATAAATAAATATCATTATATTACAAGCGGAAATGGCTTATACAGGGCGATTGTCTATGACCGATGGACGCACATTTAAAAAGATATATTTTGCACATCTAAACCAACATCAGTGCAAGAGCTAAAATCATCAATTCGACAACACTTGTTATAAATATTATTTTGGATACGTATGTATTAATCTCACTCGTTGTATCAATCTAGTGGATACACGCTATGCTAAAACCATTTATATGCATATAACAAAATATTGTATCTTACCCATAAACTTTATAAGTTATACATATTCTTAGCTCTATATAATATTTGTTAATAAGGATGAAAATTAGTTTTCCATAGCCAATGACCTTCACGCATCGCATGGAAATACTAGAAAATTTAATGTCTGAGCATCAATCATTACATTAAATTAAACCACAATAACGTCTTCCATGTTTTGATCAAAGTTTACCAAAGGAATATCGTCGTCATCTGGTTGTAACTGGTTGCATGCTGCTTCTTCTTCGATAGTAGTATCTGTTTCTTTTTGACACTGAAATTTGAACAAAAAGCTATGTAAGTGGTATTTAAAGAAGGTTATACTTTTAAGTGGTTTAGTAACTGGTTCAATACCCTAGCCAGTATAGATTTGGGTATTGTTCAATCACTCCTGGGATATATGAATATTACAGTCCTGCGTTAAATTCTACTTAAGACCCAGTCCTAATTCTACACTAATTTCTACATTAGACCTACATACTACAATAATGTCTACGTTAGACGTGGTTCTACATTCTACAATAATTTCTACATTAGACACAGTCCTACATTCTACAGTAATTTATATGTTAGACCCAGTCCTACATTCTACAATAATTTCTACGTATTAGACACAGTCCTACATTCTACAATAATTTCTACATAAGACCCAGTCCTTCATTCTACAATAATTTCTACATTAGACCCCGTCCTACATTCTTCAATAATTTCTACATTAGACCCCTAACAATTTCTTTAAAATACTAAAGTTACAAGAAGTAATAAAATGGTCAATTCAATATTCTCAAACAACCATACATCAACAGTATTTAACAGTCACAGATGAATAAGCAACTGTGAATAAAAAAATAAAATGTAATGTTTATAACTCATGACGACATGAGTAGTCATTAAACCAACTAGGTTTAAATGCTCTCAGCTCGGTTTTTGACGCGTTAAAAGAGCGCTAAGGAAATGCAACATTCTGAGGTTGATTAGAAGCATCCTTATCTGATCACATCTAATTATGGATTAAGAACGTTTTTTTTCAACATATATGACCTAGGAAGTATGTGTTAATATTGGACACCAAAACTGAGGTAACATGTCACCAACCGTCCTATTACAAATGTAATTGACATTAGACAAATACAACAATCAAAATCATTATTAATATTTCCCTCGCACTGTATGTGCAATCATGAAGTGCAATTAGCTTCCATCGTCATCCTAGTCGTTCATCTATGTCGCGCGCAGCTAATTGAGTATATCGATGAATGTCTTCAGTTTACTCAAAATTTATGGCGAAATGAAAACACTGGAGCAGAAAGGCTTAAATATAACGGCAGATGGACAAAATATTGGGGCGCCCCATTAACTACGCATATGCGGGATATGTGTGTAACTTAAACTATTTAATTTATTTCTTTTGTTTAAAAATATCATAAACTATTTCTTATTGCTATATGCCTTTTCAAATGATTTTGTTACTTTAATAAAAATAATTTAAAGAAAGTTCCTATTTTCATTTCAAGAGTCCAACGTTTAGGTTCAGTCCTCGAGTCGACTAACTGGCCCTTATAATTCAATAGTGTAATGAAGATTGTGTGCCGTACAGAAGACGTGTATAACAAAGTTGGTTAACACCGAACATAAGTATATTTTTTAATATTTTACTTTTTGATAATACTCATGAAAGTTTCTCTAAGTAAACAAAATTTTAACAAATTAGTTTTTGTATTTTAATTTATTTACCTCATTTTGTTTTTTTTCCATTCTTCTGCTTACATGCGCTTATAGGTCGTGTTGACATGAAGAGGGACATACCGATTGCATAGAAAATCAGGGATGTCCCAAAGAAAATAAGTCCAATGATGACTGTCTGTTTTGAAACACATGGATTCGATTTGGCGTCTTCGGTATCATACGAGTACCAGTAACCTAAGACACTGTCGTGGAAACTTGACTTTCCGGTTATCCAATAATACAGACTTCCTTCTGGACATAAATCTTCACACCGCCCGTTTGAAAGTACAGCCTTATTACATTCTATTATATTTATGCAAGTTAATTCGTCCACAATTTGATCTTTCTCACAATTTGCCACACATATAGTTCCCAAGTCAGACTTCTGTTGGTAAGGCGTGTGTTCTGGACATTTGTGTACTAGTAAATTTCTTGATAAGTCATATGAACATTCCTTGATGCAGGTTTTGTCATCATCTGCAAGGCAGGTGGTGTTAGGACACCTATTGACACAACTTTTTTCATTGATGAATTTAACATTATTCGAACACGTCTCTACGCAGGTGTTATTTTCAATAAAATTCGGACATACATCTACACAACTTCCGTTACTTGTATAGGGACAGCGATCAACACAGATGACTTGATTTAATGTGCCATTGATTTTGACACTGTTTGGTGGACAGTTTGCAAGGCATATCGATCTGAATGTTACCATTTCGACGGGGCAGTTATATTCACAGTTAAACGTGACATTGTTAGCTTTATATATGCATCGATCAACACAATAGTTTGGTGTTTGTCTGTGGTACATGTAAGGAAGTTCCACATAAGGTCGTGACTCTGAACATTTCGTAGCACAATATCCCTCAACATTAAATTTTGATTCGTGTGGACAATAATCAACACAGGTTTTATTAAAAACAAGTTTGTCACAACGACTTACACAATAGGTTTTATTAGATTCCTCCTTTATAAAAGTATCTTCAGGACAATCTTCAACACAAGTATGGTTTAAAACTTTCATGTTTTCTGGACATTCGTCAACACATTCCATGGTAAACGGATTTGTTAATTTTGAGCTTGGACATTTCTTGAAACAAGTTAGTAAATCTCTTTCTCCTCTTCCGTAATAAGAATATTCTGGGCATGTGGATAAACATTGGCCGTTATATGCATAAGGTTCACTTTTAGGACAGACGTCAACACATCTGTTATTATCTAGAAAGTACCCTTCAAGACAAGAATTGGAACAATACGTCTGGTTAGGCCAGTCCACTGCACAAATCCCTAATTCTGAACAAAGTAACCTATCGATGGATAGTGGAGCATTTAGCGGACATTGTGGCATACATTTGCTATCAAACACGACGTCGTCAGCTTTGCAATTCCCTACACATTCGTTACCTTGTTGAAACGGGAAGTTTGTAATATTTTCGCAATAAGAAAGACATTCTATTCCTAGTAGCGTTGAACCTAAAGAAATATTTCGATGAACTGCTTTCCAGGAAGGACACTGTCCTGTGCATTGACCGTTCTCTACAAACTTTGCATCAGAGGGACATGACATCAGACATAACCCCTCATAACTGTATGTGTTTGCTCGGCATTGCATAACACAATAGCGAAGTTTATGGAACATGTTATTTATAGAAACAATTTTTTCTTCTCTAAGCGTGTAACTTGAAGGGCAGGTCGATACGCAAAACTTGTTGTAGATGAATGCATCACCACAATGCTCAACACACGAAGACCCGTTTATGAATACATCTTCCGGACACTGGAATACGCAGCCGGCAGAAGTGCAAAATGGCAGGTACTCAGGACAGTTGGTGCCGTTCGTACATGTTTGCCCCGAAACCTGAATTTAGGAACAAAGGCATTAATAGGCTATGATGAAACCATTTTAAGCATGTGTCTATCTCAAGAGAAACCATATAAAGCTTTGGTTATTTTAATTATTTTGACAGACGTAATTAAACGTTACAATATTTTAGTAGCAATGTTTACCTCACCAGTTCGCTTAGATTTCATCATTATAAAGATATCACACATTTAATATAATTCTCATCAAAATATCGTACGTTATCTTTTAGACATACATTTTATGAGCGAAAGACGATCAAACTATATCAAGTTGGTATATTACTTGTATAACGATCTCTTATATATTCGAACCTCATGTATATTACAAGAAAATATCACGATTTCGTTTCCTGGACGTGAAGCACTACTTTACATATTAGATGTAAGTCATAATATAAAAGCGAAGAAAATATCTTTTGTTTATATTTTTATTTTTTGCAAAGTGATTGTTATCTTTTATAATTAAATAAACAGATTTTCGATTTCGTCAATTCAAAACAAAAAAATAAATAAATAACACAGAAAGCTAATCTTCTATAATATAATTGTATATATTGAATCGAATCTTGGAATTCCTTCAGTAAAAACTATTCTATTGTTTTCTGTTTAATAATCAAGTATTATTGTTAAGACATTTAAAAATGCTTTTCATTTTAAAACAAGAACAGTTATGTGCCTTAATATGTCGGGATAGAAATTAATAATAAATTAAAACAAAAACTTATGGTTATGTGTAAATTGTGTACAGATGATAGCACGTGTTTAATTCTAGACTGACCTTTTATGATTAATGAACAATTAATTTTAACAGCAAATAGTACCAGTGGTTTAACCATTATCATCGATCTTCATTGCCGAAAACTTTGCAGGTGCAAAATCTACACAAAACATTTTATAAAGATATTGATGTTTGTAGTAAATTAGGTAATCAGTTGAATTTTTCACACAAATATTTTTGTTTGTCGATTTCAGTGTTTAAACATTTCAGACAACCTCTTTGCCACACTAAAACAGTTTCTTCGGACTGGATTTTCCCATCCACTTCTTCTTCTTCTTCTTCCAGAATACTGGCCGTCTTCAACTGACTGAAGTTTACTGCCAGGTTAAATGCGCAAAGAGAATATATAAGCGTAAAAAGTGTGAGAATATTAAGGTTAAAAACGGACAAGAAGCAATTAGACAAAGTTGGGACAGTTGATTACGGAATAACTCAACTGACCCGGCTGACGTGACTTCTGGAGGTAGGTTGTTCCATTCCTTAATCGTGCGTGGAAAGAAGGACTGTTGGCGGTAGAGTGTACGGCAGTATGGAATCTTGTAGGAATGGATGTTAGTGTTCCTGGTAGTAGTGGAGTTGTTCAGAATCAGTTGCGAGTTGTCAAGTGTGACTTTGTTGTTTATAGCTTTGTAGAACATAATGAGTCTTGCTTCTTTACGACGTTCTGAAATTGGAGTGGTTTCCATTTTAGGTCCAGTAGCATATCAGAGACGCTGGATCTATTGTGGAAATTGTTCTTCACATATCGTGCAGCACGTCGTTGGACCATGTCCAGACGGTGTATGTCTCCCTTCTCGTAGGGGTCCCAAACTGTACTAGCGTATTCGACTGTGGGGCGGACTAGTGCCTTATGCTTCTCCCACATGTGAAATACAAACGTAATTGACTTTGAAATTTAAAACGACTAGAAACAGGTGAACTGTGTAAAGAAGGACAGACGAAGATGCCACATTTTAAAAATGCTTCATCTTTCCATGCCAAACAAACAACAATGTTTACAGAAAAGAATTAAAGTACAAGCAACACGATTGTAGACAAATTATACTTTTTTCGGTTGAAAATTATATAATTAAAAACAAACCTTCCAGTTTAAGCATATAATGTGTAAATTTGCAATCACTGTAATCCACTTTAACATTTTCATTAACACAAACGAAGTTTGTCTTCGATTCGGTAAAAGAGACTTTAAAAATATAATTTCCACTGTTGAAATAAGTCTAATTGTTAAAAAGTGCTTCATGAAACCAGCCAGAAAGACATGGTCTAGCGCCAATCGATACTCCCATTCAAATTTTCAATATACTACACTTCAATAATAAATGGCGAAATAGACTTGGGTGGGTTTGCAGATCAATAAGATGTCGTTGGAACTTAGCGAAGAAACTTCCGTCAAAGAAGTGTTTAATGATCACCAAAATCACATCTTACCTGTAGATGTTGATGTTTAGGTGGTTTCAGCAGTTATTCATCGCGAAGAAACTGATCAAATTGTGAATAACAAAACTTTGGATTTTAATATACTTGATTTACCGGAAGGAAAGGACCGATATTTCTTTGTTTCCTACAGCAGTGAAGACAGCCAGAGGGTATTCAGGTACGTTGAGGAATTGGAAAGACGATTTAATCTAATCTGTGTGTATGCGGACAGGGATTTTCAGCCGGGCAAAGATATCTCCGAAAATATTAAAGACGGAATGACGCGCTCCTTGAAAGTTCTTCTTTTCCTGTCGCCAAAATTTCATGAAAGTCCTTGGTGCAAATTTGAAAGAGAGATTGCATTTATCACATCCATAGAAAATGGGACAAGTTGTGTTATACCGGTTATGTTGGAAATGTGTGACCTCCCAACAACTCTTATGTCTTTGACCTACGTTGATGCTACTCGCCCTGAAGCAGATGTTCCAGAAAGAATCGCCACAGCACTAATGCAAACCTGTACGTATTTATAATAGATTCTTCCATTTTAAAATGATTTTGATTGTTTGCTGTTGAACAGCGTTGCATTATTGTCGCTGTTTATATTTCTTATCTATTTGGGTATTTGTGTATTTGTCTAAAATTTAACTCTTCATTATTTAAAATATTGTTTAACTACATGTTAGGTTAACTGTAACAAATATTACATTGTCTTCTTGTAATTCGCTCGATTAAGTTTTGATTTTAAAATTGAATGTTACGAGTACGTAGTACTTCAATTTCACATGTAATAATAACTTCTAATAGATCTAGCGGAAAGGTTAACAAGGTATATATCGTAGAAGTAGAAAAGTAATTTTACTTAAAAAATGCTATCGATTGTCTTTGGTTTGTTGTAAGGAGCTTTGAGCTAATTCAGTGAATGATGGTAATGATGAAATATAAGTCTTGAAAGGAATGGCCACTACGCTAATTACATGTGTTTACCAAAATATTATCACACATGTAGCGGTTTTGAATAGAAGAAAACGTTGTGTGTACTAAAACTCTATTTGATTTCATACAATTACGTTTGATGGTGCAATCAAACTAACCATTAATATTATGTTACTTTTCAGTTACAGCGGACGGATTTTTACCACAAAACCTTGCTAATGCCCAATTGTAAGTAATAAAGATTCTTACAAAAACATTTAAAGTTTCACTCGTCCCAGTATGTTTTTAATTATAGTTGATTTTTTCTCCATGGCAATTCAACTTGATGTTTATTAAAATCATTTTATTATTAGGTGTTTAACTGAGTTTAAGCGTGAAGCCTTACACGAATTTCAGAATAAGCATTTTAAAAAGTTGTCGAAACATATAATCTGTTTAAATCGGCCAGGGGCTAGGCGGCGTGGACAGAAATACGCATTTCCAATAGTCCCCACGAAAAGGCTCAATCAAAACGAGTCCGCAATATTTTTATTATGTGTCATATTCGTTGGCTTTGAAAGTTCCTTTTAATCTTTTCATATATATATTTGTTTGTGCATAACAAATAGTAGAGTTTTTGTGTCAATGGTACAGATACTATTAAAGTTATAGGCAGTATTGAGCTTCAGATCAAAGTCATTTAAATGGGACATGCTTTAGATAAAGGCATATCAAGAGTTATCATTCTTGTCAGATAGTTCGTTGCGGTCAGAAAGAGATAATATATTTCGTTTAAAGTAATATTACAATGTAAATCAGGTATAAAACATTAAGTTTCAGGTTAGTTGTAATGTTTTCTTAGTTATTGTGTAGATGTTTGCACCTGCCAAACAAGAAAAGTCATGATTTGCATGAACATACGTTATAGTGAATACTTCAAGAAGCAACCTGCTCTATCCTTTTACTTATTCCATGATTTGCACGAACATAATTCGTTAATCTAATGCACTGCACCTGCTTATGTTGCTTAATAGTTTGTTTGTTTTTTTGGAAACAGAGCGTTACATTGTACATGCATTACACTGCGACGCGTTTTATTTTATTATGTTTTACTTTTGAATTATTTTTGTTGATTTTGTAGCTGAAAACGGATACTGTTTTATTATGTATGCTGAAAGAGATCCGAATATCTGGCGGTTCAGGCCCGCAAGGTACACGTTTGAAACTACACCGGAGATTTTCAACAAACTAAAACGCTGTAAAGTTGAGGTAACTATATAACTAAATAAAACCGTTAGTAGAGTATTTATTTTATTGTCACAAAGTTATGATTGTGCAATTTACATTTCGATGTTCTATTCATTATTTATTTGATATGTTCTCTTTCCCTTAGAGTTCTGTCCATAATTCCGTAAACATACGACAATGAGGAATTGAATAATTCAAATCACATTGTTAATTTCAATGAGTTTGATGTTGGTTTTTTTTTACTTTTTTAATTACAATTGTTAGAAATCCGTTACAAACATTTATTTTCAAGACATTCAATCGCTCATGTTTTTATAAACTGCCCATAATACTGGTGTAACGTTACAGCTTTAAAAATAAAGTCATCGCCTTTTGTGTCTATGTTATCCACATAAAACAGTATCGCGGATCGCCAAACTCATTTTCGTTCACATTCAACATACATCTTTACGACCCATGTGGTCAATGCGGTCAAAAATCACATGTAAAAAATAAGCATTTTAAATGGTTATTACGTAATTTTAAGAATTGCTCAGCCTTGCTGTGCTGCAATACAGCTGTTTCGTTTCTTCCCCGGTTCAAGAGAGTTTGTTAAATGAACTGTTTTGTTTGTTTTTCATGATACAATGGTGTAATGTCTTTTTTAATCTTTATTTTTATTGAAAGGTATGTAAAATAATTTTATAAAATTAGGTACTTTGAAGGAAATTTATTTAAACTAAAATTCTGCTGATTATTAAGGTTTTATGTCTTTTAATGAGAGGTCCTATTAAAACAAAATACTAGTAAGCAATTCAGAGCAAATTTCTGGTTGCTTGACCTTTTTGTGTATGAACTGCATTTTTTAGCTAGATTCAGGATAACTCTCGCCAAACTGTTCCAAAATCAATTATTATGTACAACATTAACATTAAAGCTTTAATTAAAGACTGTAAATGTAATCTGATCACAAATAACAAGACAAGTATAACACAGATGTGTGATATGTGGACGACATTAAAAGGAAGTTTGATGTTGGGTGTAAGAGTTCATGCAGGTGATGGATTGTTTTGTAAACAAAAACAAGAATTAAGTAATAATATATTGTTGTCTTTTATTGGCGAAGGGTATTGAACATTGAAGGATGTGCGTGTGTATTTGTTGAGGAACGCGTTGTCAAATCGTCAACATTTCAACGTCAGAAACATTTGTAAACAAAGAACCATTATATAAAGGTCACACTAACGCGCGTAAATCAAGTCACGTGATCGCCAATATTTGTAAACAAAACACAATCTTCAATATTCCGCCATGAATAACTATCTGAACAATGTTTCTTACTACATGTACACTCTTTCTATAACTGCTTACAACAATAAACTTTCAGTTCGCATATATTTTGATTAAAAGAAAACACCAACTCATCGATCTCATCTATATATAACCTTGCTTCATATATAGGTTGTTAGCGAACGTTTAGTACCAGCTGGTACTTAACGTTCGCTAACAACCTATATATGAAGCCGGGCCACATGGTACTCAACATTCGCTGTAAACGTCTATTTGAAGCCGGGCCCATTATTCTTTTGGGTCGGAATAAATGTTCGTTATAAAGGTCATCAAGTAATAGTTAAAAAGTAATAAGTTATGACCCATAATTCGTCAAGAAACTGATGTTAAGTTATTTCTAAAGAAAAACTACGGACAAAAAAGTGAACAATTAGAACTTTGGGTAAAAAATGATTGAACCCTCGCTTGCTTTGCAGAGATGCACGAGTTAAATCCATAACTAAAACGGTATATCATGACACGTACGAGTATAAACGGCTTAAATTATCTAATATTACTTAGAGATATAATTTTTCAAACTAACCAAAAATTACGTTGTTTTTTTGGCTCCTTCACTATTTTATTACATCATAAAGACCATTAAAAGTCCATTTGTTGAAGGACGAAGAAATATTTTCTGGCACAATTTTTATATTGTTTCAGGTAACAGAGCAACTTCTTGAAAATTCAATAAACGTTGTAAACAGGTCATCGGTTATGTGGTCATATGATTTCCTTAACAGATTCTACCTATTATTATGGTCCTTGCTATTTTTATCGTTTGTCATTTATTTGGTCACGTTCTGTGCATTGCTGATAACATTCACATCTGCGACGAGGAGTCGGTTTACAGACGATGAATACGCGTATATCACAACTATATATGCAATTCTCTGGCTTGTTTGTCCACCTACAGTTTCGGGGATCCTGATGCTTTTGGTTATATTTCTTCCCATGTGCTGCCACCATAAACAGGTATTCATTTGGTGTTATTTCTCGATCACGCCTTACTATATGGTAATAAAAAAGAAATATCTTTAAAAAAAGATAAACGGCGTTAATGGAAAAGATTTATATATACATGTACATGTATATAAGAAAGAAGGAAATACAGAGAGGCGAAGCAGACACAGTTTAGTTATTTTATTTTACTTGTTATAGCTGTTGACGAACCCTCCCTGCCTTCTTAGTATGACCTAGAGTTTAAGCGACCGAATCATGACAACTCATAAATTCATTTAAAGTGTCTTTCAAATAAAATGTTGAAGCTGATGCAACAATTTCATACAGTGATAACAAGTCGATTAAAGAAGCAATGTCTTACATTAAGTCTTGTCTACATTTATTCAGTTTCAATAAAATACCTCTTGTAGAGTTAGAACTCAAGATGAATAAATGTCCTTGAAATTTAATAAAAAATAAATACAAACAGCCTGTTAAAAAAGCGAAATCTACCAACTTGTACGTAATTAACTTTAAAAAAAGTGTCCCTCCTGAGTTTTGATCCCGGGGCTTCCGCTTCAGAGGCGAGAGTGTTAGCCACTACACTACAACGAACAGTACCAAAGGAACTAGAAAGAAACCAATAAGAATTAGAAATATCTACACTTCTCTTTCGTTTTACACTGTGTGTTGTATGCAAGTGTTTACCTGACATCCAAGAATATTCCATATAAAAATGTATTTAAACCATCAATATTGACAACTGGTTATTTAAATCGTAAATATGTTTGTCTCCAATACAACACCAATCGAAATAATCTATTTGATTTTTCCGCTGCATAATAATAAAAATCCCACTAGATACCTCTCCACCCTGCTAGATGCCTCTATGGTGTAAATAGCTACCAATCGAAATAGTTTATTTCATTTTCCCTCTGCATAATAAGAGAATACGAGTATTATTTACAATATTTCATTGGTCGAAAAACTAGGTCAAAAGTGAGCTTAGACAGCTAACGCCGAAAAACAACGGATATTGCCTTTAGGTACAAATAATGCTGGCGATTAGGATTTATAAATATGCATGACGACATGGTGTCTTCTATATTTTCTGACAGCTTAGTTAATACATGTTATATAATTTGTGCAACTTCTTGCTATTTGTTTTTATTAAAAACTTTTTTTTACATTCAGTGATTGAATCGAAATTTGAAGATGTTCATTAAGGTATGAAAACCAATTGGTTCGTTAAACGTGTGTAAAGCCCAAATGAGCTTCACGCACAATGTCAGTAGCACCATGCGGTATTCAAAAGAAGTACATCCACATGACAGTTTTCGCATATTGTTCTGTATTGTATGTTTTATACTACAGTTACTGTTACAGTAGCTAAAATAATTGGTATAATTAAAAAGGTGGAAATTTAACCGGCACAGTTATTTTGAGTATTATAACATGCAACACTAGAAAAGGCGTCGTCGGCATAAGACCATATACGTATGCAACAGTTAAACAATAGCTACAGGCTAAATGTATTTCAGCCACGACTCATTTTATGGTGAAAGTCTTGTGCGCCGAAGGACGAAATAAACACAATTTCACCTTCTAATTTTTCCAGAGAGATCTCTATGTACAAAGGAAATTGTGGATTCGATTTGCTGATGAATACATTCTGGAAGGAACAAGCAACCGAAGGTAAGATATGAGACTTTCTTAGAAAGATTAGATGAAATGGATCTTTTTAAGCCATTTAACATAACAGATAGCAAAATATTGCAGGCTCGATTTGAATGAGCCTATTCATGGGCAGGAATGGAAATGCACCTATTAGCAAACATCCGATCTCGTTTGGTCAATGCTAAGATGTCCCTTACGTTGATAGGATCTGGTGAGCCTTTGTATGCCTTCAAAAACAATTTAATGTCGGCCTTTTCGAAACCTGTCGAAACGATAAGCCAGAAATTGTTAATAAGAGTCGTTTAGAGTTCACGAGAATTGAGGAATGATGACTTGACAATTTTAGTCAAAGCAGGGTCTATACATACATGCAGACGGTTAAGAAGAAGATTGTCAACTTTCACACGATCACTTTGGTGAAACACAAACAATATACTGTATGTAAATATAGGAATCACAAGGATCAAACTATTTTCGCCTTCTTTTCTATGCTGTGCGATCATAAATGCTTGAAAATAAACAATTCACAATCGCATATTTACAAAGAAGGTTATACAAAGATTTCTTATGTAAAGTTGTTCAGATATTTGTATTTATTGTTCGTGTTAAACATATCTCTTTTTTTTCTTTTTCAGTTGCACATCATGCGTTATAACATTTCAAGGTGTAAGGTATACCCATCCATAGATTCAGCAACACTTTATACTGAAAAATCATTTGCATTCCAATGGAAACAAACTGCTTCTAATTTGTAATTAACTTGTCCTTCTCTTCATTTTATACGCACGTAGACTGTAAGCGTAAAATATTTCTTGCTGAATGTTTTGCATTGAATTGCATTGTTTTGCAATGCACATTGTTCAGATTTTGCATTGGGTGTAACTCACGTTTAGAAAATTTAAGTATTGTCCCTGTGATTTACGGTTTCCGGTTAATCTCAATTATTTCATTTGCTATCGCAGACACAAATTAGATACTGGCTGCATAGGACTTTTGTAGAATTATCTGAAGTCGGTTATAATGGAACAGCGTCCAGATTCCGACGATGTTTCAGCGGAGGTAATGTTGTTTTAACCAGGTTTTCCGAAGGATAAATCCTGGTTATTAGATAAGGGTACGTCGGCGGGCGGGCGGGCGTTAACATTTTCTTGTGTGCGCAACTCTTCCTATTCCTTCTCAACGGATTTCAACTGAACTTTCACAGAACTATTGTCATGAAGTGCCCTGGCGCATATCGTCGGGGATTGACTTCATGGTCAGTTTACTGCTGCTTAAAATAGAAATTCAGTCTCTGCTCAATTACTTGAGTTTGCTTTTGCCTATTGACTCCAAACTTGGTTTATGTGTAGCTTATATCAAGCGGAAGATTGGATTGCTAACCAGGTGTCTGTGATCAAGGTCAATGTCACTGTTGCTAAAATAGAAATTCAGTTTCCACTAAATTACTTTAGTTTGCTTTGGCCTATTGACTTCACACTTGGTGTATAGGAAGCTTATATCAAGAGGCAACTTGGAGTTGCTACCCAGGTGTCAGAGATCAAGGTCATGGTCACCTTTGCTAAAATAGATATTCAGTTTCAGCTTAAGAACTTGAGTTTGCTTTAGCTTATTGACTCCAAACTTTGAAAATTGGTAAAGTACTGTACTGTACTTCAATGTGTTCTGTTCTACCTTTCATTTCATGTATCTTAGAATCAGGTGAGCGATTTAGGGCCAATGTCCCTCATATCAATTTATAATGTTATGCCCATGGTCTAGCCTGGCACCAGCTAGATGGTTTATTAAAGAAAACACTGAAATATTTATTATCTCCTTTTTTATTCATTTCATTTTCCTTTTCTTACTGATATGCTGAACCATCTATGTTCTGTGAGATAAGGGAAGTAAAATGCATATCAGTAAGGTACCTGCAAGAGTTCCTTTTCTTGGAAGTATTGAAGATTATTGTATAAGTGACATTAGAATACATAACAGAACATAGGGACGGGAACCAGTCTACCCCTGGTCGTCCGTCCATCCGTTCGTTAGCAATTGTGTCTCCTTATTTAAGTATATATAAAAGGGAGAATACTCTTTCATTATAAAACTTTTTTTCGGCGTTAGCTGTCTAAGCTCACTTTTGACCTAGTTTTTCGACCAATGAAATATTGTAAATAAAATTTATTATGCAGCGGGAAAATCAAATAGATTATTTTGATTGGTTATTAGTGGGCCTTGTTAATGATTACCGTAACGATTTTTATATTGTGTGTAAGTATTTACCTGGCGCTTATATGTTCGGGCATTTTCGTTTTAAAAAGCGTTAATTGTATTGGAGAAAAAGATATTTATGGTATAAATAACCAGTTAAGTCAATTGATGGCTTAAATACGATTTTATATGGAATATTCATAGGTGTCAGGTAAACACTCGAGTACAATACACAGTGTAAAACGACAGAGAAGTGCAGATATTTCTGGTTCTTACTGGTTCCTTTCTAGTTCCTTTGATACTGATTGTTAATTTCAAGTCCAGAAATTCAAAACGCCTTGTTGTAGTGGTTATCACACTCGCCTCTCCAGCGGAGGCCCCGGGTTCAATACTCGGGAGGGAGACTTTCTTTTAAAGATAATTTACGTAAAAGTTGGTAGATTTCGCTCTTGTAACAAGTTGTTATTATTTTCATTTATTGTATTTTAATGACATTTATTCATCATTAGTGCTAACTCTACAAGAGGTATTTTATTGAAACTGAATGTACAGTTAATGTTAGACATTCTTCTTTAATCGACGTTTTATCACCAGAAGAAATTTTTGCACGGTCTTTCTTTCTTTCTTTCTTATATATAAAAATCTTTTCCATCAACGCCGTTTATCTTTTTTAAAGATATTTCTTGTTTCACATTATGTATATCTACTGACTTTAAAAACACATTTGCGCTCGGCCATCAGTCTGGAAAATGAAAACCTGGTTTTGTGACAATTTCCTGGCACTTGTTTATTAATTTATTTGTAAATGGAATGAATGTAAAAGACACGTTAATGCTTAGAATGTTTTAAAATTGACACTTTAATGTTTAGATTGATTTTAATTGAAATAGATGAAACGGAAACTTTGAAAGCCATCGAACACAACAAATTTGCTATAATGCAGGCTTGGTTTTACTGAGTCTTTCCATGGGCAGTAATGAAATTGAATAAATTTACTGCGGTATTAGATAAAAATGCCCTTTACCAGAAGCCAATAGGGGAACTGATTTAAATAAAAGTTTTACAAGGGATCTGAGAGTATAACGCCTGAATATCACAGAGAACGCCAATGGCAAAAATTACAAAAATAATAAAATTAAAAGTATATCCTAGAGATGATTGATTAAAATCCCAAACTATACTGACTGGGATATTGAAACCACCAAACTTAAAACTGGTCGAAATTTTTAAAACTCAAGTTATCTCAGATGTACTATAAACATACATAAGTATCTTACTGGAAATGTCATCTTTAATAGGTGTATGTCATCTTTGATGGGTGTAAAAAATTAAAACGAAATTTGACCGTAGATATTTCGAAAATTTTGTCAAATCAAATGTTGTCATGCGTTTATTTAAAACTAGATTATCCCTTTCGCAATAATATGTCGTTCTGCAGTATTACTTTTGTAATTAAAACCTACATCTTGACTCAGAAAAACATAGTTTGCATTATACTTATAACGTTCACTTTTTGTACCGTTTTCTTTGTTTGTGTAATCTTATGGCAGATAAAGGGACATAGGGTTTGATATGTTGTGAACTTCTTTAAACTGGTAAGCAGCTGTACCTCTGTTGTTATTTGTTTTGTATTTCTATTACGTTTGTAGGAAGAGGCTGCTTCGCTCATAAGAAGGTATCTTGATTACATGCTTCCGACTTTAGCAGACGACTTCGAGAGTCTCCCAGAAGCTCCCTACAACCGGCATAACGTGAAGAAGGGGAAGATGTGTTTGTGTCAGTATCTCGAACAGCTTGTGTTTCATCCGCATACACCACAATAAAAAAGTTGGAAGTTAAATCGGAATATCACGTCTTACTGGAGCGGATACTTAGGTTGTTAGATGCAACACAGGATAGAAATGTAACTTCATGTGCTGAAATACCTTCAGTTACTTGATCGTAACTGTTTTAACTCGTTCAGTATCGATACAAAGGCTAATTACAAGAAATGGTTGGGAATACCTTTCTGATCGCCAGCCAACTAAAAACTAATCATTGTGTTAAAAGCATATAACAGAATAAATTGCCTAACACTTCTAGATCTTGTGAAAGAAACGACAGATTACGATTTCCTATACAAACGTGATTTTGTGGTTCTACAAAGGCATAGTCCTGTGTTACAGAATGGGACACATGAGACAATAAAATACGGAATGCGGAATGCGCCATCTTTAAAATATGAAATGTATATAACATACAAATGATCAAAATGATATGCGTAACTAATAAAATAGCGCCGCCTATATAACCATAAATTGGTACACAAAAATCAACTGTCAGTCTAAAAGTTGTTCCTATCTGCGACGTATTCTAGAATATGCATCTTCTATATGGTCATGATAGGTAAGCGCTCAAACAACTACAATATGAAGCAGCTCGCATCGTTACAGGACTCACTAGGTCTGTCGCAATCTATCGATGACTTAATGAAATAGGTTAAGTCTCCCTATATGATCGAAGAAAAATACCAAAATTATTACATGTATATAAGTACAAAAATTGTTTCCAACTCCAATATCTTTCTATGCTTTCCCAAATCCGTACATTTTAAGAAATAATAATGATTTTGCTATACTAGGCCGACGTACCCTACTTTTTTCAACCTCGTTTATACCATAGGCGACAACTCTTTAAAATACGTTAGATCCCAACTTAAAGTATTCTCCTTTTTCTCGATATTTTAATATAAATTTAAAGAAACATTTAAGCCATAATAAGTCCCAGGCATTTTCAAGGCTGTGAAGTTGGTGACTTAACTTTTTTAATTGGCGGAGACATTTTGTACTCAATTCATCATGCACGAATTAGAAGCAAGTGCAGCAATCTTAATGCAAATTAATTAACAACCACCTTAGAAATGAAAGCTCATGTGCGTGTGGCTAAATCAACAAAGACGCTGAACATTACACAATTTTTAAGTAATCGTAATTTTAAGGAGTAGTGGTACAGCCTATTCAATTTATTCTGTATTATCATAAATCCATGTACAATTCATTGAAATGTCATAAACTGTTGGGCTTATTTTTATTAGTTCCATCTGATTTTTGTTAAACCGCATGCGTGTATGATGCCGCATTACAATTATATTTTCGCCATCAATATTTAGAAATTATCAACTTACCATAACGCTAATTGTAATTGCTGTTTAAGTTTAAATATTTCTAAATAAATGTGGCACTGGGGTTTCATTGTTTAAAATTGTTATTTACATGTAAACTCATAATCTATTTCACTTGTAGATTTAGCAGTCGGGCCTGAATAGCAATCCTTTCGTGATTACAATAACAGATGTTTTACAGTTACTAGTCGTGCTTTCATCGTGCCTAGTCCCCTACATTCTAATAACACACCTGGTAAACACTGTCACCTTCACCAAAAAGTGATATAAAGAAACAGAGGCATTAAAGAGTTTAACGATGATTCTGGCTTCAGCACTTCGTCGATGCCTCCAGCACTTCCTTTACATTGGGAGTAGTTCGTTTAATATAACTGTTAGCCATATATGTTTCATTCAGAGACCAAACGGGGACCATACTTATGATAAATCTAGCATTTAATGTCCAAAGCAACAGGTACATGAACCAAAAAGCGTTTTAGTGGACAGCACTCAAGAGTGCCAGTTTCTTTCGATTTTTTTAAGCAGAAGACATAATCATTTGTAATATTTGTGGGATAAATGGAATCCAATGTGAGGTCCGATTATATATAATAAATGACATTCACATAAAATCCTACACACCTGGCTAAATAAAATACGCGAGACATAGTCATGATAGTAACCTTTCAGAAAATTTTTGTCTGCAAATAGGGATAGCAAACATGTTTATAAAAAATATGGTGTTTTTATTTATTCTAATGGTGAAAAAGATATTTAAAGGGCAGAAAACACAAATAAGAAGATCTTCTAGAAGAAATTTCGGTATACATGTAGATGGATGTTGCTTGACGTTTGCGTTTGCAAAAGCTAGATTGCAGTTGACAGTAGTTCATATATTGATCGGTTGTAACTTTTCTGTGATGGTTTTGTTGATAATACATTGTATTAGATATACTGGGAGTGATCTATATCATATGTCTTAGTGGGAATGTTCGAAATTATGAACTTAATTACATGTAAAGGTATTATCTAGGAGATGTTTTGGCATTTGTCAGGGCTAATCAACAATCCCACTTAAGTCAGATCTAACAAACTGTTAGCGTAGCGGTTTTCAGGAGATGGTTTTAACGAACGATTTGTGTGCAAAGTATTTCCCGGACTAAGTCAATATTTCGACCAATCAGAACGCTCCGAACAAAAGCGTCGGTGATTTCCGAAAGTCACACTGGGGTGAAGAATCTATGAAAAAATAACCTGCATGTCGGAGGCCGTTTTCTGTTGAATATTACGCGTATTTCGAGCTTTTGGTGAGACATTTACTGTTAGATAAGACCCTGTTGCGTTGAACCAAACAGCTGTCAGGTTGGAACCCTCCGTATTGTAGGAAAAACATCCTCTCGAACGGGGGTAGGGTCTGAAGCCGTTCCTGACCATTATTAAATTATAAGAGAGGTTGTGGAAAGAACTGTTTTGTCTTGAAGTCAATTCTCTACTGCCTTTTTAATCTTTATTGATTGTTTTCTTAAATGAATCCAATACCATTTACTTACACCGCAGGGTCAAAATAAAAACAGTCTTTAATTGAAAGGGAGGTAATTTTAAAATTCGATACTTTGAAGGGGATTTATTTAAACAAATGTGTTGTTGATTAAAAAGTGTTTATGTTTTCCTACTAATGAGGAGTCCTATTAAAATAAAACAAGAAATTTAGAGCGAATTTCTGTTTGCTTGACCTTTTTATGCAAGAAATGCATTTTTAGCAAAATTAAGGATAACTCTCATCAAACTGTTCCAAAGTCAATTATTACAAGATTAAAGTTTAAGTTGAAGACTGTTGTTTGCATATATAATCATAAATAAAGAGTGAATTCAATGTCTTTCTAATAATAAAATGCGAACAAAAAGTGACCAATTAGAACTTTTTTTGAGTGTACATAGAATATACATTTTTAAACTACTATTTTGACGGTGTATTTTCGCTAATTTTGATAGAAGGGAATAATATTTGTGACTTGACACCATTTTTCAAGCGCCAGTGGATATAGATGTACACTATGATTGAATTCTTTGCACTGTCAGAACCCTTTTTTTACATTTAGCACAAGTCTGTTTAAGTGCTCTGGTTTATTTTCCTGCCTCCTAAACTCCTGTTTGCAGTACAGAAACAAAACGTACGGTGGTTCATATATAGATCTATATAAATATTTGTTATTTGTCAAATCATTCAAATATTTTACCAAACGTTGTTGGATGACGTCATAAAAGCTATAAAACTGTTATATTGTCCGTATAATCACTATCATGTAACAGCTTCCCTGTACCAAATAGTGGGTTTCTAAAAAGTTAAATTTCCTGTGCAATTTCATTGTTGCATCTGTATTACTAAGACGCTATGCGGGTGCGTTTGATTTAACATTTAACTGATTAATCGAACAAAATAACAGAGGACCACATTGTGTGGAAAAGGTAGGTAAATTAAAACATTAACATGTCAGATTTTATAGGAATTCAATTATGAATCATATTGTATTTATTTTGTTCTGACTACAATTATACATTAAAAAGAGTAAAACATAGTTCTACAGGGTAGCTGTTTTCATGGAAAAGTAGACCATACGGGGTATCTTTTTCGACACTATTCCAACGGCTATACAAGGCACCCTCTTAAGTTGTCATAGAATAAAAAGCCGAAATCAGTCGTCGCTCTCGCTTCAATTTTGAAATAGCTAATAAGCTCATTTATTCTTATCAATTACATGGTCATACGGACACACCGGCAATAAAGCAAGCACTCATTTAATCAATCAACAATCCTTTCATTATATGATCCAAGTATACAAGTCTATACCTTACAATATGTATACAAACTGGAAACAAAATAACACATACCTTTTCGTCGCTTAACTGGTCTCCATCTTGCGGACTGCCACAGTGTACCCACTATTTGGTACAGGGCAGCTGTTACATGACAGTGATAAGGTCTGACCTGCAGACAAATTGTAGACTCTTTCTCCGTCGTTATCAGAAAATAAACGACTGTTGTAAACCAAAAACTAGAGGCCTCTGATTGGCTGCTGGATTACGTCACACTTGCTTTCTGTATCTATTTTAAAATTTCCTCTCTAGCTTCTTATCAACTAAGCCTATTGCTCATCACAATAATTCATTTTAAAACTTTAGATAATTACTAAGCATGATCGAGTAAATATGCGCCATTTGTGATAAAGAAAAGAAGAAGTACAGCTTATTCTTTATTAACCAGCATCTAGAAGATGTTAACAGCGCACTGAACGACATGGTATGGGAAACATTGTGCAGCATTTGTGCAACTCGAAGGTTTAACATATCCCAGTAAAGTAGGCATTCCAAACATATGTATGGCGATAAGTGACAGGGTTAAGCTGCATCTAATTGCTATCAGCAAACCAATTGGGATAACGTTTACATGCATCTTGTATGTAGCGTTATGCTACCGCATAGAAGACACTAACAAGGTGTAAGTCTGTTACGGCCAGGAGCCCTCGCCGTGGTCGCTCGGACGAGCTACTAAGACTGCCGCACTGGCATGCTTAATAGAATACTGCCGCACTGGAGAGCTTTGCTCGCCCAGTATTTATACAGAACCCTATCTGTTTACCTAGCTACCGTTAATAACAAGTTAACGATAATGTCTCTAGGGTTATATAGTTATTGTAATAATAAATAGTCTGCAACCACAGCGATAACAGGCCGATACAGTGATTGTACTCGCTGACCCTATCCGCAGGCAGTGTCCAGTTCAAGCTTGACAAACTGACCCTCTGATAGGTTCATCGAGTACGAGTTGCTTATTATATTACATTGTAATATGACTCTGAGTTCGTTGTAAATCTAACACTAAGTGGTGTTAAGTTGTTGATCTCCAACAGAATGTGCTTGTAAACGTAGGGAATGCCGCCTATTTTAAACCTTGAGGAAAGATAACTGTAGCTCGCTAAGGATTCTCTGGCGACTATAATCGCCAGACAAAATTGGTTTACTACTGTCTGCTTGTCTGATGAAGTACAGACATGCGCAGTGAAACAGTCAAGACAAATTGATGCTTTCGTTGCGATCCGAGTGATTTCGTTAATTACCGTTTCTTCCCGTTTCGTTTGTTATCTAAAGTAGGCCAAGGTCAAGGCGATGTAAACAAGATAATGTCAATCATACTTCGTAGTGCTTAATTATAGCTCATCGTGTGTGACCAAAGTGAATTGGATTTTCCTGCTATGTAAAATTCCGTTAAAGTTAAAATCCGGTTAATAGAATCACTTATTATAACCATTTTCGACGGAGTATAGCACAGCTGAATTTCATAATGCTTTCACGACAGGTATTTCGTTTTAAACGTTTATTACAAGACGCGTTGCCGTCGGCATACCAAGCGTCGGGATCGCTAACAAAAAATGACCCGACCCCCGTCAGATCAAGAGCACGTATACAGATGCGTTTGGCTTCAACGGAAACAGCTCCTGTAGATGACACGCTCAAGAAACCAGGTTTGCAGTTTATCAGCATTGTGTTAAGATACATTTTTAACATTGTTTTTAATTAGCCTATAAATGGCGTTAATTAAATTTTAACTTCTGTGGGGATATATTTTGCTACAATTACGATTGAAATTACAATAACAAAAATGTGTTCCGCTTTTAACATCCAGACGACCTGACAGTCAGAACTTGGGCATCAAACGACGATCATCAGCCTCCTTGATAAATGAATGCCAAAACAATAATCAAACTTACATTTTAACTTAGTTAGATAAATGTTGGAAATGAAAATATTTAAATAAGAGTATCAAGTATTAAGTTATATTCTGGACTCACAATCTGTTCCGCCCTTAAAATTGGTGTTTACATTTGTTTCTTGTCGGTTTCAATTTATGCTTAAGGTTATCCAACACTTGCGTCCTCTTTGGGTTAAAATATCGATTAAGGTGTTTAGGGGTAGGGCTTTGAGCGAGGACAGACTGTAAAAGTAAGAGAATTTCTCCTAACACTGAATATTATAAATGTTTTATTTTAGACATGTTTTGTTACCAATGCGAGCAGACCAAGTCACGGCGAGGATGTGTGACGGTCGGTGTGTGCGGGAAATCTCCACAGGTGGCCGCCCTACAAGACCTCCTTATATACGTCCTGAAGGGGCTGGCCATGCACGCCAACAGAGCTATCAACCTGGGTATACATGCCTCTGACGACTGCGATGACTTCATTATGAGAGCCATGTTCAGGTAATGTTTTTATAAACTGAGCATTCTACCTCGTGATCGGTCAGTATATTTGAGATTCATTTTATTTGAAAGCAGTCAGCAGCAAACAAATATGCAGTTGATTTAGGCCAAAAATGAAATGTTGTTTGTTTCCCCATCCACGACCGACCCGAAAAAAATCGGCGCGACCCGAAAAATTTTATCGCCGAAACCTAAATATTTTTTTTTATTTGGTACTAAAACCTGGAGACGAAAAATGCATTTATTTGTAACCAGTTTCATTACGAATCCGGATGTCTTGGTCTTTTGCAGAAAGGCATTCATCTACAATTATAATCATGTAAACTTGGTAGATATTCAAATTTTATAGTTTTGTAATTCTCCTTGGAGTTATTCTATATGTGGATCATTCTTCAAAAAACTTTCACATAAAAAATATTTTGACCTACCTACCTACCCATACTTCATCTGCCTGGGTCGGGATGGGGAAACAAAGAATATTTTAAGTCTGGCCTTACTATCCTAGTTTTGCGATCTTTGGTTACATTAAAACTGTCAATAGCCTGCGATATTGCACGTTTTCCAGAATACGTCAGTAACCTTCAGCATAACGATGATTAGATCTCATTGTTCTGTATTAACAGATTGTACAACGGTGGGTATTGACACGTTAATAGCTTGTGATGTATTAAAATCTGATAATTCAACATCAATTAGTCAAAGAATGGACGGAAGCCTTATTCGTTAAAGCAAGTTTTAAGGTTAGATACTTGATTAAAAAAAGTTTCAATTTCATGTCTACGTGATTGTGAAGTTACTTTAAATTAACTGCACTTACCTTATTCCGTGAACCGAAACCAGAGTGTGCGAATTGGCAAAGAAGATCAAAAGTTGACATTTTGATGTAGACCAGTGGTTTCATTATTCATTAAAGTAGAACGGGATTTATTGAAAATAGAAGGCAGATTCAGGGTTCAAAGCAAACAAAATGGTAGCTGTTCCATAATCCCCATCCTCGCCTGTTACGGAGACCACTGTAAGACTGATATTAGCATATTATGGCTACAGTAGAGCATGATTAACTCCTTAAACAATCAGGTAGGCTCACCCTAAGATTTAACAAGTAAACTGATCAAAACCTTTTATTAATGTGGAGGAGAGGATATTAATTCACTAGTTTATTGAAAGCTATAGCAAAATGCCCGTCAAACCATACAAAAAGTAATAACAAACGCCTTGTTTAAAGGTTTTACTTATTGTTTTCAAGCACCCTTACCAATGTGAACTTTGATCAGGATCGATTCCCAGAGTACATCCGGCGTGCAGTGGAGTACCGGGACGCGTTCCGACTCCCCTTACAGGAAGCGTACAGGAAGACCAACAAACCCATGGATGATGCCCTGAACCACGGTCCGGCCGTCTGGTTTCCCGAGAAAGGGTTTGAAGACCTTAAATACCTCGAGGATGAAGGTCAGTAAGTGTAACATTCAAGATAGCTAAATATTTTGTGCGGAACATTTTAGCATTTTACAAAGTTCATAGGACAAATTAATAACAAAGCAATTAATACTCGCACCTGTTAAATATAAAAAAGACCGGTATCCACGCCATTATAAAGATTATTTTAAATTTTGTGTCATTAAGGTACTACAACAATCCATAGGGTACCACTTTAAGTCACACAGTTAGATGTGCCATCACTTTAATGTAATTTATTGTTTTGTGTCTTTCATGTTTATCGCTTAAACTATAGGAACCTTTAAACATTTTAAGGCAAGTTTCACAAAAAAAACTGGAAATTACTTTGTTTAGCATGGGTTTACTTTTCGCCTATTTCGCGTACTGAATTCTAATTTCTAATCAAATCCTCTTGCACTGATTTTGACATTGTGCGAATTTAAATCCACCAAACTAGCGCTTTTGCGAAAATTACCCATACAAATATATTAATCACAGTACTTAATCTACGGGCTTAAGGTGGAAAATGCCATTTCAAGCGCTTTTCCACTTAACATACAAAGGCCACTAAAATAATGGTACCCATTGATAACAGTATATATAACCATACAATATCTGTTGGTATTACAGTACCTGGATCTGTTGTGAGAACAGCGAAACAAAGAAAATTTGGAATTTCACATGATTGAATCCTGCAGTAAACAAGATCGTTTATTTAATTAACCTGCTAGTTACGTTTTACATTTTTATCCCATCTTGTGGTTTGATGGTGTGACACGCCGTACTTTTCCATTCACGAACTCGTTTCTTGTGATTAGGGAAGTAATTTAAAGTTGACATTTTCGTACAAAATTTATATTCAGTAATAAAATGAGGAAATATGATATATGTACGTCGACACACAAAATGGAAAATGTTCAACGCGTAAAATAATCAGTGCGAAGTAACGGCATTTTAATTTAGGATTTTAACTAACGAAGATTCTTAAAATACCCCGGATGTGCCTCGACATGGGGACAATAAACGAACTTCTTTCTTTGATTCCTGAGATCCTTCATAATATATAGAAATTCCGAGCGCGGAAGAAACCAAGACCCGATCCTTGCTGGCTTCACTGTAGAGCCTACTGCAATTTTTCAAACTGAAATTAGGCGGAAATCACAAACTAAATGATCAGTCCATTTGCCCGATTTACTATATAGCACTTGTTATTACCCGTACAGATGCATTAACTTGATATCCGCACCACCTGCAATTTTATTAATTGATAAGAATACGAAACGTATGATGTGCTCCAAGAAGAATGGAAAATGATTAATGATGTTTGTATTGCTCTTGGCAAAACATTTCATGAAAACATACTAGAGAGAGAGAAATCCGGAAGATTAAATTCAACTCTTGCATAGGTAAGCTTAAGCAATATAATATCTCATTTTATAAAGACCTAATCCTGGAAATGGAGGTCGTCCTCATATAATGTCAATACCAACTGTGTGTCCAGTAATCATAAATTCAAATCCATACCATTACAAAAGTATTGGAAAGTTGATCAATTGGGGTTCTCATGTTTAGCCGTTCCTGTATGTAATTGTAGGGCCCCCGGTTGTGTTTGGTATATATCTATCTATCTCCTTAGAGGAGAAATATCTGACACAGTTAAAGCATGTTAAACTTGTTTAGGTCACAAGGTGGGTGTGCTGGCTGACCAGGAGGTGTTTGGGCCGGATATAAACGGTGTCCGGTACATGACTACATACGGTATCAAAGGGCTGGCGGCTTATGCCTGCCATGCCGCCTCCCTCGGGGAGAAAGATCCGTGGGTGTCGAAATTCATGTATCAGGTAGGAACATTATAAATTGATCTTGTACCTTTTTTCGCTCATAAATGCTTAAGGAAAACTCGTTTGTGTTTTCGTATATACTTTCCGAAATTCTGCTGGTCTTTTGTTTTTTGGGGTTTTTTTTGTTTTTTTTTTTGTTGTTGTTTTTGTTTTGTTTTGTTTTTTTTTATTTGGGGGGGGGGGGGGGGGGTGGGCTTTCAACCTCATGTGTCTTTATAACATGCCACTGCAATCTGCTGATTAAGGTTTATACATATCATAGATCACAACCCTTATTATGCTCACAGCCCACCAATTCAAAAACATTAAACCCTTATGGATAAATGTTGCTTTCGGCAACAAATTTCGGTATCATCAATTTTAGCATCGCGTTAGGAACTTGCTTCAATATATTTAACTCCTATCTACCATAAACCATAATTATTATGAGAAATAATTGAAATCAACGATGGGTCTTGATTGAGCTGAAGCATGTGGGAGGGAACACCGTGTGTTACTGAATGACTTGATTGAGCTGAGGCATGTGGGAGGGAGCACCGTGTGGTATGAGCTGAGGTATGTGGGAGGGAGGACCGTGTGTTATGAGCTGAGAAATGTGGGACGGAGCACCGTGTGTTATGAGCTGAGGCATGTGGGAGGGAGCACCGTGTGTTACTAAACGACTCTCAGTTAAATCAGCATTTCTTATTTTCCAGACGTTGGATTTTTTAGCCTGCGGGAAACCCGAGGAACACAATGACCTGAATCTGAACCTTAAACTGGCGTTAGACGTCGGTGCTACAAACCTTAGGGTGATGGAGTTACTGGACAAGGGACACCGACGGATTCTAGGAATCCCGACGCCGACCAGGGTGTGCACTAAGCCAGTTGTCGGCAAGGTAGGAAAATTTGACTGTATTTTGTGAGGGACTATTCAAGATTAACACGCATTTTAATATATATGTCCTTCGTTGCCATGATTAAAACTACAGAATGCCAAACAAAGACCTCTCTACATAAAATATATTATTGGGGATTCTCTTACATGGTAGATATTGTACACTTGATTAATAGACACAGAAACGAGCAGCTAAATTTAATGATTTCCCGCTAATACGATTTTAAACTTTGAGAAGCGTGAGTACTTTTTTCTAAAGCATCAGACGATTTTGAAATGGCTTGAAATATATGTCAAGTAGTTTTATTTTAAGAAGCTGTAAATAGCTGGTCTTGATTACAACGCCCTGGTTGATTAATTACATCTTTGAATATCAAATATATGGGGGTATGCGGCGGCTGTAATTCAATCTCCAAAAGCACTTCATTGCTCAATATTAAATCAACATTTCAAAGTTATATATACGTTTTGTATTTTATATTCGACCAAGTGTCTTCAAATGCAGGTCACAAGTTAAGATTTGTTTTACTAGGTATTGATTTGATGGTTTTTGTTACTTCGAGCTGGTGTCTAAGTCTAAGTCGATGGAAACCAGTCTCAAATCTCAAGCATCTGTTGAGACTGGTTTCCATGCTCAGTTTTATAACCTTGGGCACAGGTGTGCGAACAGCTAGTATTCACATTTCTCTCCTTGATTGAATCATTTTCCACAGAAAATCATTCATTAAAACAGCATGAAGCATAAAACTGTAGTAAATATAAATATGTTGCAGTAAGTACATGGAAGACCTTGGCATTCTATTCTTCCCGCTTCTACATGATTTCTACAAATTGAATGTTGTACATGGTTTTAAGGCCGCGTTTTAATTATGAAATTATTTGTTTATTATTCCGCGTATTAGTGCTTAGCCATAACCTTATTTGTAATTTTCTATTTGTTAGCCGCGTTGTGCCCTGTGCAATCCTAAATAAGCCCTTCGGAGGCATAAGCCAACATGGCGTGGTGGAGAATAGCGAATTGTTTAGACACTGATCCTAGGACTAGATTCAATATTTACACTATAATTCCTCAATGAAACTAGTCAAACATGGAAGCGCTGTTGCTTGAGAACTTGAATAAACTTACCAGCTGTACAGTAGTGTCTGAACAGAGAATCTTTGCGAGCATATGCGGATCCTGTATTGTTTGGTAAGAAATTACGAAAGAAAACCTGGTCTGCAAGAGACCTGTATTCAAACGTTGTTGTTTGTTTTCACCCTTTTCAGTGTATTATGATGTCTGGCCACGACATGGTGGATCTACACACGCTCTTAAAGAGTACAGAGGGCACAGGAATTAACGTGTACACACACGGAGAAATGATGCCGGCTCACATGTACCCGAAACTGAAAGCTTTCAAGGTAAGTGAGTCCATGTTCGCGTTAGTGAGGATTTTCCAAATTTTCCACTCAATCTTTTATTGTTTCCTACTGCACAAAATTGTGAGCATAAATTAATCGCCATAAAATTCTAATTAAACATTAGTAAACTTTTTGAATAAACAACTTCTAACTGCATATTTTTGCTTGCTCCTTGTTGTAGTAATACATGTAATAATTCAAATATGTGTACACCATTTTTTTTCTTCAAAATTTTATTTAAAGCTAAACTTACACAATTTTAATTATGTTTTACTCAAATGCTGCAAATATTTGATATTAAAACGCATATAGGGAATGCTATGACGGAATTCTCAGTTGCAGTTTAGTGTTGATGTCTTCTTGTTTTAGAGCTTGGCTGGTCATTTCGGCGGCGCCTGGCAGAATCAGAAAGTGGACTTTGCCACGTTCCCGGGCCCAGTGCTCGCGTCGACGAACTGTGTGATCGAGCCTCTCCGCTCGTACCGGGAGAGGCTGTACACGTTGAACGAGACAGGTATCAATGGTGTGAAGCATTTAGATCTGCACGATCCAGATCAGATGAAGGAGCTTCTTGAGGTAACATGCTCAATAAAAGATACACAAGTCGTTATTTTTGTCGACTATAATAATATCAATTATAAGTGACAAAGCTAATTAGCGACAGAACAGTACCAAAGAGATCATAAATAGAGCAATGGACTAGTACTGAATAAATTCAATTCAGAGGTAGTTACCAGCATATATAAGCTATGCGCTGAATAAGTGTTCTATGAATAGTGAAGACAAAATGCAGAAGTGCTGCAATAGAGTAAGAAACCGTGCATAAGTAGTTCATTTACATAACTACCATAAATAAGTGGTGTGAATTTGTTACAACTGTTACAGATTGTTTTCATGCTCTTTTGAACAAATAGGTATGCTCTGCACGGGATTACTGACACTGTATTTGTATTGCAGCATGCAAACACTATGCCTGGTTTTGACAAAGAGACCGCAGATAAATATGAAGATCGGAACTTCCTGGTCGGCTTTGGCCGAGAAACAATCGCACAGCACGCACAAACGGTAATCATATCAAAAGGTCTTGAGAGTTGTTGCCACAGAAAAACATTAACATATACTACTGTCAACTTGTAAAAACTGTTGTCAAGTTTTGTTTTAATGACCTATGTTACTGTTTACTAGTTTAAGAAAGCCACAATCTATGTTTTAGGAATATGGTGTGTTCATCAATCACGTGCGAGAGGTCATGTTGTTTTATTTATTCCTATGCATTAAACAATGGTTTGTAAAAAGGTAGATTTGTCTACCACTGTTGTTTAATATACTAGTCTGTATTTAAATAAAAACAATGGAATTGTTAAACGTGGAGTTTTGTCGTCCACAGTTTGTGACTTTCTAATCTTAATATGCCTTTATGCCCAATGCTCTATGCATGTCACCGATGAACATGTTTGTTTTCTGTTCAAGGTATTGGATGCTGTACAAAGTGGCGATTTACAACGTATCTGTGTTATCGGAGGTTGCGATGGCTCTGAACATAAAAGAAACTACTTTGCCACTCTCGCGAAGTCACTTCCGGCGCAGACGCTTATCCTCACTATGGGATGTGCTAAATATAGAATCAATGATATTGACTTTGGAACGCTGGGGAACTCTGGAATTCCACGGCTGTTGGATATGGGTCAGTGTAACGATAGCTATGGCGCAGTTATGGTCGCAAAACTTCTGGCAGACACCTTGAATACCGATATAAATAGCCTCCCGCTCTCCATTTCGTTGTCTTGGTTTGAACAAAAGGCAGTCGCCGTTCTCCTCTCCCTCCTGAGCCTTGGAATAAAGAACATCAAACTTGGACCAGTAATGCCGGCATTCCTGACTCCAGGTGTGAGGAAGGGGCTCGAGGAACAGTTTGGCATAGTGCCAGTAGACATCAGACACCCCGAGGAAGACAAAGATGATATGATGCACTTTAAGAAAAAGGCTTAATTTGTTTTCATGTACTACAAGAATTGTACATATAACTGCATTTATATGAACTACTTCAAAGTGTCAGGGTAAAGAAAGACAAATTTATTGCTGGATGTTGTACCTATTCAAGTGCCTGATTTGCATTTGAAATGTTAAATAACAAGATTCTGTTCGAATCTTTCAACTCTGAAAAAATGTCCATTTGAAAAAAAAACAACAGGGTGTAACCAAATAAAAAACGAAAGAGAGTTTTTATCCCACAGATAATTAATCAGAAATGAATTTTATTCTGTTCACGATATTAACGCAAATGGTTCACATTTGTTTCCCTGAAAATATAAACTTGTATGATCAGAAACTAAGATCTGATATCAAATACAGAATTAGCTTGGTTTATACGTGGAATGCATGTTTACACCCTTAAAAAAGACGGGTAAATATAATCCAGAATGTAAATCCAGGTGATAGGTGTTTCACATGTAGTGAATAAGGATTTATTTAAAAATATTATTAAGAATACACAAATGTGACATAATTGTCATTCCTAGTAAAACAGATATCTAAACTTCATCAAGCAAGTGCCATATTTTGTTAGTCTGAGACCATGGTCTTTTTAATACATAACCAGGAAATAGAATTACACCAGGTAGTAGAACTAAAGGGCTGTAAATCTGACTAGCAGCAGTAAACATCCAGCTTGTATACAATGTAGAGTAAATACATATTTGGAGGGCACAGAGAAGACCATTCTATCTTTACTGGAGAACAGTTAACTTGTAAGAACATGTAATCTACCCATTATATCCCAGCATTTCCTGGGAAGACATACATTTGCAAAGAGGTAAATCACCTCCTATTTATTTTATACCTTAAATTGATCACATATGTGTAATTATGTAAGTGAATGAAATGAGTAATCTTCAGTTAACATATATTTACTTGATCAAAAGCTAACCGGATTTCAACTTAAATAATAACCAGATAAACTGTATTGAATTCAAGTAAAAAATACAAATATTTTCTAAACGTGTGTGCCTTGGACTCTTATAGTAAGCTGAAACCCTTGTATTCTATGTCTCATTTGAGCATATACTGCTGTACATAAAAAGCTTTATCTCTTGACTTATTGAAATTTAACATAGTTTTTTTCTACCTAATTTGTTGATTTCAAAAAGTCAAAACACAAATGGTGCATAAAGAGCATTGTCTCAGTACCTACAACAGTCTTGCCATACATTACATTTTTATCATAACTGTAAAGCATTTCCCCAAGTTTGCAGTTCTTACTACTTTTTGCAGTTAACTGTAAATCATTCACAACTAATTGTGTATATAAACCTCAACATATAGCCACTTAATCTATGAAAAGCAGAAATACTTTTGTTTCAGAATTACTTTATGCCTAAAAATTATTTTTCAATTAACTGTATTTGGGAGAGCAATAATTATTGTGGTGAGCATTTGTGGCCCCACACATTTTTATTGCTGTATGCTTAGACTGAAATGTGTTTAAATTCAACCTTTAAGGTATCTGGAAACCTGTCTGCCAACACAATAAAGATAGCAACACCTAACAAACTATAAATAAGTACAAATACATTTCTTTTTTACTAACTTTGTTAATATCAGCTGCATTTATTGTTCATTTGTTGGTCCTGTTATGAAATGACAGAATCAAAATTACATTTTTTATAACATGTTGTAAATGTTAACTATATCATTACTTGTATACTTAGCTTGTTAATAAAATGGCATTACATGTAATTTGTTTTTGTTTCAATATTCCTTTGCAGATTGTGAATTATTTTTCTGTAGATCTGTGAAAGTGTTTGTATTATTATACTCTATACTTCCCAATTTTTGACTATTTCTGATATGAAAACTACAACTAGGTGTCATGTGACAAACTTTGGTAATGAAGGACTTATGCTTCTCAGCCATAAAATCATGAATGCCAAACCCTCAAGTCCATAGAAGAACAATCTACTTTATTCCTGGACACACTTGCACACTAACACATCACTGTTGGTGACCTGTGCACAGATAATACTCTGTTAGTGCAAGAGTCTATTTCATAACATTCTATATTTCGATGCTAAAAGTGCCACAACTTTGCAAATGTTCTTAAAGCCACCATTACATGTATCCAATGCCTTAGTTCATGCCGCCATTGTTAGCCTAGATTTCACATGGTAAGGACCTCCATGCTCTCTGTTGTGCCTCCAGTCTGTTATCTTGTCCCTGCATTCAGTTGTTTATTCAGACAATTGTCTTCCCTTTACACTGTTGTTTTTCCTCTGATCCTTATGTTTTCACAGAGGTAGATCTTACTACCGGTGTTCATGTAAGCATGTTCTCAATGCCGTCTTTCTGCCATTTTGACCAACATTATGTCAGTGTATTTCTACTCATCATGAGGCTGTGGAGTAATACACCTGAAAGTGGTCATTATACATTTAGTAAACAGGAATTTGGGTGGAACCGAAATAGGAGTTTGCAATATTTAAGCATTTAATTTGGAATTAAGTAAGTGGAAATGGATACACGATTTTTCTTTTGATAAAAATGTAGTCAATTCAAGGTACCGGTAGTAATACATCCTTGTATGTGGATCTGGATACGAGAACTTCTGGGAGGAAGACAACATGTGATGCTCCAGACATATTTCTGACACAAGTTAGCACCCCAGTAAAACTACTGATCTTCCAAACGGTAGCTGCGTGAGGCATCCTCAAACAAATGATATAGATAAATTAGTCAAGTGCGTAACAGTCAATGATCTTAAAATCCCTTTAATATATTACAGTAATACAAACCGTACCTGTAGCAACTGAGACGTTCAATGAGTCCACACAGAAGCCGCCATGTCTCAGAACAGGTTGTTGATAGTTCTGTATTGACAGCAACACATCACAGCAGTCTGAAATCTTCTCACCAATACCTTCAGCTTCATTCCCTGTATGAAAACAATGCTCATTAACGAATTAATATCATATGAACATTCTTACTGCATAAAATATACACAAGATATTTAAAGTGGAGTAAAATTTTTCATATATGAAATGGGTATTATAAATTATAAAAGGTCCATAGTTCTAAACTACATTATTTGATTGCATCAGCATGGTATGTGTAGAATTCCCCTATTCATATATACTTTCATGCCAACTTTCAAAAAAAATCTGATTATCAAATACCAAGATATGGCTCTGTACAGACACACAGGAGGACAGACAGACAATGCCAGTACAATAGACCTCTACTTTTGACTTGGAATAATGACAATGCAGATTTCACACTATGTTTGTTTTTATAAATTTTATAATAGAATATTTTGCCATTTGAGACACTGTATCTTTCTAACTAAGCACAGAATCTAAATCACATTTTCACAGAATGGGTATATGGTTAAGGTCTTAAGGTTTTAGAACTGTAATGTGCACTTTTGCAGATTGGGATTTTGTTGTTTTCATTTCCAAGTACATCCATTTAGACATCTAAACACGAGTTTTAAAAAACATTTACCGTGCGTAACTCGAAAAATTTAGTATTTTAGAAGGGGACCCTCTGTTTCGGAAAATGGGCTGTAAAATCAAACATACTAGAAGCTAAATTCATCTCTATTTCTTTGAAACCTTGTAAAATTTTGTCAAATAAAGGCTAATTGTTTAAGGACATCATATCTGAACAGGAAAAAACAAGCATTATGTTTAGAATTTATTTCTAACACTTTATAAATTGACTTTTTTTAAGTGTACCCCATCTTCGGAAATGCACGTTTTTCCGATCTGCAAAAATTAGGCAAGTTTTTATCTGTGTTTTTGTGCATGTTTAATGCAGTAAAATAATTGTGTTATACATTAAAAGTATCTGCAATGTGTATAGAATCAAATAATTAAAAAAAAAAGAGCACCTCACCGTCTTCGTTTTCATTTTATTGGTCTACAAAAAAGGTACCTATGGCCCAGACCAAACGGTTAAAAACCACAAAAACCGAAGGGCTTGGTTTCTGAATGGTGATTTTTTATACCCCCTCAAATTTTTTGAAAAACAACAAATACGCAAGCAATCAGCTATGCTGGTTAAAATTTAACTTCAAAAAAGTAATTTTGGCAACCGTAACCATAGCAACCAAGCATTCTTTTAAAGGAAAAAATCATCGTGCAAATACATAAAATTAGTTTTATAAGACAAGTATCACAGAATTACTGTTCAATTATAGAAACAATAAAATAGCAACATTTTCCTAAATGAAAGTACAGATTCCATAATCATTTTAGTTTCATATCGTGATTCTGTTGCTGTATTATAAAAGAGTCAGTATTTTGTAATAATATCATTTCAATATTTCAGTTTTCATGGCTATTTAATGAAGATGAAGAATAATAACAATTATTTCCGAATTTTAAACCTATTTATTATACTATTTTCTCCAAAAATTTCCTCACAATAATTTTTAAAAAAAAGAAGAAAAAGGGGGAAAAAAGGTTCCTCCCCCGAGGATTGAACCGGGTCCGTCAAATTGATGGGTCTTGAGCGTTACCACTACGCCACGGAGGATTGATCAAACGATGTTAAATTTTATATAACCTCTATTGATTACCGAGTGTTGTTCGTCTATAGACTTATTTTGAGTATTTGTTATGAAAATGTTTGTTTACTTTACATCAATTTTATATCCGCACTTTGTTATTATTTTGATTTAGTTATTAATGACGTCATAATCGCGGAAAACACCTAAAGAGTAGACTCCTTTTACGAAAAATAGTATCCACCGGAAACGTACGAATCGGCGTTCGGAAAAAACGAATTAGTGACGGCTTAAGTCGATGTTTGGCGGAAATATTACAGTTCTAATACCTTAAATAGAAAATAATCTGGGTAATAAAGTTTTTTAACAGGAAAAGCAATTAAAGATAGTGATCAATAAAAAAAAAAGCTGCTCCGGGTAGTGTTGTTCTTTTCTTGTTGTTGCTTATTTAGAGTCATTTTATTCAGTAGACTGATTAACAAAGTATGATTCTTGGATTTCTATCTTTAACACAGCTTCATCACAGGTTATTTACCATGTAGAAAGCACAGCCCTAGCACACTAACATGAGTGTTTGTACAATGGTTCTACTGTGTCTGATTAGAAGAAAGTGTTTCACCTATGATGAGCAGAGTAGGTCTGTCAGCAACAAACCAATGTAATGGTGCAGCTTTAGTATGCTGGCTGTCACTGGTAGAGCCAACCACTCTACCTCCAACATCTTTCCACCTCTGTAATAGAGAACATGTCATCCTGATAGCTAATTGCTGAAGCATTAACAATAATTGATCAATTTGACATGTAACTGTATAACCATCAATACCGAATTAAACCTTATTTTTGTGATTCCAGTCTCAAATCTCAGGCATCTGATTGGCTGAAATGGCGACTAGTCTCTGAATATAGTTTTATGATCTCGTGCTCTTAGGATGACACAAAACTGTATATAGAGTAAATCAGGAAAAGTCTAAGATTGGTACAAATCATCACAGCAGCATACTTTACCATCAGGCAGCTATGGAGAAGTGACTCATTCTTCACTATGTTGATGTCCATTATTTCCAGGGCTCCTGCACTGGCTTTGCTCACCACTGAATTCAGGGCTGCACTGAAGACAAACAAAACATGAAGGAGCAATTTAAAAAGCTACTTACTTTAATGTTTCATAATAAACATTTTCAGTCCCAGACAAACCCCAATGAACAGACTCAATCAAACAAATTCTGTAGTCTTTATCCTTCACCATATGGGCTATAGCAGATATTTATAGAGAAACTGCGTAGATCCAGATCTGCCAGCTCATCCATAGGATCTACACTGTTTCCTGTATATTAATTCTAAAGGTAATTTTGACCAAGAAGCAAACAGTGTAGATCCTTATCAGTTTTTTGGTCAAAACCCAGTCCAGTATACCGGTAATAAGGAGTCTATAAACAAATTTCTTCCATTCATCCAAATCTTTGTTAGTTATTATTTGTGAGACCGAATTGCTTACTGGTTAGACTGCGCAAATGGGCAGGTTGATCAAGTACTGGTTTCAAATGTGATATAATTGTACTTAGTGCTTGAACGATTATTTTTTGTTATTTCAATAATGAAGACAGAACAAGTTGTTCTGTTATACAATTAAGTACACCAGCATTCAGTAGGAAATGCAAAAGTGTACATATCTGAAAAATAAACCTAAACCAGTTCATTAAAAACCAGCTTTCTAACACATTTTATCTGATTTTTATATATTCAGTGACTTACAAACTAAATTTGTTAACTGTGAAATCACTTTTCTTGTGGAATAATTTCTCACTCCATGGTTTTGCAAATCCACCAATGAACATATGACCACCCTTATAATTGCTATCGATTTTTTTCTTACAAATGCAAAATAAAACATCCCCATAACATAATCTTTTACTGGAAAACCATGAAACTAATGATCGCAAAAATGACAAGAGGGCCATGATGGCCCTTTATTGCTCACCTGAATACAATAAAGTTGTGTTGTACGTGACCCAACGTCTCAATATATTGTAAATACCAAGTTATTTTAAAATCCAATAAGAAACAACAAATTTACAGCTTGGAAAAGAAAATGCTATTTTTAGTAACAGTGACCTTGGCCTTAGACCTACCGGGATGGGTATTGTACGCAATTCACCCCCTTGTCATGGTGAACATTTATGTAAAGTTATTTTGAAATCACTCCATTCTTTAGGAAGTTACAGCCCAGACAAGAAAATTTTATTTTTAGTAACAGTGACTTTGACCTTGGACAAACAGGAATGGGTGTTGTACGCGAAACAACACCTTGTCATGGTTAACATTTAAGCCAAGTTATTTTAAAATCCAATGAGAAATAACAAATTTACAGCCTGGACAAGATTTTTCTATTTTTAGTAACAATGACCTAGTTTTTGACCCCAGATGACCCATATTCAAACTCGTCCAATAAATAACTGGGACATATGTCCTGACCAAGTTTCTTTACAATCTGACAATCAGAGCAAAAATGTGACCACTAAAGTGTTAACAAGAAAATTCTAATTTTAGTAACAGTGACCTTGGCCTTGGACCAACAGGCATGGGTATTGTACTCTACACACTACCTTGTCATAGTTAACATTTGTGCCAAGTTATTTTGAAATCCAATGAGAAATAACAATTTTACAGCCAAGGCAAGAATTTTCTATTTTTAGTAACAGTGACTTAGTTTTTGAACCCAGATGACCCATATTCGAACTGTTCCAAGTAATTACTGGGACATACGTCCTGACCAAATTTCGTGACAATCGGAGCAAAAATGCGACCACTAGAGTGTTTACAAGAAATTCTATTTTTAGTAACAGTGACCTTGACCTTGGACCAACAGGCATGAGTGTTGTACTAGACACAGACCCTTGTCATGGTGAACATTTGTTTCAAGTTATTTTGAAATCCAATGAGAAATAATAATTTGACAGCCAAGACAAGATTTTTCTGTTTTTAGTAACAGTGACCTAGTTTTTGACCTCAGATGACCCATATTCGAACTCATCCAAGTAATTACTGGGACATACGTCCTGACCAAGTTTTGTGACAATTGGAGCAAAAATGTGACCACTACAGTGTTAACAAGAAAATTCTATTTTTAGTAACAGTGACCTTGACCTTGGACCAACCGGCATGGGTATTATACTTGACACACCACCTTGTCATGGTGAACATTTGTGCGAAGTTATTTTGAAATCCAATGAGAAATAACAAATTTACAACCAAGACAAGGTAATTCTATTTTTAGTAACAGTGACCTAGTTTTTGGACCCAGATGACCCATACTAAAACTCGTCCGAGAAATTACTGGGAGAGACATCCTGACCAAGTTTCATGACAATCAGAGCCAAAATGTGACCGCTAGAGTGTTAACAAGAAAATTCTATTTTTTAGTAACAGTGACCTAGTTTTGGACCCAGATGACCCATATTCGAACTCGTCCGAGAAATCATTGGGACAAACATTCTGACCAAGTTTCATAACAATCGGAGCAAAAATGTGACCGCTAGAGTGTTAACAAGAAAATTATATTTTTAGTAACAGTGACCTAGTTTTTGGACCCAGATGACCCATATTCGAACTCGTCCGAGAAGTCATTGTGACAAACATCCTGACCAAGTTTCAAAACAATCGAGGCAAAAATGTGACCGCTAGAGTGTTAACAAACTAAGTGTGGACGGACGCCGGACGCCGGACATTGATCGATCCTAATAACTCACCCTGAGCGGCTCAGGCGAGCTAAAAAAACCAAACAACAATGAACCTGTAATGAGCTGGTATCAAAACTCTGTCCACACCAAAATATTGAGATGATCGCAGTATAGCACCCATATTCATTGTGTCCTTTACTCGGTATGGTAGAACCCAGACAGATGGTTTCCCTTCCTTATTTCGTAATATGTCACTGGAATTTTCAAGATTTCAAAATTTCAATCATAGAATAAGAACAACAGAAATTAACAGTGAACACTGCACAAAAACAACAACCTTAAAAACAACTGTAATAAATCAAAGATGTTTAGAAAAGCCCAGTACTTCTTAAGGGTTTCATTACATCAAAAAAATGAAAATCTTACCTGGTTAATTCATCCTCAAGTAAATAATCTACCTTTATTGGGGACACATCCAGACATATTCCCTACAAACATTTATATACCATTATAGTAAGAATAAGCTTGACTGCTAAGTGGGCACATGTGGCATTTCCATTAGGTTATTGATTCCTTACAGATGCATTTGGCTAAGTTTAAATTATCCTAGCCATGAATCTTTCAAGTTAACTAATGTTCATGAATCTAGTTTATTTATTTAGATTTTTTCTTGTAGAACCGGTTGATACATATCTTAGCATGAAACTACACAAATGCTCATTCAAAACAAATATAACAGTATTTAAATGTGGCATCATTTTGCGATGTCATTTCCCATAAATTTATGTTGAATGCTATTGTTGAAAATTATAAACACAGACAAACAGACATACCTGGTGTGGATGGTTGCCAGCTAGGCTGTCTAATACTGGTCCAGTCACATTCAAGGTTTGAATCTCCCAGTTCTTACATAGGGTCTTGATTTCATTCACTCTACTGTTGTCAATATCTGTCTGAATGAATGTATGCTAATAAATATTACTGTGGAGGAAAGCTTGGATTTACAGCCAGTTAACCATCTATTATATTATTACAGCTTACACACCAAGTATAGATCCTGATCAGACTGTATATCCATCCAGTCTGATCAGTATCTACACTGTTTGCTTCTAGATTCATAAAAATGTTTCCGATCATGAAGTGAATAGTGTAGATCCAGATCAGATTCCTTAGAAACTAAGAATGAAAAACACAAACTGTCTGAAATTGAGAATAGTCTCAGAACTTACCAATCAGAAGCTTGAGATCAGTCTGGTTTTGATTCAAAGTTTTATAGCCTTGGAGTTAGACTGCAGAGATGTGCAGGCTGATCTGGTTCCACACTGGTTGATTATATGTTAAAAAACACCCAGGCCAGATTGTTGCTGGTATTCAGTAATGGTTTTGTATCACTGTGATCTTGACATTTGAAAGTGACCTAGGTCAGAGCTGAATTCATCTTTTTTACATCGGCTTTGACAACCAAAGATCAATGTTATGGTGAGCATGGACAGAAAAATCCAAGATTATATAGGACCTAAATTTTGGTGGAGCTTAATAAATAAGAAATCAAGTCTTGATTGCCTACCTTGAAGTAAGCAGTAAACACATGTCTCTTCTGGGCACATAATGCTGCCAGCACTGGATGTATACCCCACAGTATCTCTCCTCTCATGTCCGGGACAGGAATCCTTTGTCCAACATCTTTTTTCTTCCTGCAATATGACAGCCATACACACACACACACAAATATCTACTTAATCATTTATTCCACCAGATACAGCTTATATTCCCTGTGCAAACAGTGTCATCTGGATCAGCCTGCACACCTGTGCAGTCTGGTCAGGATCTACACTAGATTCACAGCTAATCAGTACTAATAAAACTACCAGTATAGATCCTCAGATCAGACTGAAAGAACTCTTCCTAGAAATATGTTTGATGTTATGTCCTGAATAATCCATTTAAAATCATTTGTTATGGTAATTATAGTAATTGCTTTGTTCGTAGACCAGATGTATCAATCCTGGAGGACAATGATGATTGCACAAACCATTACACCTCCGCCCTGTATCAATCATGCAAAACATAGCATTTTCTTCAAGTAAATTTCATAGCTTTTTAAAGTTAATTCTGCTATATTAATGTCATTCTAAAGGTTTTATTTGTGTTGGCTGAAGCAGATGAATACCCTTAACTATATATATATGCCTATTATCACATGGGCAAACAGTGTAGATCCAGATCAGCCAGCCAGCCTGTGATATCTGATCAGGATCTACACTGTTTGCACTTGTGTTCAAAATAACCTAGTGAAACTTTTAGCAAAACAGTTTAAATCCTGATCGGATCGCATGAATGTGCCAGCTGATCTGGATCTAAACTGTATGCCACCACAGTTAACCCTTTCCTCTAAAGACACACCTTTATTGCGTGGGTGAACAATTTAGATCCAGATCAGCCGGTACATCTGATCAGGATCTAAACTGTTGCTTTTTTTATTTTTATGGTTATTTCTGACCAAAATGCAACCAGTACAGATCCTGATGTGCTGGCTATACGTTCTGTCTGATCAGGATCTACTCAGGTCGCAAATGCGTAAAAATGCATATATATGGAGGAAAGGGTTAAAGCCTTATCTTTGGGATAATGGGTTAATAATCTTGTTTTTATTTTTGCATTCGTATTAAGTTTGCTATCAACAACTGGTTTTTGTAAGTCATTAAAAATTGGTATTAGTCCAATAAATACTTAAATACTTAATTTTTATATAAATGACATTATTTTGAAAGATGTAAGGACTTACATTCAATAAACCTTTCATCATGTTTTTCATAATTCACATTAATGAATATCACAAATTAACTTTCATCACAATGCAGTTAATACTTAATGTACATTATCTGTAACTTTTCAAAAATCTTCTAGCAATTTCAGTAGTTTAACAATCTGCCTACCCTAAAATCTTTACCATAGGCACTTGTGTTAAATGACTGCTTGACCTCTCTGTTTGACCAAATGGCTTATAGAAGTGAAATTTTTAAGTTGTCACACAACTCAAATGAATCCAACTTGTCAGTCCCTAAAACAACAAATTCTTTCATCATCAATCTTTAATATTGTTACTCCCATTACTGTTTATTTAGTAAGAATACATTTTCCTGAGCATGTATGCTATTATCCATAAATCCTTACCTAACCCTTACCCAAGACTGACCTCTAGCCTAACCCTTAACTGCAACCATTGACACTCAAGAGGCATAGTATAAAGTATGGAGTGGAGTCTTGGAGTGGAGTCTGGAGTCTGACCTTGGAGCTGAATTTTGGAGCTGAATTTTTGGAGCAAAATTTTGGAGTGACCTTGAAAATGATTTTTAATAGAGTGGCTGAATCTAGACTGGAAATGCACTGTTGTAATTGTTTCATTGGTCTATTACTTCTTGTGTTATAATGTTATGTTTATTCATGTCGTTAAATAATTTATTTTTAACATGCCAAGAAATCCCCACAGCAAACTTCACCTTTCAGTTTCTACACAGCTGTCCTAAAATGCCCTTAATTTGACCACATGACCCTATTAACCTTCTCTAATTGCAGTAGTTTGAAGCAGATGATTGTTTATTCAACAAGGTTTATCAGTTATCATGCAGTAGAGTTGCAGATGATACATTATGCATGTACATGTATACTGTGGTGGCATTTCTGTGAACATCTCTTAATGCATGTATCAAAAAATTGACTGTTATATCAAAAAATATGATAGAAAGTTTCCGAAATAAATTGATAATATAAAAAAATGAGCGATTACAGTAATGTATATGCAAAAATAAATGGGCCTTATGTAATCGAATCCAATATTCACAGTAAATAACCATTTCCACCATATATACGATTAAATGACATGGACGAACAGTGTAGATCCAGATTAGCCTGCACATCTCTGCCATCTGATCAGGATCTACACTTTTTGCATTATTTCCGATGAAAAAGCGAACAGTGAAGATCCTGATCAAACATCACGTATGTGCCGATTGATCAGGATCTTCGGTATGGTAATTAACTTCATCTATTATAAAAGTGCAATTAAAAATATTGATCATAAATAGCTTAGAAGACATTCGTGTGTACTGAAGAGTGCTTATTAATACATAAAAAATAAATATGTTTACTATGAGATTTGAACCCACGATGCTAAAGATAAAAACGATTATCATTGTCATAATGAATAATAAAATATTTCAAAACAAAGACCAAAACCAACTCCAAGGTCAGACTCCAAATTCTCACTCCAAAGATTCAGCTCCAAATTCAGCTCCAATGAAAGACTCCAGACTCCACTCCAAGACTCCACTCCATACTTTATACTATGCCCACTCAAGATACAAGATACGAAATTTTATTTAAAGTCGGTGTTTACACAACAAAGCACAACATTAGCTATGAATAGCTATTGACCGACAACTCAATTTGCTACCACGGCGACAGAATTTAGTCTAGCAGAACATGCTGATTTTTAATGGACTATACCTATAAATTTTCTTACGATCCTGTTTCTCTCCATGTGAGTCCGAACACATAGGTCTCTGAGATGTACGTCGGAATAAAAGACGAGCCAAGTTCCGAACACTTCCAAGTTCCATCGAATTTTTGAAGGAAATTTGCAGATCACCCTTCTTTTGTAGATGCACTTTGCTTATTTTAATCCAATATTCGTCTACTAATTATCAATTTCACATTTACTAGTAATTTAAAACACTTTTATTCACCTGTTGTAAAGTTTAGTGTAAATGGCCTATTACATCAAAGGGACATTACCCTAGGTATTACATGGTTAATTTGATACAAAGGGATGTAACTGTGGATCATAGAATTAGGGACATTACGGACCATGACCATTACGGACCAGACATAACGGACCAGATTTTAGGACATTACGGACCAGATTTATAGACATTACGGACCAGATTTATAGACATTACGGACCATCTAAAAGACATAACGGACCATCTATAGGACATAACGGACCAGATATATACACATTACGGACCATCTATAGATGGAATATAAATTATAGTACGAACTTAAATACTAATTAAAGCCTGTCGGTAGTTATTTCTTCGCTACTGTATTGGCGATAATTTAAGGGTCATAATAACAACTGGTTAATAAATTTGAAATGCATTTTTTGCAATCAAAATTAGGCCTACCAGGTTTTGACAACAGTTTGCAAAATTACTCAAAATTAATGCCAATCATGCAGGGTTTTCACACAAAAGGAGCGATCAGCTAGTAGCCTGTTGAACATGTTGAAAGCGTGTGCCAGATTGTATGCACCTGTTTAAATTATTTGTATGTTGATGAATACACTGAACACTTAACTGAGGCATGTGCCAGACTGTATGCACCAGCGTAAATTTTTAGTATGTTGATGAATACATAGAATATTTAAATGATAATGTTATTGTTATTTCTTGTTTATTGTTTAATGTTTTATGGTGTGGTTGATAAACGTGCTTGTGTCTTTGTGATTGTATTATTTGTTTGTTTTTACCTTTTTACAATAGTTTGCTTGAAACATGCTATAAACACTGTAATCAGTCATTTATGTACTCTGTGCTGTTTAATATTTTATTGTGTGGTATATATAGTTGATGTTGTACTTGTTTGTATTTGTAAATGTGTGCCTCGTTAAAATTCAACTATTTGTGTGTGGTATGAATTGTTTATTTTTTGTTTAGTTAAGTTTTATAGCGAGATTAATGTGCTTTATGGTTGATGTGCTTGTTCATAAATGTGCTAAATAAATAAGAAACTATTTCTAATTGTTTTTCTTTCATCCATTATATTAATTCCTGTGTAAAGCAAATGTGTACTTGGGTTACTAACACCTTATGGAATTTCACAGGGGTGATCACATAATTGACCGTCAGCTATTGTTCTATATTGAATTCCACGGGAATTTTTCACAGTTAGGCTATTTGAGAGAAATTTGACAGGTGTGCTATCAAAATTAGCAAATTATAACAAGCGTATCCGCCAAAACGATGTGTGGTAAGTTATACTGGTGTTAATAAATTACAAAAAAATGTTTCATAAATTGATTGTGATATTAACTACTCGAAACCTACAAATCAATCTGAACAAAATTAATCTTTATATAAGAAAAGTCTTTCGTTACATGAATCTTAAAATGGTCCGTTATGTTTTCACAATTCATATTAATCTGAAGATGGTCTGTACTGTCTACAATTCTATACATTATGTTTTTAGAAATACATTTTATATTCTTTATCATTCTAAAGATGGTCCGTAATATGTATATATCTGGTCCGTTATGTCTTTTAGATGGTCCGTTATGTCTTTTAGATGATTCGTTATGTCTTTAAGATGGTCCGTTATGTCTTTTAGATGGTCCCTAATGTCTATAAATCTGGTCCGTTATGTCTTTTTGGTGGTCCGTCATGTCCCAAAATCTGGTCCGTTATGTCTGGTCCGTTATGATCATGGTCCGTAATGTCCCGATACCCAATCATACATATAGCCGAATGTTGTTTCCCCTGAAATATTTATGTTTATGTATGTAAATGAACCTTTTTAGTAAAATAGATCAAATCAGTCTCAAGTGCTTCTCAAAATATGGAATTCACAGTGTACACTCGAAAGTCCGACCCTACTTCCGATAGCGCTGACTATACACATAGCCATCACGAAGGAGCTGGTTAAAAAGCGGGTAAGAAATTGAATAAAGAGTTATTATTTAATTAATTTACTTTAAATACTTAGACTAGCAAGAAATAGAGTGCGTCGAGTTATAAAATGAACGTGATACAACGTTAACTTCGAAGAAATACGATCGATCACCAAAATTACAAAAAAAAAATGTCAATCGCGTCACTTCAAACGTCCATTTCAAAGCTTTATTTACATTGTTTGGCCGAAATTCGTTTTACTTTGTGAAGTGTATTCATTACTGTATCACTTCATGTAGTTAAATCTTGACCCAACCCGCTAGTTTTCGAAAAACTCGAATTTTCATTTGCACTGGTAGTGTGACAAGATGGTACGGCTACTAGCAAAGTCTAAAAAACAAATGGTCCGGCTACTAGCAGTCTCTACTAGGGTTGACTAAATAATGTTTTTCATCAATTTTGTTGTTGTTCTGACGTCATATTATAAATTATTATTAAATATCTCTAAAATAGTTTGAATATAGGCAAAAAATGAAATATTTTGATAATTTTCATCGCCTATTATCTCTGTAGCAGTATGCCGCAGTCCCCGTTACAAATATACTTTCGATTTCTCTATTTTCGTAAATCATACTTAAAAAATCCGTCTATGTACGTACACAATAGACTTGCTTCACTATTTTCTCTCAGCAGAACGGTCGCATTTTGAAACATACCGCATAGAAAGTACATATTTGATGTGAAATGATAACAAATCTTGAAAGCTAGTAGCCGGACTGTCAACTGGCTAGTAGCCGTACAATCTTTTCACACTACCAGTGCACATGAAAATTCGAGTTTTTCGAAAACTTGCGGGTTGGGAAAAGATTTAACTACATGAAGTGATACAGTAATGAATACACTTCATATAGTAAAACGAATTTCGGCCAAACAATGTAAATAAAGCTTTGAAATGGACGTTTGAAGTGACACGATTGACATTTTTTTTTGTAAATTTTGGTGATCGATCGTATTTTTTCGAAGTTAACGTTGTATCACGTTCATTTTATAACTCGACGCACTCTATTTCTTGCTAGTCTAAGTATTTAAAGTAAAAGATTTAAATAATTACTCTTTATTCAATTTCTTACCCGCTTTTTAACCAGCTCCTTCGTGATGGCTATGTGTATAGTCAGCGCTATCGGAAGTAGGGTCGGACTTTCGAGTGTACACTGTGGAATTTCTATAGGCATTAACACTTACTAGTGATTCCAATTTTAATTTTATGAAAGATCTCATTACAAGCAACTATTACACCAACTCTAGTTAGGAAAGCTTAAACATGTCTGGTTATTTAAACAACAGTGGTCATCACCTTTACTCAGGTTATTCCAAACATGATCCCATGCTTTGACTCAAAACAGGTTTCCTACTTTTAAGACGTTTGGTGAGGAAGCCTCAAACCAGTCTCAAGTGAACTGTGAAAATGATAATACCCATACTGGGATTTTAACCCATACCTTACAGTAGCCATGCAAATCCAAACACGTTACCAACTGAGCTAGCACTGACAAACCCTAACAATTGTGTAACTAACACCGATATTATGTGATTGATCATCATTACAGGACATTACTAACCGGATTATTTACTGGTAACATTACATGTATATGTATGGGTTTTGGGTATATAATTACGATTTTCATATGCAAAACACACAGCAAGTTATTTTAAAAATGATCAATCCATGAAAAGGTTACAGCTTAGAAACTAGAAATCATGTCAGACACATCATCTGTGTCCACAACATATAGACAGTGGACAGTGCAATTTTAAAATGCCTTCCTTCTGGGACATAAAAACACACAAACAGAAAATATCCAAAGTTTTAATAAAAGATATGTTGTTTACATTTTTTATGTTGTTTACATATTAAGATCATTTTAACATTCATCAAGTATCTTTTATAAACAAAACATCCTTTAATCAGATTGTGAATAAAACAGCATAGCTCAACTAACACACTTGTTGGATCTGTGCAGCTTTGGTTCAATCCAGGGCCCAAGATCATAAAACTTAAACTGCAGACCAGTCTCAAATCTCAAACATCTTATTGGCTGAAATGGCAACCAGTCACCATTTCAGCCAATCAGATGCTTGAGATTTGGGATTAAAATGCTTGTGTTTGAGACAGGTCTCCAAACTCGGGTTTTATGATCTTTGGCCCAGGTCTGTGTGTGAGCCTAAGTGGACAGCTTACTAAGCTAATAAGCATTTAACCCTTTACTCAGTGGGATACAACTTGTATCCTCAAGTGCTATATATCCAAGCAACCTGATCAGAATCTACCATTTTCTTCATGGTCAAAAATAACCTAATGAATCAAAAGCGAAAATTATACATGTATATTCCAATCAGACTATAATACATGTGCATGCTAATCTGATTTTACACTGATTGCACAAGATATAAGCTCTGTCAATGTAGTATAGGGTTAATATTTTATTAATTTTGCTGGAAATCGATGTTCCATTTCAGTATAGCTGGAAATCAATGTTCCTCTTTTATGTCTCTGGTAACTCTGGTATATCAAGCCTATTTTCTGGAACCTACAAACAAATTGAAGCATTTATTGAAATCTTTATACAATCATGTACATGATTTGCTAGCCAAAGTGATTCTTTTTTTTATTTCCATAAACATTTAACATGAAATATTTACCTTAAATATTTAAGTATAAACGGTACAACCATGCAGATTTATCAGTCAATAGATTACAGCAATATACCCCAAATAGTCCTTGGGAAGAACTAAGATGATTTTAGCAGACTAATGTAATTCAAAGATAAAACCCTTTAATATGTTGTTTAAGAAACTTAGCAGGTTAAAGGTTATAGTTATTAAACCCTTGACACCCGGCTGTCTGATCAGGATCTACATAGTTCGCTTTTTTATTCGTTAGGTTATTTCTGACCAAAATGCAGTGCAGATCCTGATAAGACGGCACAGATGTGCCTGCTGATCTTGATCTACACTGGTCGCACATGCTTAAAAATATGTATATTATATGGTTAAAAAGAGAAATTATTCCATAAAATTTCTTTGCTATGATCTTGTTACCAGTAGTTAATTACTTCATTAACAATGAATAAACTGAAAAACACTGGGCTGAATTTACACAGTCTTTTAACATATTAAAACGTTTTGAGTGTGTTTTGTCACTTAAAGAATAATAATATTTAGGGCCATCTACAATCATCATTGCACTGTTATTGATAAATAAGAAAATGGTTAAAATCTCGGCGAAATGGAATTCAGTAAAGTTTTGCACAAATAAATGTTATTAATGTATCTTATTTTAACATATGTTAAGAAATGTTAAAACAGTAAACAAAACAGCTAACTTAATTCTTAAAACTCCCCTAATGTGATAACAGCCATATCCCAAAAAAGTCAATGCTTGATTGTGGGTGCATACATTATTCTCGTATAATTTTAAGGATTTTTGTGCATTAAAATACAGTACCAATAGTAAATTCCACTTTATGAATAATTTTTAATCCAGGTATTATTGAGTACTGAGCAAACAGATTTCACAAGTTGGCCCTAATTTTCTATGTGACATAGAAATACATGTGTCTGCCACCTAAAGCCGGACTTGATACACACACTTTAATATTCAAACTAGTGATGTGCCGATGATCAGAAGACATCGATTAATCATGTGTAAGAGCCTTCCGATGCCGATAATGGATGTCATTCTCTTATAATCGATTTAAACCATTGTATACCCCTGGCTTTTAAATACTGTACAATTAAAAATATTCTTGGTCAATATTTGTCATTATTTAAATTAATTGTAGGGCCTTTTAGATGTTTAGTGCTATTAACAACGTCTTTTGGGGTGTGTATTCTTTGTTAACTATTGCTCATTCATCCTATTTAGTTTATATAAAATAAAAACAAGCAAAAGTTTTTATTTTTGTCCTGGAACACCAACCTTTATGTAGAAAGAAGCAGCAAACACACAATAATAAGGGGTATTATGTAAGCTACTAATTAGAAACAATTTGTTAACGTAACACATAATTATATGATTTATAAACCGATTATAATCAGTGAAATCTCGTTGGAAGTTGCAACTGATTCCAACTGATAATCTATTTTGATTTGCAACCAATATCCCAACACTAATTCAAACTGCAACCATTTTTGCCTTACAAGCATTACCTTAATACACAGATCAGCCTCAGACTCTAAGCCTTCCAAGCCCTCTAAAGATTCCATTATTCTGAAAAAGAAATTGAAAATATTTTTTTATCAGTGTTTAGATAAAAATTCACAAGTGAAAAATAGAATTTTTTGAATTTCTCATGTGAAAAATCAATCTTACAATGATAAAAAGAACTTAACATTTTATACTTTAAATATACTGGTAGTTTTTTTTATACCAACAAATATTGCATAAAATGGAGCCATGAGACTTACATTAATGAAAAATGATTATCTCAGTATCAGAACAGTGGATTTCCAGTTTTAGTTTTAAAAGAAAAATCTTTAATTCAGTGGAATGAATAAATAAAACAATCACTGAAACAATCTCCTTCGCAGAGTTGTCGTTCCTTACACTCATTTTACATTTCTGCGAAAGTCTCAATGTCAAGATTTTTGACCAAACTCGACAGCCTTATTTGATACAGTCATAAATTATGAATTTGAAAGGTTGAGGTAAAACAAATGACTGAAATCTTCATTATCTTTCGCTAAACCCGGAGAAACCCAAGCTATTGTAAATGTAATTGGTGAACTATTTCTTTGAGTTAAAGTAAAAGTAGTTGAAAGTAGTCCCAGCCTATAACATAGGTGAATGTAATGAGCCGATAGTGTAAGAGCCGATAGTGTAAGAGAGTGTCACTGAAACAGTAAAGTGTTACATCAGCTGCAGTTATCAGAAATTTTCAAGTAGATTTTATTAAGAAACTTTGACTTGTATAGAAAGCAGACGATAGCTTTTAATCCAACAATTTAAGTGATCTTACAGTATTATTTCATCTGTGACGACTGTAACTGTTATCATATTTCCATCAATGGCTGCTGTATTGCCAACTGAACTTAGGCTCAGAAGACTATGACCAAGGCTTTATTTTGTTAGCTTTGAAGTGTTGATAAGGTATTTACCTTTGTTCTCTCCGTATAGCCTGCTGTAGTTGAAGCTCTTGGCATATCAGATCCTCCCCAACCGCAGTCAACTCTGTGACCTGGGCCTTTATGGCACCAGGATCACCATGTTTCTTGGTGGGAACTAGAATTGTATGCAGCTTGGCCTTCAACCTGAATGTTTATATGGATATTTTAGGTTTCAGGGATGGGCTGATCATCAGTGTAGCAAATGTCTTTCCTAGGTATCATTGCAGGGCCCAAGTTCATAAAACCAAATCTGGAGACCAGTCTCAAATCTCAAGCATCTGACTGGCTGAAAAGGCTACTGGTCTACAATCTTAGTTTTATGATCTTAGGTCCTGAACTGCTTCCATTAACCCTTTATCCCACGGGATATTGCTTATACCTAATGGGTGACCAGATTATATTCAGATCAGCCTGCACTTGCCTGCAGTCTAATCAGGATCTATGCTGTTAGGTTTCTTGTAAAGTTGATCATAAATAACCTCATGAATCTGGAAGTGAACAGCATAGATTCTGATCAGACTGCACTAATCCACAGGCTGCTCTGGAACTACTCTGGTCACACATGATGACCAAATCTGATGGAGAAAAGTGTTACATTTTAATACTCAACAAGGAACTATAACAAAATTTAACACAAAACAGAACATTAATTTCTCTCAGAAGCAGGTGGCAATGATTTAAGGATAAAGCATTTTTGATGATTTTCTCCTGAAAAACATCATAAGTGTTTGCTTTATTTGAACTCCTGCATGGTACATTAAGTTTTATAATTAAAAACTATCTACAAACAAGCAAACTTTACAGAACAAAACAACTGTTAAAAGCTGTCTGATGGATACAAATTAAATTTCAAACAAATTTTTGATACATGTAAAATATTAAGCTAAAAGCTTTTGGCCTTTAAGCACCCTGGAAAGACACTAGTAATATGGAACATCTGAACTAGACCCATACCTATAGGTTAAACTGGCAACCCATAATTATACTTTTCACTCATATAAATAATCCATTACAAGAAGCTAAAGGCACTCCTTCATCATAGAAATCTAATCTTAGTTGATAATATACTCAAGATGGCTGCATATTCCCCTCAATTTATCAAGACCAAACAACTGTCTTGGTTTCTTTGATGACATTAAAACAAAATGTTGTCAAAGACATAATTTTCAAATTAAATCACTTTTTTTTCACAAGTATACATAATTTTCTTGAAATCTTGTGTTTCTTTTCAATGAGGTTAAATTACAATGTTACAGCCACAGGCAACATATAAACCACCACTTACTGAAGTTTGACACGATCTAGTAGCTGCTGAACTTCTTTCTTCCCAGAAAACTGTGGCTTGCTTTCTACTGCTCTGCAAGAGAATAAAAACTTGTAATTTATCCTGAAAATTTGTAAGCATAAGAACTACAACATTCTTTGTATTGAAAGACACCTCAAACTGGTACTGAAGAGTTTAAAGTAACACAGTATACTGTTTAAGTGTGATCATTTCTCATTTGGGACATTATTATTCACAAGAGGTAATTTTTCAGCAAAATAAATAATCTGAAAGTGGCTGCAACTTGCGACTGCAACTAATGTACAATGGCCACTTCAAATTTCTTTTTTCCATGCAATCTAAGGCTGCATGTTAGCTGACATGCATAAAACCCTTAAATACTGATGTTGAAACAAAGCAGCACACGTAAGCTATAACTTGGAAACAAGGCAGGGCCAGGTTGACACAGTGGAGCAATTTCTTACTTGATGTCACTGTCAATGAGATGGTATAGGTGGTCCTTCAGTTGTTTGCTCAGTGGTTTCCAAGTCCTTGTCTGTGCTGCAGTAAACCTGCAGTAGTTACCTGAAAACATAGAATAACTTATCATAAAACAAAGATTTAATCTCTTCTTTTCTCTCAACCTGTTCCTCCATATATACATGGGTTTTATCATGTGTGCAACAAGTTTAGATCCAGATCAGCCTGCACATCTGTGCCATATGATCTGGATCTACAGTAGATGCTTCTTGGTCAGAAATAACTTAACAAATCTTACAATGAACATCCTAGATCATAATAAGAAGGTTCAGATGTGTCGAAGCTCTCTGGTATACATACAATATATAGCACACACAATTTAAGAGGGGGATTTGGTACACAAAATATCTATAGACAAAAATATAAATTAAAATTTTAGTTAACCCTTTACTCCATAGATACACCTTTATGACATGGGAGAACATGGTAGATCCAGATCAGCTGGCATTGAGGCACATAATTATCTGCTATCTGATTATGATCTACACTGTTCACTTTGAGATTCTTGGGGTTATTTCAGACCAAGAGAACACCAGTGCAGATCCAGATCAGATGTGTGGCACTAGTCATAAATGCGTAAATATATATATATATATATATATCGAGTAAAGCGCTATATGAGTTTATTAAAAACAAGATTTCGTGAATAAATATATTACATGACAAACCTCATATACAACAAACCAAACACATATACAGTCCAAACTGTTCTTAAGACCACCTGTAAACAAAGACTGCTTCGGGATCAATACCTCCCCTGAGTGGTCTTTGAAGACAGGTTTGACAGTATATGCTTATGTTGTATCATAGAACTGTAGACCATAATTAATTGTTAAAGCTCTATTTCCTTTACAAAGAAAAATTACCCATGTCATATTGCTTGCTTTGCTTTGTCTTTGTTACTTTAAGATGCTGTAATCTGCTTTTTGATATGCCTTCTGTTGCAACTGTTTTCCTAGAAAAAATAACCAAAAAGTTTATAATTTTAGGTCTTCTATATTTTAGGTAACACTATATTAATTTAGGTGGCTCAGGAACCAGTCAATTTTGTCTAGGGACAATCAGCATTTTTTTTTCCCTTCTTTAACTACCTCCCAAAAAGGGCACCATTCCCAAAGCTGACGGGAGTTTCTTCCCATTTCAATCAGGGGACCTTTCCCAATCCCCAAAACTACTGTTTCCAACAACAAACAATGCCGTTTCCCCATCGACAAAAGAGTTTTTCGCAAGAAATGTTGCACAGCGTAAAGAAAATGTACCATACAAACCGCCCCCCACATCCTTTAGTTATAATTTCAAATGCAGATTCATTTCACCCCTAGTTTGAATTTACATTAAGTATGAAAAATCCCAAATGCGCTTATTTTGTGACTAATTTTTTCCCAGTTTCAAGATTTTATTTGGTGGTTTACTGGTTAGGCTATATTTTTGTTATTTTATGATAGACATATGTTTTATGATGTCTCTAGTTAAGTTTTATACTTTATTACTTTCAAAAGTAAGATTTTAAGACCTTGACCCAATAGCTAATTAAGAATAGGAGATGAAGCTATACTTGGAGTCTATGAGATATGAATTAGTTACTGTAGTCTAACCTATGGGCGGCCAACACCGCCAAAAATGAATAAGTTAAGTTAATTTAAAGAATTTCGGCATAATTCAGACCGAACTTATTCAACTCATAAGACCATTTAACTTAATTTGATGCATTTTCATTTAATTCGGTGCAAAACTTTGCTCAGTACGACAAACTGCCAATCAATCCGAAGGAGTTCCATTCAAACAAGTGTACAATGTCATTTAATCCGAAGGGAGTTCATTCAAAACAGAGTATAATAATTCAAAACAAGTATGTTTGTGTTTTAATTCAGTATAATTTCTTTCAAAACTATGAAACAATATTTAATTATAGCAAATCCCTTCTCATACGATATCATTTAATTTAAAGCAATGCTTCACAATCCATTATGATTCATTATCGTTCAAGCCGATGGAACTCCATTCAATTCGAAGGTTAGCCAGTTAATTCGGTGAGGGGGCGCTGTAGCTTTACTAAGAGCAGTTTCTTGCCTTTGTCCCTTTCCCAGTCAACACAAAATATCAATTCCTAATAAAATGTTTGCTTGTTGTTATGAAAAAAATGTTTCAAATGTTATAAAGTATATTCGAAATGACTTTGAATAACACAAACATCTTCAGATTTTAAGCTAAAACTATATAGCCTGTTAGTCTACATAATACTCTATATAATAATTAAAACAGACAGTTTCTTAAGATTTATTTAAAATAACTCATTTATAAAGCGAGCTTTACATGTACCAATCTTGTGTTACACAAAAAGTCTGGGTGAATAAGAATGGATTTCTCTTGAGACACATGAAAAAAAACAACAACAATACTTCACCGGGTTTAACACCCACTGGCAAAATTCACGTGCATATTCAGTGTTATATAGGCTTATAACATTTAACATTGAATTTAACCAAACACAGCTTGTGTCATAATTATCATCGGACAAATGTAGACCCAAATCTGTCATTGCATCAGAATTTCCATGTACTGTTTCCTTCTGCTAGTGGGTAAAATTTCAAATTAATCCACGTCATTGTATAATTCATCAAGCAAAGGGTCACTGTATGAGTCTTTTGATATAACAAAAAAAATAATATCAATTTATAATTACGTTTTTCCTATACAATTACAGTAAATATTTTTACTATGATATTTAGATGCATTCTGACTAATCAATGCAGTTTCAATCTTTATATAATCATTTTATTCTGGGTCAACAGGTAACTTGTCGGCAGAAATTGTGAACTGTTGATTAATTAACTGGGGGTTTCATTGATAAGAATAATATCAAATTACACCATAGAATTCAGGGAGTGTTTAACACGGGTTCAAAGTTCAATGTTCTCCAACAGATTTTCCTTGGGGAATCTTAATTAGACTATTAGCAAGTTAACATCAAGATTAAGATTTGAAGTATTCTTTAAAAATCATAGCAAAATCTTTTAAACTTACTATAATCGAGAGTCAGCACAATTCTTTTTACCCTTGGTATTTACGATTGTTCCTCTACATTAATAATAAATCTACTATCCTTGCTTATTACGAATAATATGCTTTATTGCTACTACAAATGTTAATTCTTTATATCTTTTATAACATTATGCATGATAAACAAAACAAACGGACAACTAGGCGGTTGGTGTTTAGACATCTTTAAACAAGCGTTTAAAAATGAAATATGCATATCAGGAATATCAGGAATAGCCACATTCAGTCAAAAAATAATTTAAAAGACAATAACAACAAAACAAAAATGAGAACCCGAAGTGTTACCGTTTCGTCGGTGGCAAAATATCGGTATTTTGCCGCTGGGGTTTTAAACCAGGTTCTAGGGTGCAGTAGTCTCATACAATAACCAGATGCTAGTAGTTATGCTGTTGCTTAAATGCTTCTCAAAGAACAACAACAAGTACTTTTATTGCATTCAATTCGGCTAAAACTTCTTACTACTACTGCTGCTGCTGTTTCTTTTACTGCTCCTCCTCCTCCACCTAGTACTTTACTGCTGCTGCAGCTGAATATTCAACATGTACAGAAACAACTACTATTTAATTCTACCTCTAAGTTAAGTAATACCACTACCACAAAAACATCAAGTACGACTACCACTTCTGCTTCTGTTGCTATCTATACGACTTGCAATTGCTTCTTCTGCCGTTTCTGCTAAGTAGCTTCCGCTACTGCTAATACCCTTTACCAACGACCTACTCACCCACAATATTGCTACTATGTAGTTATGGTATGCTGCAACCGCAATACGTTACCAATCTATTTTTATTATTTGTGCCTGCGAATGATGATGATCCGTTGGTGATTTTGTGTTAATGATGATAATGCAGATGACATTGAAAACAGTGATTTGTTTCTGCTGACGATTGCTGCTGATGGCTTCGATTGGAAAGACAAATCTCACAATTCCAGTGACCTAGACCAAGCTTCTCCATCTAAATTAGTTTAGTTTTACCCATCAGTTTTAATAGTATCATCAGCTGATATTCCGCGAAAAGGGGCTTGTGACATTCGCTGGTTAAATAGTTTTCTATTTCTTATTTGCTTGTAGTGTTTGCCGATTCTGCAATTCCTTTCTGAAATAAAATGGTAATACACACTTATTGTGTGTTCTTTATTTAGAGAACTTAGTTTTGTATATTATAGAAGATAAAAACAACAACATACATATAGGATAGATCTAATAATCCAAATGAATACACAGCATAAGAGTTTTCATTGTTAGTTTTTTAATCTGCTATTTTATACTTAAATTATGTAATAAATTTCTTTTGAAAATCGTGTAATGAACACTTCACATTATTATTATAATATTATTACCAGCTAATATGCAAACTTCTCTTTGAAATGATCACTAATGGTTACCGACGGTTAATTATTCCCATGGCGCCTGCTCCAGATGATTTATACAGAGGTTGAACCGAATGGAACGAGGTTGCACCGAACGAAACGAGGTTGCACCGAATTGAATGAGGTTGCACCGAATTAAACGAGGTTGCACCGAATTGAACGAGGTGGCACCGAATTGAAAGAGGTTGCACCGAATTAAACGAGGTTGCACCGAATCGAACGAGGTTGCACCGAATTGAACGAGGTTGCACCGAATTGCACAAGGTTGCACCGAATTGAACGAGGTTGCACCGAATTGAACGAGGTTGCACCGAATTGCACGAGGTTGCACCGAATTGCACGAGGTTGCACCGAATTGAACGAGGTTGCACCTAATTAAACGAGGTTGCACCGAATTGAACGAGGTTGCACCGAATTGAACGAGGTTGCACCAAATTGCACGAGGTTGCACCGAATTGCACGAGGTTGCACCGAATTGAACGAGGTTGCACCGAATTGAGTGTGATGATGCATTAAATTAATGCAGAATAACCACCGTTTCTAATGGCATTCCGTTGAATTGGATAACTTAATGTCTTCTTTTAGGAACAATATCGCTGCATGGTTTGTAAATACACCAAATTGAAGCAGAAATTGCTTTGTTTTGACAATAAAAGACCGAATTGAGTGTGATGATGCATTAAATTAATGCAGAATAACCACCGTTTCTAATGGCATTCCGTTGAATTGGATAACTTAATGTCTTCTTTTAGGAACAATATCGCTGCATGGTTTGTAAATACACCAAATTGAAGCAGAAATTGCTTTGTTTTGACAATAAAAGCCTTTCTTTGCGACATTTTTGTTCGAATTGAATGGATTTGTTCCCCGATGTGTTTGTGGTATGATTGAATTAAAGCAAATTATTCTTTTTTGGCGGTGTTGGCCGCCCATACTAACCATACAAGAAGATTCTAAAGGATCGCGTAAATCAATGACAAAGCGCTTAAACAGCATTACAGACATTCACTGGACAAAGTTTTAATACCGACATAATTGTTGTCGCGATTGGAGTATGTCTGCTCACCGTTTCTGACTGTTTAATGACTTTTGTTTCGTTTTTGATGTCGGCATCGTTGATAAACTGAATTTTACTAAAATGAATTTTACAAAACCAAGCTGTCAAAGTCTCCCGCGTTTTCAAATTATCCGAATATTATGCGAAACGGAAAGAATAAACCGAAATGGAAGTATACGGTGCAGCAGGGCTTCAATAATAGAACCTGCAAGCAGCATGTACAGTCAGGTCCGAAAACATAATTTGAAAATCTCGTGCTTAAAGTCTTAAACAAAAATAAAGCCTTTCAATTTTTAGTTTATTGTCATATCCCTAAATTTAATGCAAAACTGAAAAATATTCGGAGTTTATAAAAGAAAAATACAATGTAATTTCACCCACCTTATTGTTAGACAGGATATCTGCACCGGATTCGCAAAATACCCTCGGAGCGACGTTTTTTGCAAATGGTGGCCGAGCACGAGTTTGTTTTTATTCGTAATGTAGAAGTTTGATCCGTTTCTTTTATTCCTGCCATCCTGCTCTTTTGAAGATTTGACTCCAGGAGCTCTGTGCCCCAGGTTATACAACTGAGCATGGAAACCAATCTCAAATTTCAAGCATCTGATTGGCTGAAATGGCGACCAGTCGCCTTTTCAGCCAATCAGATGCTTGAGATTTGAGACCTCATTCCAATTTCAGTTTTATTACCATCAGCCCTGATCTCAGTTAGGTCATGGAGTACCCATCTTCTTTACTTGACAATGCCATTAGCTTCTTATGTTTTATAATTATGTTTGTGTGCTTTGGCAGGCAACATTGCCAAATTGATGGATGGGTTGGGGCTAATTACTTTTACTTGTTTGTTCATATGAGAACATGTTGGGGCAAATGTGAAGTTTGGGCACTCTAGAACTTGATTGTTTTTCCACTGACCGGTTCCAAGGCGGTAAGCAATTAGATTCTCGTTTTCGTTAATTGAGGTGTCTTTTTTGAAATTGATCACTTTGTGTACTCATGCCCTCTTCCTTTCTCCGTTTTTATCTATCGGGAGCTTGTGTTGTCTGAGTGAGGGCCCAGGCGATTCCTGGTGTTCATGCTTCACATTTTTCACCAAACAAACAGTTTTTGATAAAGTACTCCGGGGCGACACAAGTATTTAACAGAACACACATCTAGTCGTATTTTCTGGGAAAATTAGTTAAAAAAATTGTTAAAATGAGTTTTTATTTCATTTTTATGTACATTAATGCTGCAAACACGTGTACTGCGAATGGTTATAATTTTCATTCGCATGAAAAATGTATTCGCCATTCATCTTTTTCTTTTTCATGTGGTTTGAGTTTTGAATAAAGTTATTAAATATTTTTTATGTGCAATAGTTGCAAATGTGCATGCACTGATGTTTAAAACGACTGCTGTTTTATGAAATAAATTAAGTGATCTGTTACGTTATGTTCAATTGATCTAGAGTATATCATCCATAATGAGTGTGTGATGGTTTTTGTAAACTTAACATTTTATTTACGACCGCATGTTAATATGTGCTTTTTGTTAAAGCACATTTTCACTAACCCATTATAAACAAATTGCAGTGTAATATTAGATGTAAGTCAGCACGTTCTCCTCACTTAACGCACCAGACAGACTGATGAACGTGCAAGTTATCAAATTAAAACGAAAACCACTACAAAGAAATTTTGTTCAGGCAATGCAAAGGCAGATGGTTAACAGGGAATCAATAATAAATTTTTATTTTCATAGATGAAGACATAAAAAACAAACTCAGGATAAAGAAAATGATTGTAATTTTAGTATAGGTGTCATTAACCATGTAGTCAAATGTGCTCAAGATCTTAAAAACTATGATCTACAATTGTATGTAGTAATCGACGGCTCTAAGAGTTCCCTCCTGTCCTAAATGAAGATATGAACTAGCCTCAAGATCAAACAACTAAAACTGGAGACCAGTCTCCAATCTCAAGCATCTGATTTGCTGAAATGGCGATTGGTCGCTATTTTATCCAATTAGATGCTTGAGATTGGAAACTGGTCGCCAATATCAGTTTTATCATTGAGTGTTTTAATGAAGCAGATTCCATGAATATCAAAAGTTTTAACGTGGGCATATGGTCCTCTAGGAGTATGAGATATGGATACGTTCTGGCGTGGTAAGGGGGTCGCTCCGACCCCATTTTTGGGCAGCAATATTCAATTTTCATGAGACTTTTGGCTATAAAGTTATCATATAACTACCATAAGTACCCCAGACAACCCCTTTTCTGGAAAACTTCCATCCGGCCATGACGTTTAACAATGTATAGTCTAAAACGGACTCATTAAAATGTTCTAGTAATAAGATAGCAAAAAGAAAGTTCACAAAGAGGTAATGCTACCTTCATCAGAATGGAATTCTGCACTTAGCTTCGCTATTCCTACCGGGTGTTGAAGGGAATTTGACTTAGCCGATGACTGATCATAGTAAACAGTTCAAAAATGAGCAGATTTTGTATGTATTGTAATGAGAAATCCAATAGACAAATACATGTTCAACAGGCGATTCTCCTCGTAGCACCTGTTTTGAAAGACGTTTTTACCTTTTTTATGCAATTAACTTTAAAAAAAATCGCTTAAATCACTCACACAAAGTACCGTTTGCACAGTGTACTGTTATAAAATCAGCGTAAATGTTTATGTTTAAACAGGTTTTGAGAGGTATTCTCATGCTAGCGATGATAAAACATATCATTTTTATTCTTACCATAATAATAATACCATAGCTGATCAATTAAACATCAAAACATTAGACCAAACATAAATACACCCAGACTGTATCATTTATTGAACATGTTAACTCAATCATTTGTATGTTTCTAGTGATCTATGTGTATCAGTTGTGACGATTTTTTAAAGATGATTTTAGTATATTTTTCGGATTTAAGAACAACGGCTTGATGTAAAATCATGTATTAAAAGTGCTTCGTACAGAGATATGTGATACGTTATGAAATGTAAGGGCCTCCGTGCCTTTATATACTGCGGCGACACGAAACAATTGGATCTACCTGTTGTTTGTCGTCATTAGTTAACACCCAGGTCGCTCTGAGAACTACAATTTACAACAAGCGATAATTAATGTTTTCCCAAAATGTTTTGGATTTGATAAACATAGTCTGAGGTTTTTTAAAAGTAACAGTTTCGAAACTGAAGGTTCACAATTATAAATACATACGCAGGTAGGCGTGACATACAAATTCTGAGGCAAAGCAAGTTATTTAAATACTGATATTTTAAGCTGATGATAAACCCTTTACTCAATGTACGGCCAATGTAGATCATCGTCAGCTGGAACATCCATGTCATTTGATCGGAATATACAATGGACACTTGTTTTCAGAAATATTCTAATAAATGTAATAGCAAACAGTGTACAGCAAAAACAACGTACTACATACTCGTATCCCATGGAGTAAAGGGTCAAATGGAACTTTAGCAAAGGAATCAATGTCTTGTTTTCCGCCCAAGGATTGACTGTCACAAAGGTCTTCCCTTGAGAGTCAGGTATGTTTCCATGCTGATTTCAGTTAAAGAAAAAGTTGGGCCTTGGAAACTAAAGACATAAATTTAAACTTTATGAAATTGACCCCCGTCCAACAACAAACCAGGGATTTCCAAAGAAATGTTGGTTAAAACGGACGATTTTAGCTGTATTAAGTTGTTGCCTTGTCTTTTATAAAGATTTTGTAATGACGTGAACACTCATATATCATACTTGTGTCAGTCTCCTATGCCATATATTCCGAATGGTCAATTTGACGGACGGAGGAAAAGACTGACGGGTGGACAAGAATCCTTTGACCATCGGGATCTTGGAATGAACACCTGAACTATCAAAACGGTAGACACTACTCATACCAAACGAGATTGCGTGATAAAACAATGTTTTTTTCTTCTTTTTTGTTAATTAGTTTATACTGGGAAAAAGACAACGTACAATGTATGGACTATTGTCTTTAAAAAGTCTGTTTTAGGTCTTCTGAACTAAAAAAAATCATTTGGTGAACTGCAAACTTGAACAAGTTCAAGATGGACCGAAGCAAGAGCTTTAATATCACCGACTAACCTGAACAATCAACTCAGAAACGTATTTTTAAACGATTTATTTTGATCTCAAGCTAATGTACGATGTACCGCTGTACTGGTTTCACGTTACTTCCTGTCCGACGATGTCCGGCACACTCGAAATTAGGGATAATTTGTCGTGTACAGGACGGACTCCGTGGGGGAGGCTGGGTTTGTGGAGCTTTCCGACCAGAAGTTGCAGACTGTGTAGCGGAAGCAGAGGCATGTGTAGTGTTGACGGACTGAACAGACAGAGGGGGAAGTCCATTGGCCCTAAAAAAAAATTTTTTTGTTTTTAAAATAACAATAAGTGTCTTTACATTTACAATAAAGTAACGTTATTAACTTAATTTATTTAAATAAAACTTTAAAAATTAGCAACTTACTGCATAATTGTACACGTTCCTCGAGAAAAGCTGACACAGAATTTTCATGTCATACATTATGAAATTTTACTCGAAATTAAAAAGACAAAATCCATATCTCGCTCACCCTTCAGGTTGACCTTCGACCTTTTCTTTGCCATACTCTTTCATGAGCCTGTTCTTGAAGTACTTAACCTTCTCACCCGGAGTAGTCAATTGATTTACCATGAAGCTGATAATATTCGACTTCTTTGGGGGCTCAGTTGGGGTGGCCATGCACTTTTCCCATCTTGTCTGTGAAAAACATAAAAGAGCATATCTTTACAGTTAATTTGTTTTTATTTTATTTTGAACACGGAATTTTTGATTCAATGAAATGTAAACAGGGTGGGTAATCAAACTGCACCTTACCATGCATTTTGTAAACAAAAGTCCGCCATCTTGGATGAAAATTGGTAAGTTTTTTACTTTTACTCATTTAATAAATAACTAGTAAAATTGAGATATAGCTATGAACCTGCGGAAAAATGTGTAGCAGGTTCAAAGCTATATCTCAATTTTACGAGTTATTTATTAAATGAGTAACAGTAAAAAACTGACCAATTTTCATCCAAGATGGCGGACTTTTGTTTACAAAATGCATGGTAAGGTGCAGTTTGATTACCCACCCTGGTAAAATGTGTAATAAATTCGCAAGGAAGAGACATTTCCTCTGAAATAATACTTGTGAATCAACTATTGGTCTCCATACGTCTCCATTCAACGATCGAGTTTGCATATTTCACTTGAGTGATGCAAACGGTGAACAGGTAAAATTGGTAACGTTGTGAAAATGGACACCACGGCTATCGTTCTTAAAAAAGGTCTAAGCAGCGTTCCGAAGCACATACCAAGATACTGTTTGCAGATTTAGGATGGGACTTTCTATAAGACAATGTGCTAATACGTCCATAACGGTTTGGCGTTGTGGTTTTAGCCCTGGCAAGGTTATCCGTCGCATAACTCTCAAAAGCAGGTACATTTTTCGCTGGATATTTAAACTTCCAGTCAACGGATTTGACGAAATCATGGATGACATCACCGTTGTCAAGGAAACATAAATCTGGATCATCGGTTTCACACTCGTCTTTGACCTTTACGATGATTGATTTTTCAGGGTTGCCAGGGTTGCAGCCTATGCGTGTGTCGGAATCTTTTTTACATGGATTTGCTGCTTTTCCAGCCATGTACTAAAATATACAAAAAGTACAGAATTTAACAAATATAATAACTACAATTATAAAAACTACTTAGTGATTTAGTTTTATCATATACTGATTAATTAACTTGTAATATAAACTAAACTAACATGTTATTTTTGTTGTTTATTTTTTATGTTATGGTGGCATGATTTCAGCGGAAAAATGTCTACAGATTATAACAGAATTTTCCGTATCTTTACAGAAAGACTGACGTTTTGGCTTACACGTATGGACTCGGCAACTTAACCGTTTATTAGTCGGCGACAATGAGCCGCCGACTATATTTATGCTTACTTTGAGAATTTAATGTAGAAGGATACCAGCATAATTTTAGAAATGTTTGTATTTTTGTTCAGATATATATTAATGAGAGATGTTTTGCAAAAAAAGTATTCACAAATTGTTAACGAATTGCACCATTGGAACTAGTTGAAATCGCTTTGTATGATTTCTTTGATTTTTTAAAATTTTCAAATAATAAGTTCTCCTGAGCACGTGACTATTTGTGTGGGGATAATAGCATAATTTCAGAAATGTTTCTATTTTTGTTCTGATATATATATTAATGAGAGTTGTTGTGCAAAAAAAACGTAATAACAAATGGTTAACGAATTGTATCATAGGAACTGATTGACATCGCTTTGTAGGATTTTTATATTTTTCTTAAATTTTAAAATAATAAGTTCTCCTGAGCACGTGACTATTTTTTGAAAATAGCGGTAGCCGGTCCTTCCGTATAACCGGTCAGGGATGTTGACTGTTGCACTGTAGATGTACCTGTTGGAAGTTGTGGAACATAATTCGTGAGAGTTTTGTTCGGAAACAAAGGTGTGAATAAATTTACAATTGCGATACTGGTCATCCATTGTTTTAATTGTACATTGCAAGACGTAGTTTCCGTATAATCGGTCAGGGATGTTGACCTTTGCAATGTGTTTTTACCTATGTGTGATCTTGTGGAACATAATTGGTGAGATTGTTTTTCGGGACAAAACGTAATTATACTATAAAATTATGGTACGTTGCTTTTTTAATCGTGCAATGGTCTGTTTGTTAATGTTTGTTATATACCGCGTCGATTGTTTTACGGGTTTGACATTGTTACGTAACACAGACGGCGTTTAGCCCAAACTACACACAACTCCGGTGATCTACCCTTGATTGTGTTTTCCAAAAATATTGAACACGTTCGTTAGAACAAATTTCTAATGTTTTGTGCGAATTTAAATTGTGAAAGTTATGAAAATGATGCAAAATGAGTTTTTCGGAAGTGGAATTAACATGACAGATAGTACGTGAAATCCTGAAAGGATTACAAATAATCACAGACATGGACAAAAAATTCATTATATTTCGAAAGGTCATAGCATAAGGGTTTTAACTGTTTAAAACTATCCCAAATATTGCATATGTGCAGTCATTGTATGCTTAATGTGCAATCTACTTTGCTAAAACAGTTTGGGATATTTTGCAATGATTTGTATAAAACCAGCTGCATGGAAACACATCTGATTATTGTTTACATTTTCTGGTGAGGATGTAGTCTTACTAAAGATAGACACTTCAAGCACTTTGGAAAACAAAGTTCTGTATCACACTGGCAGTTAAACACCGTCCAGGTTTACAAGTCTTAACAAGGTAAATACGGTAGTTTTTTTTTTTACTAGAATAGCTTAAACTAGCTTCCGAAGTCTCAATGATATTTGTTTTTTTCAATATGACCACTTCAAACATGGATTAAAGATACTGGTATTTTTAATTTTTAAATTATCTAGTTTTTGCCAGGTAATTATCGCAACAACAGAAAAAAAATTATTACGATCAGTTTGGATTAAACTTGAAAATTAACCATGTCAGACTTAATTTTCATGCCTCAGGGATTTCAATAGATGCAGATTCTTGCATTTTGATGCAAGCAAATTAGTTTTTCTACATATGACCGTTCCTGATTTTGAGCTTGGGTTCTTTTGATGAAGGAATCATGGTCGAATATTGCTAGAATAAAGATAAATATTGTGTCTATTGCATTTTAATTATAAAATCAATACTTATTAGACCACTGAACATATATGAAGTTAAAGCACTTTTATAAGTAGTTAAGTTCAAATTGAACACAAGATATAACTTGCAACTATTTGATTATGACCCCTTAAAAACTCTCAACAGGGACAAACAACCCCTGGTTTTCAAAAGCTATTGAAATCCGAAATCCCTGCACCTCTGAAGAGACTTTTCACGAGCAAAGAACAGTCGCTGGCTCATTAGATGTGATAAATTTGTGAATAAAAAACATATTTAAAAGAACATATTAAACTTAGCCAGGGGGTCAAAAGTGAAAAAATTCAAATATATAAATGTGCCTTTCATTGTATGTGTTTCTAGTGTAGATCCAGATCAGTCTGAACATTTGTGCCATCTGATCAGATCTACATTGGTCATATCTTGTTCAGAAATAACTTTATGAATCTGAAAGTGAATAGTGCAGATTCAGACTAAACAGCAAAGAGATGCAGGGTGATCTAGATCTACACTGTTGTGCCTATGCCATAAAGGTGTATATATAGAGTTAAGGGTTGAAGTTAGAAATGGATTTTCTGTGCAAAACTCAAGTATTCCATGTTTTTGTCTACTCTTTCCATGCAGCTTTTATTCCATGTGTGACAAGGTTAGACCACATCAACATGCATATCAGTTTGGCTAATCAGTCTGTTAATGTGTAGATCTTTTAGGTACATGTACTTCCTGGTCAAGATTCAAAGAGTGTATATATAGATCAGATAGATGTGGTGCATGCATTAAAAGGGTCTTAAAAGAGTTGACAGATAACAGTGGGGAAAGGGTGTCCGTTAAAGGCTTTAGCAAATGAAATGAATATAAAGAGCCCCTTTATCTGATTTATAAGGTTGGACACTTCCTTAAAATATGGTTACATTAACATGACTCTGGCTCCCTCTGACACATTGTTATACATGAAACCAAGATCAAATAGCCTTTCACGGGGTCCCTGTGTATTTACGTTAAAAGTGGAAATAATCAAGAGACATAGTACAAGGTAAAGAAATAAGCTACAATAATATATGAAATAAATACAATTTTGCTAACCCAACAATTTCCATACTATATGACTAACACAAAAAATTTGTTGTGCCTCTTTCATTTACTAAATAACATTTATAAGGCTAATGGCATTGCTTTAAGTTGTGATGTGTTGCTATAAAGCATGAATATAAAATTATCATCAAAATTGGTACTTGTGTATATTGAGTTGCATAAACCCAGGGCTAGGCATTCTGGGCAGTGATGTATTTTGATCCTGGTATTGCTCGATCAAACATACATGTATCCTGTAATGTTTTTGTATTTGTCCTGTTCAATTGCTTTTAATGTCCCCTTTCTCATTTATTTAAACAGTTCCCCAAAAATTACTTTTGTCAATATTTTGACCAGTTTTATTTTGTTGAATATTCCCATTTCTAAAAACTATTGAATTGGATAATTTTCAATGAATGTTGTTTCTGAGTTATTGGTATTTTAATGCAATCCCCCCTCAATTTCTACAAATAGCATTGGCAAGAAACATAACTCTATGTACCTTTTTTCTGGGATTTTCTCCCCGTTTTGTACTTGGAGATATTAATGGTTAACCTGTTTTGGCAAGTTGGATATTTCTCAATTTCTACTAAGGGCATTGGCATGAAAGTTCTCACACTCACTTAACAGTGCATAGTTTATGACGCTTACAAGTTACATATTTCTGGCTAGCTTATTCCTGGGGTTATTTCCCCATTTTATACTAAGAGATAAATAGTTAACCTGTTTCTGAAAGTTGGATATTTCTCATTGTCTGCAAAGAACAGTAAAATGAATTTAACACACTTACTTAACAGTGCACAGGTCATGACCCTGACAAGTTAAATAACTCCAGCTACCTTATTTCTGAGGTTATCTTCCCATTTTGTACTTAGAGAAATGGTTTATCTGTTTCAGCATGTTGGATATTTCTCAATTTCAATCATGTGCCTCTAATAAATGCCCACCCTCCAAAATTCTTGCATCATCAGTGTTTGTAATAATGCCTAAGCATTAATTACATAAAATTCTGTAACTTTCCCAATTTTGTCATGAATAATCTGTACATTATAATCTTAGATTATAAATATGTTACATTAATTGATTTTCATGTAAAATTCTTTTTATGCTCAGGTTCTGGCACAATAAAGTTCTTTTTCCATTATTTAGAACTAACTTGTGATTTCTTGCTGTCTTAACATTGTGCTATCATTTTAAATTTGTATCATGACAAACTTCGCTACCGGGGCATATGTATTGTCCAAACACAGCTTCTTTTTTGTTGTTTTTTTTGTTTTGTTTATTTACAGTGAAAATTTTACTGCAATTTAACTTCTATCACATATCTATATGTCATTCAACATAGGCAACCCACAATGTTGCAAGCACATAACATGTCTTCTATAGGAGTTTCTTCATTCTGTTTAGTTATTATAAATCTTTATAACTGGAATAAAACTGGAATTCCTGTTACATTGAACATTATGTGTTTGTTTTATTTTGATTATGTTTACGCTCCGCTGGCTTGCAGCCCTTTCAGTGCTTTGATTTTTTTCATGTGACGATTTTTGAAAACGACAGAAGCCCGTACTATCGGGATGTTGATTTTTGTAGTAATAGAACGTAATAATCTCAGTCATTCAGATTTCGTCAGAGCAGTGTGATTACATTGTTGTAATTACATGAAAATCCGTCTCCCGCCGACTTTGATGCCTTGCATCAAAATTTTTCTTGTTTCAGCTTAATTCAAACTTAATGTTTCGACATAATAAGGCTAGTGGCACAATATCTGTGTTTAGAGGGACAAAGTATATTGTCCTTAATGTTTTCTGAACATAATTTATATGAAACTCTTTAGCTAAAAAGCGTTTAAGTCCTTTTTGGATACATGAGCACGAACATTAGTCGCCATGCTCTGTAATAAACAAAAGCAAGCAACAAAGAACACTAAAATAATACCTTTTCCATAAACCAATTCGACAATTGTATAGTTCTAGCTCTGGTTCTGGCATTATTTACTGATTTGTCGGGGTTATCTTTCGTAGAATGTTCTTTTACTACCGCTGTATGGCTATTCTGGCTGATCTTCCTGTTCTGTGCAGGTTGCATTGGTGATGTGTCGGAACGAGGCCATGTTTTTGGGCGATTTGTAGTTGTTGGTCCTGACACCCAAATATTGTCTTGAAATAAGAAATCAGCATTTAAGAGCCCGATTACATAACATTGGGAACAGATGAGGCGGGACACAAATCTCACATCTCAGCAATCTGAATGTGTGAAATAGCTGACAATCTCAGAACTGACAAGTGGGAGGCATGATATCTGGGCTGGAGGTTATTAATCTAAGTATGGAAACCAGTCTCAAATCTCAAGGATCTGATTGGTTGAAATGGCGATAGGTCGCCATTTCAGCCAATCAGATGCTTGAGATTTGAGACTGGTTTCCATGCTCAGTTTTATAACCTTGGACACAGAACCTTGTTCCCGTACTCATGTTTATAACATGAGGACAAGGGCCCAAGATCATTTAACTACTGGTCTCCTGATTTAGGTTTATAACCTTAGGACCAGTCTGCTGACTCAAACAGTTCGATTGTTAAGAGTCTTAATTATTTGCATGTAATGTTAACATTGTTGAAATGGTTTTCTGAAAAGAAACGACTCAAGATGACATGTGGTTGTCAAGTATTTAGACTCACTTTTATTTCCTGCTCTGCTCTTTAAGGTGACAGTTTCATGTTTCGCTTGGTTTACAGTGATAGTGGAGTCAGGGTTCCTTTCCGGAACTGCCCCATTGTAATACACCAGCATACCGCCAACAACAGCTTTATCCAGGCTAGGAGGCTGGAAATTAATCTTAAATAAAATTAGTCCAGGATTAAGTATATTTTTAAATAGAGACTAAGATAAAGTTAATAATTCAAATCAAATATAGTGAGCAAAATTGAAAATTTTCCAGTTTTTAAATTAAAAAAGTTGTTCATTGATGCTAAACATGTATTTTATCATTCATTTAATTTGTTTTATCTGCACATATCTGGATATTGATAAAACGGTAAGATGTTGTTATTTTTTCACATTTTGTACATATAATAAACATATAATTTGTACATATAATACATATAATAAACATATAATTTGGCCGTCAAATTTAGGAGTTTATGGCATGTACAGAAGGTAAAGCACAATCTTTAAAGCTCGCTGATGCAAAGGAAATAAGATACAGTTACTTGAATATCCGTTTTTGCAAATTACCTCCCTTTTAATGAAAGAAAGAACAAAATCCAATGCTAAATTTTCCGCAGCCACGTATTTTTTTTTCGCTTTTTTTAACAGATAGATACTTAAAGGGAGATGTGCAGGGTCGAGCAGGTGTACTCGGTAAAAACGTAAACAGATCGATCTATGTAACACTTACGTGTACTTTTCACTAAATTCTACATTTCGTACCCTCCAGGAGAAAGTAAACAATCCGCTGAAGAAATCCCTATACAAAAATACATTCTTTATTTAGTGATCATGGGAATGTCACGCTTACTATTCGTGGTGGCCCAGGCATTTTGAAACAAATGGCGACATCGATAGTCGGCAAGAAACACCGAATGCGTATTTTGGTTGAAGTGATCACGTGACAATCCCAAAAACCACCGCGGCTTTACGCGGGAAATACAAAAATAGCTAACCTATGCGCGTCGCAAAGGATAGGAAACACCATTTATATATCTTTTTTTAAATAAAATATTGGTTTGAAATATTTCGGGTGTAAATCAATATTTGAGCTTCAAATAATGATATTCAACTGATTAATAACCCTTTTCGCAAATCTGTTCCATTCATCAATCCTGCACATCTCCCTTTAACAGACAACTTCAAAGATAAACACATTGTTGGTCAAATTCCTCCAGATATATTCATTCACTGGCATCATTAATGTAATAGGAGTTTTCCAGGCTTTTTTGTCAAGTTTTCATCTTTGCTCAGTATATATATTCATCTGCTGCGATGGTAAAAAGAAAAAAAAAACAACAGGTTTTAATTAAGAACGGTTGTTATATTTTGGTATCGTCATATTTCGCATGGGATTGATCTATTAATGTAAATTATGACAAAAAAAATGTTTGATGTTGGTGATAGTAAAATTTGTAGACGACATAGGGTTCTCCTCGTCTTTTCAGAAAAATCGTGTTTTTTTAATAACTGATATTAGAAACTTTAAAAATGGGAGAAAACATATACTCACGATCCCTTTCGGGTTTGTCTGGCGCGGTATAAGGCGTTTTCCAGTGAGCCAGGGGTCACACAGGATGTCCGCCGTGCTAGGCCGGGAGGCAGGATTGTACTGCAGAATCTTTCGTACCAAAACCATCGACTCTGAGGATTAAACAATTACGAACCTCATAATTATGCTTTTTATGTATTTAAGAGCATTATATAATTTTCTCGGTGAGATAAAAGTTGTATTTCATTGTTTTCAAACAGTGGAACATCATTTTTATTTTTACTGTTTTTTTTTCACGTTGGTACCCACATGCGCATAATATTCCGAATGAGAATGTTCAGAAAACGGGTTCAAGTTTGTAAATATGACGTCATAACGTAACGTCATGAACACACGTTTTTTTGGCGCCATTTATGGAAATTTTGTCAAATTCATGAAAATTGTGCACTTTAAGCATAAAAAAAAACAGGAAAATTTGGAAAGTGAAAGATAGAAATATACTTCACTCGTGAACTGGAATAATGTAGGTATTGTTCATTAGGTGAAATATATTTCTATCTTAAACCTGTAAAAACAAATAGGATCCTCTCTCTTTTCCAACAGAAAGTATCGACTTTTTACCTATTGTTGAAACTTGAATGTTGCCGTTGACTTGAATATACAAGTCTACTAACCAATACGAGTTTTGACAAATTACCGGCCCACTTCCTACACGTTAGCGAAAAAAACTTTGCTTTTCGGTAAGCTACATCGTGCACTTGCCTCTGAATTGGATTTTGGAAATGAAACAGTCTTAACCTAACGGTTTCATTACGACCTAACTAACGACAATGACAGTTTCACCGTATTTACATGTACGGTTTTGGTAAAGATGAGTAGCCTTTTGGCCAGATATTTACATTTTTTCACAATATCATAAAAGTAGTAATTATACAGATAGATTCTCTGTTTGAAAACGGGACTCAACCGACTAAATCATAGCGTATACATGGTATGATTTATCAAGAAATTGCAGAAAAAGTGTGGACATTATTCACTCCACTTATTCAACTGTATCCATCTGTACCAATATTTCAATACTTACGGCCGTTGTCTTTCCATAAATAACCAAGACGTACGAAGTTCAAAAGTATATATCTTTTGTAGATAAAGCGAACCGAATGCTGTGGTTTCACATAAATTACAGAGAACTAAATTGACTTTAGTGGAACAAAGACTACTTGCTGCCAATCCATCAAAAAACTAATTTAGAAAAAAAAATTTGCACGCTTTTCAAAAATTCCTCGATAACTAATATCCCATGTACGCCATAACTTCGGCGGTGGAGTCCAATAAACAAAGGTAATACAATTCCAATGTTCATGTCATCCCCGTTCAAGCTTTGAAGTGAAAAGTTATTTTCTCTACACCAATGAGCACCAATTATTAACAATAAATGTCTTTATCTTAATTAGTCAATTAAAATATGAAGCAGACTACACATGAAAGCAGAGAAAAGATTTTATGACACAAAATGGATGTTAAGGCCCTGTCACACAAAAGCGCGTTTCGACTGCGTTGCCACGGCGTTGTTTAATTTTCCAAAACGCTATGAGATCGCAAGAAAAATATGATATTTATTCTGAACATGGAGATGATACGGCGTCTTCACCGCGATCAAGGCGTTGCTACGGAGCTCACATGGCGATTTATTGCGTTCTTACGGAGTTCTAGTTTTCGGTTGCCTGCGCTTTCACGGCGCTTCCACTGCGTGTACTGTGCTTTCTCGGCACTCTTACGGCGCTTTCACTGCGTGCACTGCGCTTACACCTCAGCAGTTGCCTACAACCGTCTAACAGAACATGTGAAATGAATGTTGTTACTCCGCTGCTACGTCGAACATACATCGACCCTACTGCGCTGCCACTGTATTGCTGCGGCGATGCTTGCGATCGTTCTGCCTTGGCGTTCTTGGACGCCGTGGGATCGCCGTGAGAACGCGACCATAGTGTGACAAGGGTTTCATGTTACAGGTCAATTAGAGAAATAAATTAGGGGTGATCGGGTATGAACAGAGCAAATGTCTTTATCATGTTTTGAGCTTATAAAAAAGTGTCTTGCCAAAGGAAACTGTTCTTTCGAAGCGAAGTCGCTGCATCCTCATGTCCTCATCAAGTGTTTCAGGCTGATTGTCATTGAAAGGAAGTCGGCCGTTCAGCATAGCAAACAGTATGATGCCTCTATAATATATAATATGTATTATTAATAAACTATCTCGTATTGGCCAAGCATTCCCCGTTTTGGCCCACTATGGTCTTCACATGAATAGGATGTTTTTGTGTTCTGTTAATTAATCATATTGTAATAAATCAAGTGAATTCATATTGGCCATGTTATTGGTTGTAGTCATATAAACCCTGGGTCTTCGGCCTCAGCACAATGTGACAATGCTTTTCCCAATAACAAGGCCAATATAAATTTACTTGATTGATCATATTATATTATGATGTCATTCTGAACAGCAAACAGTATAAATCCACTAAAATATTAAACGGCTTTATATACCGATATTTATTTTCATTGTAAAGAGGTAGGTATATAACTCACAGACTCCAGTTGTCTGATTTGGTGCCGTCGTAAGGCTTTAGTTTGATCACTTCCGGTGCGGTGTACGCGTAAGATCCACATGACGTCTTCAGTAAAAGGCTTTCACCCGGCACGAACTGAGTAGAAAATCCGAAATCTGAAATTGATTGAAATGATGTTCTTAACTCGTTATTTCTTGATAGTAGAAATAACAAGTACATAGTCGCGTGCGTGCCGCAAGAACTATCGTAATAATGAAACTAACCAATTCATTAAGTAAGAATGTTGTTGTTGTCGTTTTTTAGAGTAAGGGGCATATGGTTGATATACAGACATTTATTCATAGCATGGTATAGCATGGCACATCAATGCCTTGTATGGAATTGCATGATAACATTGCATCACATAGAATTGCAAAACATACCATAGAAACAAGAATGGAAAAAATGAAATTTACAAATTATAAACATTGAAATCAAATTGACGTTTCTTGCATACCTGTAATTTTGATGTTGTCCTCGTGGTCAATTAAAACGTTTTCACATTTGAGGTCTCTGTGAACATAAAAACATAATAATAAAATAAATCTTAATGGAATTTCAAACTTTGATAATTCAAAATATATTTTTAAATGCTTTGTGTTTTGAGGTGGGATCGAGGGACTTCTTCAACTATCGTAGCATGAAACAATTTTGAAGCATTTTATTTCGCTTGTGGTAAGCAAATGTCGCTAAAATATTTCGTAATACAAATGTATCCTAAATCCATGGTAAATTTTCGCCGATTTAACACGCTACAAAAACACATCCCGCTCGAAACGCAGTGATTCCGCTAAAGCAATTATTCGCAAGAAATTCGAGAAAGACTCCTTTCATCTCTACATACGCTTTCAAGTGCAAAACATTTTACTGCATTTAAAAAAAACTTGACATTATTTGATTGGTGATTCTAAAATATTGTAGATGAGTGTAAACAGAATATGTATATTGTTTTTCTAACCATTTCAGTCAGCAACTGAAAAGTGCTGTTGCAAACGATATTTCTTTGTGTTTATGTTATGTAAATGATTAGCATTACTTCGTAATACTTGAACGATTTAAAAACTGTGCATAGTATATTTATGCATTATATTATATATACTTATTTAACATGTGTGTCAAAACACATGAAACAGGTTTGTATGACTGTTATTGTTTATGTTAGATGTCGAAACGATTTTTCCCTGAATTACTCATATAATTTATTATATACAGTAAAATCCCGCATTAAGACCACATCGAAATTAAGGCCACCTCGCTACTAAGACCACCATTCTGATGTCCCATTTTACAGTTTTGCACTATTTTCTACCTCTATATTAAGAACAGTCCATTATTTAGACCACTTTTTCCCAGTCCCAATGGTGGTCTTAATAGCGGGGTTTCACTGTATCAGATAAAATATCAATCATGCTATCTTGTCCATATTTAACATGCATGTTTTCCATGCACAGTTTTTAAATAAAGTCAGTATACATTTCAAACATTCAACATTCTAAATCACAATACCTGTGTACGATTCCATTTGTGTGGATATGATGCATGCCTTCTGCCATCATGCGGAATAGGGTTCGAGCCTTTTCCTCGCCGAGCCCCTGACAGCTCTCGCAAATCCGCCCATTGATCAGATCTAGCAGGTCTCCGCCGCTACAATATTCCATTACCACGTAAATCCGGTCCGGAGTGCGAAACTGCTCAAATACCCTGACCTGGACAGTGATAAGTAAAACATCTTACAAATGTAACACCATTTCAATGGCGCCTTAATAAGGAGATCTTTAATTAGATACTCATTTAACTGATACAGAGAAATCCGTAGGCATTCGGTTTAGTTGAATATTTTCTTCGAGCTAATTTACATGAAATTTATGCTCACAACAGACCAGTAATAAAACTTCTATTACTGCCATTGAACAGGCTCAATCATACCGAGCCTGCAATATTTTCATTTTTGTCTTGTTCGGTGGCTTTCAAAGTTCCCTTTTCATCTACAGTGTGTATTTCAACTCATTGTGAACAAGGAGAATAAAGTGCACTGACAGGTCACAAACTCCTTATTGAACAAGGATAATAGAAAGCATTGACATGTCACAAACTCCTTAGTGAACAAAGAGAATAGAGTGTACTGATAAGTCACAAACCCCTTAGTGAACAAGGAGAATAGAGTGCACTGACATGTCACAAACTACTACGTGAACAAGGAGAATAGAGTGCACTAATAAGTCACAAACTCCTTAGTGTACAAGGATAATATAGTGCACTGACAAGTCCCAAACTCCTTAGTGAACAAGGTTAGTAGAGTGAACTGACAAGTCCCAAACTCATAAGCGAATTAGGAGAATAGAGTGTACTGATAAGTCACAAACTCCTTAGTGAACAAGGAGAATAGAGTGCACACTTACAACATTTTTGTGTGGCGGCAGAGGACAATGGTTTTCTAGCTCTCGTGGCAGAAACTTCTGCAGGAACTCCATGGGAACATTCCTAGCTTCAATCACCTTGATGGCAACCTTTAATATAATGACATTTTTGTTCGATTTTCAAGTAAATATTTATTTGTTATCATGACTATTTTCAAATCCTTTCTGATATGTCAAAATAATTAAAGGGCCTGAAAAATCTGCTGCATATATTTTCCATTTTCAACCAATATGTTATTTAAGATCAGTCATTTTTCTTGACAACGGAGATCACTCTCTAGACAATAGAACGCTCGACATAGTCTCTGTTAAATCTTTCATGGAAAATAAACATAAATAATTAATTTAATATTATCGTAGTTTTATAATTTTTATTAACTACCGCAATCTTACTAGTTGTCTGAAATGCCCTTGTACCTTTAAAGTTCCTTCATCATCCGCTAGTTCTGCCATATCCGGATTCCGTGCAAGTTTGAAAGGCAATACTTCGGCTAGTTTCACTTTGGCGTAGGCACCCTCCCCGACCGTCTTTTCAATCTTATAGCCTTGTTTCATGCAATCTGCTTTTACTGCGTCCGCGGAAAGTTGGTTAAAGTTCGGCGTAGGCGTCGCGAAGATAGACGGCTTGCACGGGGGTTTCTGTTTCTTAGAAGAATCATCCTTTGTTGTTCCCTCGTCCTTCTTATCCTTTTCTGCTTGTCCAGATTTTCTGTTGCTTCTATCGGTCTTTGCCGTAGAGTTTGTTTTTCCTTGCTCTTTTCTGCAAGCTACTTTTCTTGAGTATGAAAAAGTTGTATTCTTTGAAGATGGTTTGTTTACATATTTAGCCGACTTTTTTGGTAAATTGCTCTGCTTTTTTGTCGATTCCGAACTCCCCCTACGCGGCGATTTTTCTTTCGTAGATGAATCCGATTTAAGTTGCATACTATCGAGTTACATTATTGACAAATTTTAGACGTTGCCATGCGTTTCAAACTTTAAGGTCGCGGCGTATCTAGGAAAAAGATGACGCTAAATGACCTCATGACGTCGTGAAAACCTATTGTCAAGACGCTGACGTTATGATACATAACTGTTACGGTGATGACGTCTATTCACAAAAAACCCTAGCACGATACAAGCACCAGCCGCGCTAGCCGGGACACCCCACAAGGATGATCTGCGTGTAACGCTGATACAAAGGTCACCGTGTAGTAGATTTCGTACCAGCGGCCTCTGTAGCTCAATTGGTACAGCGTTGGCACAGTGTGATTGTTTTCCAAACCAAATATCAAAAGAGAGACCGAAGTAAAAGAACCTAACGAGGTGACAGAAATCTCGAATCATTTACACAACTTAGACAACATTCACAATGGTTCTATCACTTTACCTTATCGCCGAATCCAAATAGTAGTATTTTTCCTGTTTCAACAAAAAATTTCGTCGCTCAATCAGGGAAATCTACGCGAACGCGTCTCTAGCGGTAACAAGAGTATCAAGCCCGACCGTGCACCGTAGCTGGACTAACTATACAGACAGGTCGCGGTTTCTGCTTGACATGCTGGATATGCCGATTTTAGCGTTGCAGTGGAGAGAGATGTGCCAGCGGAACTGTTGTTGAACTTGACCCTGGTGGTATTTGTTTGAATGTGTAGGCGTAAGTGTTTTGTTGCAGGATGGCGATGATTGTCCGGCGGTTTGTGCAGAAGTAACAAATATTTAGGCATCAAGAAAAGCTTTTAATAAAAAATAGCCGAAATCAAAGTGCACGCTTTCTTTTGAAATAAAGTACTTAATATGCTATATATAGTACTGCCTTAATTGTGATTTAAAATGATTAATCTTAACGCGTCACATTCATCTACTTTGCTACAAAAGCAAACTAGATCTTATTAAGCAATTTTATTATAGCTATACCAATTTAATTTGATTAAAGGTAGAAACGTGATATTAAAATGTGTAATATTTCAGACTGCCCTATGTGTTCTATGGAGGTCATTGAGTACGTTCCTATGTCTTATCAGAGAACGTTATCAATAAAAGTCTAATAGTTCGGGCCATAATTTAATTTGTGTTGGATTTATTTCTATTACTAAATGTATGAAAAGAAAGATGTCCGCTTAAAAACAAACAAGTCAATGAAAATATTCCCTCGATTTAAAGCAAACGATGCAAACATCTTTTCGTATGAAGGTCGTTTTATTGGGTGATTATGGTGTAAGTAAATCCTCGATTCTGACATCTGCTTTGAACGTTATTGAAAAGAAAAAGGGACATAGAAAATTGTCCTATAAGATGCAATCTGTCACAGAGGGAGAGTTGCACGTGCAGTCAAACAAGAACCAGCAGACATTTATAATGGCGGTATGGGACACGTGCGGTGAGTAATTAGAACTATATTTTGGATTTTAAGTTTATCTGCTTTTGATTGTTTTAACATCTCGCAAAACGGAACACCAGTATAAAATGGAAAATAATATAAAGCTCCCCATTTCTCCTCACTTTGAAAAACATTGACACCTCATGACAAAATGGGTCTTATGGCCTATGCATCAAGTGTTGACACAGGTCGCAGTCAGAGAAGCTTTCTTAGTACATAAAAAACGGTTTCGATACTTTTCGAACCAGTCATATTCTCATTTTGATATGTGTCTAAAATAATAGTAACAAGATTCTACTTTTATGACGAAGGAAACTCTTTAAGACTTTAACATCAAGATGGAATTGCTTATTTACGATGAGGTCATTCAAATACAACAATATACAAAAAAAATCATCTTTCCGACAATCAACACAATTTCATCGGATATCTACACAATTCACGTTTTGAAATATAATAAAATGAAAAATTACTACCAATCATAAGTATGTTTTGTTACATACTTGTTAAATTTGAAATAGATGTTAAAGAATTGTCAATGCAGTTTTTTCATTACATGCTGTCTCCAAATTTCAAAGGCGTTTTACCTTACTTTACCGAAATCATTTTATCCCTCATTTTCATTGCTACATGTACAATGTAAGGGCTGCCAGATAATCTCTCCAGGAACAGCCTCCCCACGCAGCAAAAAAGAAGAGAGGAAGAGAGAGCATGTTTGTTATAAGTATGTCAATTCAAATAAGCCGCCTCAAACAATTAACGTAAAAGAGAACCATTGAGGTTACCGCCTTGGAAGGTCAGTGGCAAAACAATTTGCCACTGGGGGTTTAAACCTGGTTCTAGGGTGCATCAACCTCACACTTGTTCCAACAAAGAAGGTCAAGTTGTCTTGTTGAAATAACTACAACTCACCCATAAGCTTAACAGTGTTGCATGCAAAAGCACACAAACACACAAAACATAAGAAGATAATAGCAATGCAAAGCCAAAGGGGCGAATACTCAATGATCTTACCGAGACCAGAACCCCTGGAGTCAAATAAGAAAAAACACGATGAACGGGATAAAAGAAACATATCGAGCTTCTAGGTTCTTTAAAGAAAAGATTTCGCCATTCATAACCTTCATAAACTCAAGAAGTGAGCTTAGACAGCTAACGCCGAAAAAATCATGACCACAAATCCTTGAACGAAATACTCCACGTCACTCTGTAAACATATCACCTGTTTATCTTAGTTTCGAAAAAAAAACTAAACACTCCACCCAGATTTAAAGTTAAAATATAAGGTATTTGTCCGAAAACTGGTTTAAGCGTTAGAATTTCAATTTGAAAATTGACAGATCATCCGTGTGATTATAATAGTGTAAAATTTCAAACGTTTCAAGGGCGATTCTATCAGGCGCAACACATGTTTTACCTTAAATATTAAATTTAAAAAATAAATCTTTCCAGTTCATATCAATAGTAAGCGTGCACCGATTTAACAAAAAGCTATCTGTTACAGGTAATTAAATCTACAATTTTCAGTGCATATGTACGATTTTTTATTAGAGGTTAACATTCTACAAATTGAAGATTTAAGGTAAGACCTGTGTAATAGGCACTATTAAGAATCCAACATCTGATTATAATTTCATCAACTGCTTCATACCACTGACTTGTATGCAAAATTTTAATGATTTTCACCGTGTAGTTTTTGAGATTTTTAGCTTTTTTTTATTTAAAAAAGTGAGAAAAAACGTGAAAGTATCCAATTTCTTTAATCGGTGACAAAATTTTTTGTTATTGATAAATTCAACCCTAATTTTTTTACAGTTTATCCAAAATATGTTATATTTTACTAAACCAATTTAAGATAATAATATAAAAATACAGAATTTGTCTTAAAATGACATTTTTGACCAAATAAATTTAAAAAAATGCATTTTTTATATTTCACGAGACTAAATTAATGAAAATTGTGCAAAATCCTGATTGGTGCAATATATCAAACTTTACCATTTTTAAACTATATACCTTAAACAACATTTAAACAAAATTTCAAAAAATTTTACGTTCCAGTTTTAGAAATTTTCAAATTGATGACTTGAATAAACACTATTCTGATAGCGAAAACCCCTTTAATCTTGATTATTTTGCTTTTTTTAGTTTAAATCATGAAAATTTTATATTCAATGACAGAATTACACAGGAAAAAAAGAAATATGACAATCATTTAAGCTCTAGGCTTACAAAAAAAAATTAGCTTCCAGTGGGATTTGAACCCTGGTCCTCTTGCTTGATAGAAATCTATCCTAATTTAATACTATAGTTACTTCCCTTGGATACTCTTCTGGATATAGGTATTCATTACACAGGTCTTACCTTAAATAAATCAATTCACTACAAATGTCACCATTTTATTATAACGACATTTCGGCAATTCCATTCTTCATGATTGTTTGTGTCGACGTCGACGTCAAAAGACGTTTTATTTTATGTTTTTTTTTAATGAATTGTAGCATTTTCACGGTGAAATAAGATTGGTATTTCACTGTTTTCAAGGGAGGTAACCAGTAAATTTGGTAACTTGAAGGAGAGTTTAAAAAAAAAGGGCTGATTAATATGTTTTTGTTGTTGTTTTTGCTACTAACGAGGGGCTCTATTAATCTATTAAAACAAAACAAGCAGTTCTCTGGTGATTTGACCTTAGAGAAAAGTTAGGATAACTCTCGCAAAACTGTTCAAACTTCAACTATTACAAGATTGAATTTAAACTGTTGTTTGCAAATGATCACAAATAATGGGTTAAGGCAATGTCTGTCTTATAAAAGTTTATTGACAAAAAGTGACAAATTAGATGTTTTCGTGAGTGTATATCAAATGTCATGATGTTTTGCGTACTTATGATATAATATGGAACCTTATTACACGCCAGATCCGACATTATTTTACTCGAACAAACCAGGTCCAAGCAAGCAGGCCTAAGATTCTGAGTCTGACGATCAGTCCAGTGGCGGCGGCTGCGGTCCACTTCCGAACAATAATAGTCTGTAAATATTTTGACTGACACATATCAGTGGCATATCATTGTCCAAAAGATCTGTTTTTGGCCGGCTTTTGTCTGTTGCTGGCTGTTATAGACATGTTGCCATGTTTGATCAATGGTTTGCTATTAAATACTACACCAACAAAGTCAGTAGTGGGGGATATTATTTGAAACTTCTTCGATGGTAGATGATCGATCACAGAACCATATTAAAAATAAATAATGTTACTTCAGTCAAACATAAACAATTTAATACAAGAACATTTTATAAAAGTTGGACACAATTTGCTAATGAAATCTGTTTGATTTTTCTTTCTGCGTTGTTGTTGATGTTATTGTTTTGCTGTTGTTGCTGTTGCTATTTTGTTGTTGTTTAGCTTTTGCTTTCGTTTTCTGTTTACATGGATACTCGACTGCTCATCAGAATATAGCAGAAGTTTATATTTTCATACATTAATAAACACTTGTACACTGAAAATAATGAACCACCTGGTATGCATGTTTATGAATACTTCATACAGTCATACCCTGTTATATTTATAAAGACACGAATATTTTTCTTTTTATGCGAACTCATACTACCAACGTAATTATCATATATGTACAGGTCAAGTGTCGAACAGAAGGCTACCATTGCCTATGTATAAAATAATTATCTCACTGGCTTTTATTAATGTTAATACCTGTCAAAAAGTGGGCACCTTTTGTCCTATGTTCTATTTTATTGGAAGTTGGAACAGTTGTTATTTCTATTCTTTAAATGAAATGTTATCAATGTTTTCGTTTAAGAACATGTACCCGTGAATAGAGCAAAAGTGCACGTGCTTCTTGATGTTTTAATTTACGTGTAATGTCACGCTACGATTATGTGCTTCGGATGTTAGTTCTGGGAGACCACAATGTTGGTAAAACAGGAGTGTTAAAAACCTTCCAAAGACAAAACCTCGGACATTTCCGTGGTCGCCGGAACTCCGTAGCTCAGAGACCGTTCGTTACAGTTGATATAGAAATGAAAAGAGGCACCAAGCTGCTCTTGATCAAGGCTGTAGACACAGGAGGTACATGCTTCTTTTT